>OY723386.1:26074347-26584347 GCA_963210295.1 Ophion ellenae
AACTGAACTGTTTTGAATTTGTTTGAACCAAGTGAGTTTGATTTTTATTCTGTTAGGAAAGTTGAGGGTGAGTTCCGAACGTGACGTGTGATGGAGACGCCGTTAGTCGGACTTCGTCTGAGGGACGGTCATCCAGAGATTGAATGATAAGAGGAGGTTGGCCGTCAGTTTTCCTGGCATATTATAACTCTGTTTTTAGTCCATACATATTTTAAGCCTATTCGTGCAGCTTTTTCCTGACCAATCGATACAATTCATAAGTAGCCGACGGGAGTAGCTCATTAAATTAAATCTTGAGATTTTTGTTCGCGTCACCGCAGTTTGGAAATATGTCCGACCATTTCAAATCTTTTTTGTCTTTCTTCTTATTCAGGACCACATTCCCAATTGAGTTCGACGTGAGTGCAATAACGTACGAGACTTACAATTGCGTTCCGGGCGCAGCTGCTCCTTCATTTTCATCCCGGTTTATTCGTCTAACCGATAGGACATAAGCAGATAATTCTTTAATGCCTAACACCTCAAAGATATTATTCACCACTAGCTCCGCCTAGATGGAAGGAACAATTGGTACTCCGCTGAGGATTACATCATTCAAATGAATGGTTTGCTGGCGGTTGATCACTACGGCTTTTAAAGAGTTTACTTCCCTTGAGAGTCCAAGGTTCTCATTTTGAAGAGCAGCAATCTGTGCAGAATTATCGTTTAGCTTGGCGTCAATCGCGGGAATTCTATCGAGCATTGCACGGAATTCGTTGTTGGTCTGTGCTTGACGTTTTCGAAAAGGAGAAATCTCCGTAAAGATTTTAGTCACCATGATATCTTGAGTCGAGGTTGAAGTTTGACTCGAAATTTCTGGAGAAGGGATCGAGGCATGATCCTGTGACGGAACATTAAGTGCACGTCGCATCAAATTCGACGGGCACGCTTATTTTTTCAAAAATATCGATAAAGCTTTCTATGCAACAAGTGGATGCAGCTTTCGAATTAAGATGGCTTTTAGCACAACCGGGATGAAATTCTCTATCGCAAACCTGACATTTTAACCCCAGATTTGCAATAGTCTTTTTACATTTATGAAATAGTCGTGACATAGACAGTACACTAACTAGCTGAATAATAAAATAATAGCGGGAATAATTTCTATGACCGAAAACGATGCTGTATCAATAACGCCTTATCGACCGTGACAATAAGTCGTGTTTTCCTCAGTGTTATATCATTTTCAGATTTAGCTGTGTTTGGACTCGACTCCTCCGACATAGCCAGAAGTGATTTTCGATGATGCTCCTCTCACCAAAAAGCCATGACATTAGCTAAAAAATTTCCAAGCATCATTAGACTTATCGCTAGAAGCAAGTGTGCAATTAAGGAGTTAGGCCACAGTAAAGGGTATAAAATCATGTGCGAATTTAACAATATTTCGTATGAAAAAGTGATTCACTCATAAAATTAATTACACATCTATTTAGTATGAATATCAAGCTATTAGAAATTTTTTTTTTTTTCGATGTACAAAATGGCCGACTACTCGAAACTTTTCGAAACAGCTTTTTCCAATTGGCGTGACACATAACTTCAACAATTTTCACTCGATTTGTTTCAAATTTAAAAGTTATATTCCTAATTGCATTTCGCAGAGAAGTACGTACGGAATTTCTGATTAGTCGACAACTTTTCATTTTATGAGCAATTTATGGGCAGTTATAACGAAATTTTTCACTGAAAATTCATTTCTTATGTTCAAATACCTACGATTTTTTAATACAACCATATTTTTTAAATTCTGTACGTACTTTCTAGGTTTTCTATTGTAGATTGACGAGAATTTTTGTTTTTTGTTCTAGGTAAAAAATTGTGAATGCTAAATCTCTCACCGCGGAGTGCCTACAAAAAAGATAACAAAAGAATATATTAGTAGTCGGCTATTTTGTACATCGAAATATATATATATATATATATATATATATATATATATATATATATATATATATATATATTCTAACAGCTTCATATTTATACTAAATAGATGTGTAATTAATTTTATGAGTGAATCACTTTTTCAAACGAAAAAAAATTGTTGAATTCGCACATGATTTTATACCCGTTACTGTGGCTCCTAACCCCTTAAGAAAAGAAGAATAGTTTTCAAAGGAACATGATTCAATACATTTTTATAAATATTTAACATTTTCTCTGCGCGTAGAAGTTTTTTTTTCAAAACCATGGATATTTTGTATAAACCGCGAATCTCAAGTACAGCTCCGATGAGTATTTGTGCCCATGCCATTCAGTTTAAAATGCCTAGATGCAATCGACTTTTGTAAAAAAAATCATAACTAAAAATGCTTTTTGTGGTATGAGAGCGGTTGTGTTTTCAAAACTTTTATGGCACTTTTTGCGCTTGCTTTTCAATCTAAAATGATAACAAAATTATTTTTGTTAAAGACCGTCAAGTTGTATAAGATGTCTACGTACTTTGGAGTTTGAAAACAATTAATAATTTTTAAATAATGTTATAGGAATATTATCATGTCTTCGATTGCGTAGTTATTCTTAATTTAAAAAATGGTTTTTAAAACAAAAATTGTGTATTAAATCTAGATCTTAGAAAATGTAGGAAATACGAGCATTTTTTCAAAAGAGGCAAATCAAAATTACCTATATTCGCCATGAAAAATCAGATAAATTAAAAATAAAAGTTTTAGGACTTATTTCATGGCATAATTTTATTTCGATTATTTTTAAATCTTCATTTGAAATGTTATTTTATCATTTTGGAGATTAGTTCCAGCATCATTCTCGAATAGCAAACCCTAACGATACAAGATACTAAAGAAACTAACAAATACCTTGTTGTCTTTTGTGATTCCTCCTGAGCTGACACCTGAGCTTCTAAAAATATTTTTTTTTGAGCATTCGCTTTGGCTAATATTCTCTGCTCAAAGTGCTCTTCAGTGAGCCTATTGAATTTAGAAGTATTCATCATCGTCGCGTAGCTAAAAAGGCGTTCCACTGGAGCAGACGATGGCAATGGCGTATTATATTTTGGAAAAGTTTTCCGAATAGTCGGAAACTTTTCCAACATTTCAAGCCGCGTCTCTTTGCTTTTTAGGTATCGCGTCACTTCTGCCTTGATCTCCCCTTGCGATGCAGACTGTTCGAATTCGTCAATCGTTCCTGTTGAACTTCCGAATTGAAATTCGTCGTCTTGATTTTCATCTGGCGTGCTGCTCCCTTCATCGAGCGTTTGTCGACATGCTGCATCGATGAACCGCTGTTGAATTTTTCTCTGCTCGGATTCCAGGAATTGCGCCAACCAACGACCTTTAAATCGCGGATGCGATATGGCTGCGATTGCTGCATCAACATTAGCTTGATTGAAGTCCAATAACTTTTCAAAGCGTTTATTGATGTTGTCAATAACGACTTTGATTAAGGGTTTACAATAAACGACGTCATCGCTTCTCAGAAGCTCTTTCAGTTGATACCTTGCGGAGATTAATGTTGGCAACAAAATGCCATAGTAGCATTTATCCCCCTGCAGTTTATCAATTGCGTTTGCAAGAGGAGCCGTGCATCGCACGTACTCCGATAAATAATTAAAATCCACGACTGTGAGGGGCTTCTCAGACCTTCCAAATGCTTGTCCATTAGCTGCACCTTGATATTGATCAGTTGCTTAAGAAAATCGTAACTCGAATTCCATCGCGTTACGATCGGCCGTTGGATTGCAACTCCTAATTCAGCTTTCAGGATTTCTCGTTTTTTTGGAGAACGCAAAAGTTTCAACAGCGTTGAACACTTTTGCAGAACGCTGTTGTGCTTTCGTTTCAACGGATCGTGTTGAGCTATTGCTTTTGCAATGTCCGTGGACGCAATCAGATTCAATGTATGACTAGCACATCTGAGATGCCTAGGCAAAACTCTGGCACACTCAACAGTAAATTCTTCTTTGAGTTCGATGAAGTCTTCGGGATTTAAAGATTCTTCAAATGCGCTGATGTCGAAGGAGTCGTCAATACCACCATCAAGTTTTTGAACTTCATCTATCAAGAGTGGAATTACAAACAACACTATAAGAAAAATGCTTCTTTAATAAATAAAGATAGAAGAGAGTTGATATGTCGATGATTACTAAAAAGTCGGCGCAATCTTAAACGCTGCCATACTACTTCATGGTTGAACAGCCGTGCGAGCGGAATGTTCGAAATAGTAAAATTTGCTATCGCTCTTATTTTACGAAACAAACAATATTCCAAATTTCACAACTCTCTATAAGTGAGTTCTAGACATCGACTTTTTAAAAATGTATTATCGAAGTCCCCAAGATGATGTATAAAAACAAGTAGGTCACTATTTTACGAAAAAAGTTCAAAATTTTAGCATATTTTCCTCTTTCAAGGGCCAATTGTGATAAAACAAATTCCTATATGTTACGTAAAACTTTGTAAAATACATCAATGAAAACCCGTTGAAATTTTTTGAGAAGTATTCACCTGATGGGTCTTCAAACACGCAGCCAAACAACCTTTTTTAATATTTACTACGGCACGAGGTTTTTCAGACTATCTTCGATTTTAAATTCGCAATTACGAAAGACGGGTCAAAAACCTTCGGTCATTGGCGAACGACATTTTTACGCATAGTGTGATAAAATGTTGAAAACTTTATGAAAAACTGACTAACCACTAAGTACACTATAGCAATTACGATGTCCAAAAAATGATTAATTAATCTATCCGTTCGTTAATTATTCACTGTTTCGTTATCGAAAACGATATATTTTCCCCTCATCGGCCAAACGTACAGACAAAATGTGGCAACATCGCATGAGTGCTGAATGCCGCGCGCGTTTGAAAACGGCTCCACGCCACTTGCCGAATATACGTTTAATGAAATATTTTTTGAGAGAAACGATCAATTTTACCCTATTATTATGCAAAAATTATTTTTTCTCAAAAACATCTTACCATTTCATAAAAAAATATAAAATTCTCTTTTAAGAAACTGCGTAAACGATTGTGCCCACAATAATAAACAGCTGACGACAGTGTCGTCAATCATAAAAACAAACTCGTCATTTAGTAAGTGAAACTGTTGCCAAATGTATCGAAATATGTTTGTATCTATTATTGTAAGGTTAATATAATAATATTCCTAAATCCGCGCCGCAAATTCCTCACAGTAATAATTTTTTTTTTATACGAAATATTGCTATGTAGAAGGTGGCGCCCTGCCTAAGAACAATAGGAGTCTTTCCTGATTCCTCCTAAAGATAAGCGACACTGATACTCCTTAAGTAGCGAACACATTTGGCGACAGTTATCGATAAATTGATGTTTTTAGTTTCCATGCAAAAAAAATCCATATATAATTTTACATACGACTCTTATAATGTTTCTGTTAGGGGATATTGCAGCTAAGGAGATATTGGCCGCATAAAATAAAGTATTTAGAAAAGGAACAATGATTCGTTATGTACCGAATTAAAGCAGGATTTCGTTTTTTCACTCACCTGATGGAATGTTATCAGATTCTTCTATACCCAGTATTCTAAACGCCTTCTCAAAATTGGAAGCGTTGTCTGTCACTGTCGCTGTTATTGACTCCGATGTCAAACCGAAAGACAAGTGAATAGTCGATAGAAGATTTGCGATCGCGTCGAAAGAATGCGTGCCAGAGAATCTTTTGCAGGCGATAGCCGCCGACTTTCTTTCTAATGTTCCGGGATCAATCTGTAATATATTTCACCGTTACGTTCGAAATGAAGGAAATATTGATGTTTTTAATATTCGCGTAGAGCATTGAATGGAAACAGTTATAACCGCATCTCAAGCAATTAATCGAATGTAATATTGCTGATTCTAACGAAACCGTTTCTCCGGTGACTACAACCGTTAATATATGTACATTTAAAAAAAACTACGTAATAAATCAAATCTGCCGATATTTAAAAAAAATTACGTATAAGAACCAAAATAATCTTTTGCGTCTGTTTGACTGAATTGTCAAACTTTTTTTTTTTAATATTGGAATACATAATTCGAACTTCAAATCGATTTACTATTCTATGGAGGCTGGTCGATTGACCTGCCACGGGACAATTCAGTTTCCAAAATTTTGTCGAAGTTTATTGCCTACTTTTCACTCTAAAGTAGTCTAATAAAGTTAGTTATATCTTACTAGCTGGGCCAACGGCTTCGCCCGTGGCTGGAAATGCCGTTGTTAAAGCAACGGCGATATTAATAACAATTATGTAGTAATTTAGCAAAATTTAGTCATTTCTGTTCGAATAATATGAAACTTTTATTTTTGATCGGTTGTAAAAAATATTGCATAAGAGACTGGGTAGGCTGCATACTACAATCTATTTAAAAAATAATTTTCGGGTTTCTCTAAAGGACTCCAAAAAGATGCTCAATAAAATATTACAAACTAAAAAAATTTCAATTGTTGTAAAATTCACGCAAATAGCTGTAACTTTTTTGCTATTCAAAATTGGAACCCCAGCCACATCCCACAAATTCTGTTTGTTTTTTAATTATCCTCAAATTGGTAGTTTGCGTTTTTTTATTTATCTGCATTTTTGAATTACTGGTGAATTTCTGAATTTGGTCAGGGGATGAAAATTTAACATTTTTGTTGACAATTCCGTAAAAAATAATTTATTGGAAAGTTATACCGTCTACATCCTATTTCGATTCATGAGCTTTATTTACCCCGTTAGAGATTTATATACAGGATGTCCCTCTTATGCCTGCCACCCGACATAGCTCGGAAATTGTCGACGTCACAAAAACATGTTCCAGACAAAAGTTGTACGGTGTGAGAGGGGCCATCAAATGCGCCCATTTTTTTCGGTGGAGGCGCTGACGCATACTGAACGTCACCTCTACTTTTTTATATGGAATTGTACATTTTTTTCAACCATCTGGCGGAGCAACTCAGCCGCATAAAAAACATTTAGGGGTTAAAGTCGTTCAAGGTCATTCAAGGTCAGTATCGATAATATGAATCTGAATATCTCGGATCACTACCAAATAATTGGTAGTGATCCGAGATATTTAGATTCGTATATTTAGATTTGTATGTCCGAGATATTTAGATTTGTATTTCATGTTAATAGATGACCTTAAATGACCTTGAACAACTTTAACCCCCTAATGTTTTTTATGCGGCTTGAGGTGCTCCACAAGATGGTAGAAAACAAATTTACTATTCCATTTGACAAAGTGGAGGTGACCTTCACTGTGTGTCAGCGCTTCCACCGAAATAAGAAAAAATTGGTCGCATTTGATGGCCCCCTTCACAACGTACTTTTGTCTGTAACATTTTTTTGTGACGTCGATAATTACCGAGCTATTTCGGGTGGCAGACATAAGACGGATCCTGTATATAGGAATAGAGATAGGAATGTAAAAACATATGAACTTTCGGGACAAATGTCTGATATTAAGTTTAGAGTTTCGGATATATCCACGTTTTGCATATCTAATACACTTAGCATATATTTTGTATCGCTATATCACTGAATCTAAGCGGTCAAATTCTTATTTTTTTTCGTAAAATATTGTAAAATGTCACGTGCCTAAGGCTATCTTTTTACCCATAACCGTAAATTCTAAATTTATAAAGCAATTCGTACATCCATTAACGTCCAAAAATTTGTTGTAAAGAAGCACAATAAGATATTTCTTCATGACATCAATAATTACAAGAATCAATAAATATTGCAGCATCAAACATTGTTAATAAAGCTAAAATACTCACCCAGCTTACCGTAACGCCCAAGAACCGGCGCGCTCCTCCTGTCCACACGTCAGCAGTGGTACAAACCAGACCACCTGTAGCAATGAGGAGCCCTATTTGTTCGCGAATTTCATCCATCGTTGTTTGCAAAATATTCTCGACCATTCTCCCTAACGAGTAGCGTGTAAGGTGTTTTATTCCAACATCACCTTTTTTCAATTGAAAATCTGTAGACGAGGTAGATGAAATATAAGCCAATTAAATATACCTTCATTTAGCTTAATAGAACAAATAAATGTTAAATGTTTATGGCATAAAAAAAATTACAGTTTAATACATTTCCGAACAAGAGTATGGAAACAACAGTCGACATTTAGAGCCGTACCAAAACTTAGATTCCTCTGTCAGAAAAATGGATATTCGAATTTCCCGAAGAGCGTTTTGAAGGAGGCATATTCAACTTCATTTTGCTTTTTGAAAACATTTTCCACAAATATTTTCAGACCCAGTGCGCACTTTTGAACGTAACCGGTTTTTGGCTTCTTTTTCGCCTGTTCAGAATTGGGTGCATTGCTTGTGAATATTTTTTTCATGGAAAAGGTGGAAGGGGGGACAAAAGATTTAATTTCGTTTTTATTTAAAAGTTCCGCGTGATTTCTTATCGCAAAATTTTATTTTTCTAAAAAAAGGACCAGTTGCAGAAAATGTAGCGTAACTAAAAAATTATAAGGTTTCCGTGGAATTGTCAGGAGGGTAAAAAATTGCATGCGATGATACTGGATTGGCTGGAGTTTTTTTTTCATAATTTATGTTTAAAATTCTTCTTTTCATCATATCTAGCGGAAACTTTGATAATTGGAGAGGCTTAACTCGAGAATCGCAGAGTTCGGGACAAAATGTAAAGAGAAGAAACTTCATTACTTTTCAATTTTCTATTCATTATAATTTGTTCATAATTTTTTTCACGATCCGACCGAAAAGGTCGTTCCGACCGAAAATAAATTGGAAAAAATCTGAAAAAATTGTAATGAAATGAAAGTAAAAAAATAAGAGAGTTTTCTATCCTGATATTTTGTCCCAAACCCTATGAATGTCGAGTTAGTCAGTGAAAAAAAATCCAGTCAATTTAGTACAATCGCATACAAATTTTTACCCTCCTAACAATTCTACGGAAACCCTACAATTTTGTATTGAAGCGGCATTTTCAAAAAATTGTATCTTTGTGGAAAAAATGAAATAATTTTATAAAAAAATAGGGAGAGACTAAAAAAAAACGAAGTCAGGCATTTTGCTCCCCCTCTCATATTTTCCATGGGAAAAACGATCGGAAAAATCCTCCACGAGTTATACGCCCAATTTTCATCAGTCGAAAACAAACCAAAAAACGGCGACGTTCAAAAGTACCCACCGGGTCCAAAAAAAAATCGTGAAAAATACTTGAAAAAAAAAAGCAAAATGAAGATGAACATATCCCCTTCAAAACTTCAAATCTAGTATGGCTCGAAATTTCAACTGTGTTTTTGTATTATCGGTCGCAAGTGTATACTAAGGCGAAACAAATATTTATCAGTTAATTTTTTCGTTCAACGTAATGTTATGTAATACAGTAATGTTATATCTTAAAGGAATGTAAAAACATATGAATATGAGTATTAGAAAAAATTAATAATTGAAAGTTTAGAGTTTCAGGAATGAATACGTTTTCTACATCAAATACACATAGAATATACACAAGATCTCTAAAAGTAAACTATGAAATTTTATTTTTTCTTTGACAAACTTTATAATTTGTTTCGCCATAATGGTAATTAAAAAAAAAAAGTATTTTGACACAAGCTGAGAGATATTGTGAGAAATGTGACGTTTTAAAACTCTCCTCATCAGATACGTGCATGAAGATAGTAAACACAAAATAGTATTTACTAAATTGGAATAAAATCATCACAAAAATTCAGTGGCGAAACTGTAACCTCAGTTATTAATTCCTAAAATAGAGAACAACCATACGGCTCCGTCTTATATATACAAAAATATATTTTCGTAAACAAATCATATTGTATTACTTACCATCGAACATTTTATTGAAAATAGGATCTTCCACGATTCGAAACGGAAGCATGAACTTCAAGACTAGATTGGCGACGTTTTGTTCGAATATTTGCTGATTGAAAACAGCTGACCACCGTTTTTGATCAGTGACGAAATCTTGTCGATCTTGACGCTTTAGCTTTGCATATTGCTTATACCGTTGATGAGCTTCTGGATGTTTTCTCTAGAAACCAAGTTCCATATTTAAAAACTATTATTATGATTAACCATTTTTTCAACATTGCAAATAAAAATATAGAAAAATAGCGTAAACATGTAACTAAATTTGAACATTTTTACCCTCAGATGTGTCGTTAAGTTGGACGTTGATCGAAATGTCGCGGTCAAAACTTTTGGTACAGAACACGAATTGCAATGTACACTAATCGCTCCTCCCAGAGTTGTATTCTCCATGTCGACTGTGAAAAGATGACCGTCCAGTAATGGCATCCTATTAACTTTGAACAGCAATATGTCGTCATCATTTTCCGGTTCATCATTGTCGTCAATATCCGAACTATTCTCAGGTCCTTCACCTTCAGCTCCATCGTTGTTTTTTGCTTGTTGCTCATCCTCTTTTTCGTTCTCATTGCGGGTTGTGCAATCTGTACATTCATTTTTATATTACTCGGATCAAAAACTCTATTTTTCCTGATCTGAATCATTAATCGTTGCTTTCAAGTAAGCACCTTCTGCACTGTGGGCGCTAATCGATGTTGTTATCGATACTTGCCTCAACGACGTTTCTAACAATCGTACATCCCGATGTTCTTCGTGATCATCGGACGTCTTCAATTTCAATCTCTTCTTCGGTGGAGGATCTGTATTAGACCTATAGAAAGTATTGTTAATATATAAATAAATTATCTTTATCGTCTACGTCAATAAGTATGTATCAACATTTATCTGTGTGAAAAAGACTTAATACTGCAGCAGGTCGATGATATAGCTTCGCTAGTAAAATCTACTCTTTTATATGCTACGGTACAAAAGTAGTCAGCAAAATTCAGACTCTGCCGGTAGAATGTCAAAGATGATCCTCATATTTGCTTATGCTTAGCGTCAGAATAAAAGATTCATGGAACATTTGATAACGTTGTGATTCAACTTTAATCCTTAGGCCACAGTAACGGGTATAAAATCATGTGCGAATTTAACAATTTTTTCGTATAAAAAAGTTATTCACCCATGAAATTAATTATACATCTATTTAGTATGAATATCAAGCTGTTAGAAAAAATATATATATATATATTTTTTTTTCATGTACGAAATGACCGACTACTCGAACCTTCTCGAAACATCTTTTTTCCAATTGACAGGGTGAGGGTGACACATAACTTCAACAATTTTCACTCGATTTACTTCAAACTTACAAGTTATGTTCCTAACTGCATTTCGCAGAGAAATAGGTTAGGAATTTCTAATTAATCGAAAACTTTTCATTTTATGTGCTTTTTATGAGCAGTTATAACGAAATTTTTCGCTGAAAATTCGTTTCTTAAGTTCAAATACCTACATGTTTTGAGAAAAACAATATTTTTTTAATTCCCTACGTACTTCTCTAGGTATTCTAATGTAGATTAACGAAGATACCCGTTACTGTGGCCTAAGGCCTTAAGTGATCCCAGATTAAAATTCAAATCACGAATGTTTCCAACGTTTTATAGTTAATTTGTGCATATACGATGGAGCAGTTTCTCTTGGCGCATCATGTTTCCATCCACCTGTTGCAGTGTTAACCCTCTCTACGCAGCTAATTAATGACTGCGGGGTATTTCTTCAATATAACTTAATTTACAGTTTTCTAAAAATTTGCACTGCCGCTCAAAAGTTTGGATACCCTAGTCGATATTTCTTGCCGCACAAAAAGTTACATAGCTTCGTCAAAAAAAATAAGATCAAATTTACCGAACAGCGTTTCAAAGGGAACAAATTCAGCTTTGCTTTTTGTAAATATTTTTTATGATTTTTTTCGACCCAATGCGCACTTTTGTACATGACTATCTTTCGGCTTTTTTTCGAGCATCGAGAATTAAGTGTATGACTTATGGAAAAAAAATGTTGTCGTGTTTAACCATGATAAACTTGAACGGGGTAGCAGGAGCTCCATTTTCGTGTTTTAAAACGTTACGTACGATTTTTTTTCGCAGTTATTTTATTTTTGGCTGTAAAAGATAAATTTGGGGAATGCAACGTAACTCAAGAACTGTAGGGATTAAGAGGAAATGTCGAAGATGTAAAAAGTTGCGTAAGTTTATACTGAATCGCCTCAAAGTAATTCGAAATTTTCCTCTGAGATTTTTTCGGACTATTTTCGCTCAAAAATCTGATGAGTAGGGCGGCTTAACTCGAAAAGTATGGCGTTTATAACAATATATCAAAATGAGAAACTTTTATAATTTGCGATTTTAAATTCGCTCTAATTTTTTCGGAATAGTTTTTTGAAATTTTTTCGTCCGAACTTTGGCGCATCATCCGAACAATTAATTGACGTATCTCTAAAAATATTGAGTTAGAGACAATGTATCAGGAGGGGAAAATGGCGCAGTGTTCCGTTTTGCCTACGATGACATTTTTTCAGATATTTTTCAAATTTTTCAAACGCACCGAGCCGACCCGAAACTAACATTGTAAAAAAAATGTTGGAAGAAATCTGAAAAAATGTCAACGTATTCAAAACGAAACACTGAAACATTTTCCCCACTTGATATTTTATCTCTTACACAATAGTTTTCGAGATCCGCCAATGGATTGTTCGGACGATTCTCCGAGGTTAGGCCAAAAAAATGTCAGGAAAAAATCGGCGAAAACATAAATGAATTTAAAATCGAAAATTGAAAAAGGTTCTTCTCCTGATATTTTGTTATAAACGCCATACTTCTCGAGTTAAGCCATCCTACTCATCAGAGTTTCGAGCGAAAATAGACAAAAAAATCTGAAAGGAAAATTTTGAAAATTCCAGGCGATCCAGTATAAACTTACGCAACTTTTTACATCTTTGACATTTCCTCTTAAACCCTCTAGTTCTTGAATTGAGCATTCTCAAAAATTCTTTTTTAGCCGAAAATGAATTAACTTTGCGAAACAAATCGTACGAAACTTGAACAAAAAAAAACGAAAATGGAGCTCCTGTTACCCCCTTCAAGTTTATCATGGATAAACACCACAAATTTTTTTTTCCACGAGTCATGCGCCCAATTCTCGATGGTCGAAAAAAAACCGAAAAACAGTCACGTACAAAAGTGCGTACCGGGTGAAAAAAAATCATTAACAATATTTCAAAAAAGCAAAGGCATGCTGAATTTGTTCCTTTCAAAACCCCGTTCGGTACATTTAGTTATCTTTTTTTTTTGACAGAACTATGTAACTTTTGGTGCGGCAAGAAATATCGACTGGTATATCTAAACTTTTGAGCGGCAGTTTACCTCGCTTCGAAATAAACAAAATGATAACTATAACAAAAAGAATTGAAACTTTCTACGACATGACTAAAGGAAATAATGAGAAAAAATTGGAACGACAAAATACTTCACTACTTTTCGGTGGCACATTGAAAGTATTTTCACATTCTTGTGAGAAATTATTAATAATAGAAAATCCGTTTATTTGATATAATAAAATAAATATTCTAATCGTACTCACATTCTGCTTGTTGCCTCTTCTTTTCTTGTAAAGCACGTCACAGAGATGCCTAAAGGGGAAGGAAATTAGAATAATCTGAGCCGAACTACCGAAGTCGTCGTATTTGGTCACTTTACTAAAACTTCGTCACAAACCTTGGTCACCAAAACTCGAAGTTGCAAGCGCGTTGGTTTTCGTAGGAATTTGAAAAGGGCCGACCGGAGGGGACCACGCTGAATGCACAAAGCGTTCCAAAAAACATCAAAGACGGGCCACGCCGTGAGCACGCGAGCACTCCCGAAGCGCGCGCGAGAGCCAAAACGTCTGGAAAGACGTCGAAAGTGCGCCACTCCGTGAGCGCGCGCGAAAGCAAAGGCGTCCCGAAAGTCATCAGTAGTGAGTACGATTTTTTTCGTAAGGTTATTTACTTTGCGAAAACAAATCGTACGAAACTTAAAAAAAACGAAAATGGAGTCCCTGTTACCCCGTTCAAGTTTATCATGGATAAACATGACCATTTTTTTTCCATGCGTCATGCGCACAATTCTCGCTGGTCGAAAAAGCCGAAAAACAGTCACGCACAAAAGTGCGTACCGGTTCGAAAAAAACCATTAAAAATATTTCAAAAAAGCAAAACAAAGCGAAATTTGTTCCCTTCATAACGCCGTTCGGTACATTGGGTTATCTTTTTTTTTGGCGACGCAATGTAACTTTTGGTGCGGCAAGAAATATCAACTGGTGTATCTACACTTTTGAGCGGCAGTGTACCTCGCTTCGAAATAAACCAAATAATAACTATAACAAAAAAAATTGAAACTGTCTACGAGACGACTAAAGGAAATAATGAGAGAAAAATGGAACGACAAAATACTTCACTACTTTTCGGTGGCACATTGAAAGTATTTTTACATTATTGTGAGAAATTATTAATAATAGAAAATTCGTTTATTTGATATAATAAAATAAATATTCTAATCGTACTCACATTCTGCTTGTTGCCTCTTCTTTTCTTGTAAAGCACAAGTATTTTATGGACTTATTATACTTTGTTCGCGCGGGAATCTGGTCGGGCGAGAAGTCCCGAGCCGCAACAAAAATACCTCCTGAAATTCCCTCTCCACGTCACAAAGACGCCTAAAGGGGAAGGAAATTAGAATAATCTGAGCCGAATTACCGAAGTCGGCGTATTTGGTTACTTTACTAAAACTTCGTCACAAACCTTGGTCACCAAAATTCGAAGTTGCAAGCGCGTTGGTTTTCGTAGGAAATTGAAAAGGGTCGACCGGAGAGGACGACGCTGAGTGCAACAAGCGTTCTAAAAAGCATCAAAGATGGGCCTCGCCGTGAGCACGCGAGCACTCCCAAAGCGCGCGCGAGAGCCAAAACGTCCGGAAAGACGTCGAAAGTGAGCCACTCCGTGAGCGCGCGCGAAAGCAAAGGCGTCCCGAAAGACATGAAAAGTAAAAACAGTCCCACAGAAGTACGGTTGGCGAAATGTTTTAAAAGAGAAAACACATTTTCGTCCCACTCGCTTGGTGTCGCTAGGATCGCAAACGTCGTTTTCGTTAGCTCAATTAACTTAGCCGCCGACTATGAAAATATCGAATTCTTTTCCACGCCAATCGTTTGTTAGTGTTTGTTAGACAAAATCCTGCGTTTGTTAGACGTTATTTATTTAATAATACGAACAACAAATTTTATGTCAAAGTTAGCCGCAGGAAAATTATTTTCTAATGATTTCGAACTTTTTTTCGTAACCAATCGTTTGTTAGTGATTGTTAGTCGATTTTTATCGTTTGTTAGAGCTTAACTTTGACTTTATCGTTAAAAAACTTTTCACTCCTATAGCACACTGCAAGCCACGTGAAATTGGCAGCATTGCCACGACGGCTGAGCAGGGCTTTGTACATGTAACTCCTCAATTTCAGCAAACGATTAACAAACGATTGGTTACGAAGAAAAGTTCGAAATCATTAGAAAAGCATTTTCCTGCGGCTAACTTTGACATGAAATTTGTTTTTCATATTCTTTAATAAATAAAATCTGACAAACGCTGGGTTTTGTCTAACAAACACTTACAAACGACTAACAATCGAGTAGGATTGAATTAATCAGCATTTCGTTGAAATTGAGGAGTTACATGTACAAAGCCGTGCTCAGCCGTCGTGGCAATGCTGCCAACTTCACGTGGCTTGCAGCCAACTTCACGTGGCTTGCAGCGTGCTATGGGTATGAAAAGTTTTTTAACGATGAAGTCAAAATTAAGCTCTAACAAACGATAAAAATCGACTAACAATCACTAACAAACGACTAACAAACGATTGGTTATGAAGAAAAGTTCGAAATCATTGGAAAAACATTTTTCTGCGGCTAACTGACATGAAATTTGTTTTTCGTATAATTAAATAAATAAAGTCTAACAAACGCTGGATTTTGTCTAACTAACACTAACAAACGACTAACAAGTTAGGAGGATTGAAATAATCAGCATTTAGCTGAAATTGAGGAGTTACATGTGCAAAGCCGTGCTCAGCCGTCGTGGCAATACTGCCAACTTCACGTGGCTTGCCGCGTGCTATGGGAATGAAAAGTTTTTTAACGACAAAGTCAAAATTAAGCTCTAACAAACGATAAAAATCTACTAACAATCACTAACAAACGATTGGTTACGAAGGAAAGTTCGAAATCATTAGAAAAGCAATTTCCTGCAGCTAACTTTGACATGAAATTTGTTTTTCGTATTATTAAATAAATAAAATTTAACAAACGCTGGATTTTGTCTAACAAACACTAACAAACGACTAACAAACGATTTTCGTGAAAAAGAATTCGATATTTTCATAGTCGGCGGCTAAGTTTATTGAGCTGTTTTCGTTCGTTTCGATCAGCCCCCTGACACTGGTAGATAAATTCTGTTCGCAAAATGTCCTTGCCGCAATGTGGCGCTAATAGTCGTATGACAAGCATGCATATATATGGATGTTGCGCAGGTGTTCCGAATACTTTACATGGATAAAAGTCTATTGATACATTTGGAATGATTTTCCGTTCTAATGATTTGCCATTCGAAAACAACAAATAACGTCGCCATAACGATAACAGTCGAAAACCATGAAAGTATCGAATCGTTCAGCTGATCGGAGTATTTGGAGCCGAAGGCTGTAACACAATAGCCAACGCTAGGTGGTGGCGATTTCAAGAACTAAAAAGCCGGGACAAAACGCGTTTTCGTTTATCGTATAGGAATAGTAGGCCAGTGTCAGGGGGCTGGTTTCGATGCAAATTTGGATAGCGACACAAGCGTTCGTCGCAACCAGATGGCGCTAGTGTCGTGATCGTCATTTATGCTTGGGCCTAAGAACTCGCCTCATTACTTTCTCTAATTAACTAATTAATTAATATTGCTCTTAACTAATTCAAAAGTAAATGGTTTTCACGTAAATAATATATTTTGCAGTGTTAATGATTATTACGCATAAGTGAATACTGTTTCGAAACCAATTAGATAGCAACGCGAGCCTTATTCCTTTAACCAGATGGCGCCAGGAAACATTCGCGCCTGTCTTTAGGCGGCGCTGGTGTCGCGAGCTTGCGGTGCACCCGTCGTCTATCGTGGCTGATGCGCCACCAAGAGAGAGTAGAAGAAAATAAATATTAAGACCAATGGTTCACGTTACCGACGGGTAAATTTGGAATAACGACCTCGAGGCACACGTCATGACCCAAAAAAAGACCGATGTATAGCCATAGTTATTTTTTATTTATATAATGAACATATTGTTTACAGTGTTCACCAACTTCTTAATTATTAATGGTACTCGAGGTACCGCAAGCATCGTTTTTGCTTCAGGGTATGGATCAGTCAATCGACTCACCTCAAATTTTCGAAAGTGAAATTTTTCGGCACTGTTTTACCGATCAAAATAAAAACGGTTCTGCCCATGCGGGTAAATGGCTAAAAATGCGCTTGAATTCTTTTATACCGACCGGACGAACGGTGTGGAAAATGTTCACTTTCTAAATTTGCACTCGTCTCTATCGCACTCATGGCAGGTCAGTCAATATTAACCGCCATGAGTTCTGTTCTACCACTGAGCGGTCGGATAATCCTAGTGGAGAAAAACATTGATTCAGAGAAGAATAAAAAGTATTCCAATTAGTGAAAATATTTGTTCTACCTGAAAATAGCTCTTTTACACCTTGGAATCATTATTGTACATATGAAAAATGTTTTCCAATCGATCAGAGAAATGGATTTTTAGACTGTACAATTCTTATTTTTATTCGTACAATTCATTGTACTTAGCGGTTACAATTCATTGGGCTAACTTAGCGGTGGGTCTTCTCACTTTAGACGCTAAAAAGGCTATTTTCATGATTTTTTTAATAGGTTTACATTATAGATATTGATATAAAAGTTGTAACACTTAATAAATACACTTTCGAAATACATTTTAAAAAAATTGCTTGTCACTATTTATAGACGAAAATGGTAATTAAAGAATGTAGGTCTACGCTGTTGATGAAATCTCAGAGATGGATCATCCGAAACAAAAAAATCAAACAGTTTTAGATTCAGTGTGTTAATGCTATAGCGCATATCATAAAATTTTTGAGATATGCAAAAATAACAAAATGGCGGACATTTTTTGAAAAAAGAAAAAAGAAACGTGTTTTTTCACCGTTTTTTGGCAACAAAAGTAAATATCAAAATTTTAAAAATCCTTGATATGCCCTATATCTATAGTTGTAAAGAATATGTGGTTAAAATTTCATAAGGATCGGTTCAGTAGTTTGGAAGATTTTATCAACAAGCCGTCGAAAATCGTTGTTTCGAGAAAAACGCGATTAAAGATTGTTTGGGTTAAATAAATACATAACAATTTTTTTTAAATTTATTTCGAAAGTGTATTTATTAAGTGTAACAACTTTTATATCAATATCGATAATGTAAACGTATGAAAAAAAAATCATGAAAAAAGCTTTTTTTAGCGTCTGAAGTGAGAAGACCCCTTAATCAAATAATCACCGTCAAACGAATTCCGAAAGATTATAATAGAAAAAAGTCGAAGTTATATATGCAAATGAATTTTTCGACCCAACAATGTTGAAAAATTGCTCAAACTTCGTTTTTCGATTTTTTATTTAAGGTGGTCAATCATTTGCGCGGTCAGTAAAATTCCGGCTGCAGTTTTTAATCGGAGAGGCTTTATATTTGGAGAAAAATTTAAGTTACACGGTGTACTCCTTTCGTCAGAGAATGAAGTGCAACTCTAATTTTCCTCGAAATATCAAGGATGTCCAAGAAAAACGTGTTTCTCCTTTTTTGGTTATTTCCAAACGAATATTTGATCATATTAAATGAACATTTACATCGATGTGTTTGTTGCCTGCAAATGATTGTCCATCCATCCATCCATCCATCCATCCATCCATCCGTCCATCCATCCATCCGTCCGTCCGTCCGTCCGTCCGTCCGTCCGTCCGTCCGTCCGTCCGTCCGTCCGTCCATCCATCCATCCATCCATCCATCCATCCATCCATCCATCCATCCATCCATCCATCCATCCATCCATCCATCCATCCATCCATCCATTCATCCAATCCAAAAATGTCCATTGCCCATTACAAGGTAATGTGTAATGAATTTTTTTGTCATTACATATTTCATTGCATTTTGTAATGAAAATATTTCACATTACAAAATCCAATGTATTGAGTAATGTAAATTTTTTACATTACAAAATCCAATGTAATGAGTAATGGAATTTTTTTACATTACAAAATGTAACGTAATGGGTAATGGAAATTTTTTGCATTACAAAATCCAATGTAATGGGTAATGGAAATTTTTTACATTACAAAATATAAAGTAATGGGTAATGGAATTTTTTACATTACAAAATCCAATGTAATGAGTAATGGAATTTTTTTACATTACAAAATGTAAAGTAATGGGAAATGGAATTTTTTTACATTACAAAATCAAATGTAATGAGTAACGGAAATTTTTTACATTACAAAATATAATGTAATGGGTAATGGAATTTTTTTACATTACTCAATGAAATGTAATGGGTAGTGAAATATTTTTTCATTACTTTTTAAAAAAGTAATGAATAATGCATTACTTTTTCATTACAAATTTCGCAACCCTGTCTCCGAGTTTCCCTGGTTTGGGCCCCTTCTAAAGGAAAACGAAATCTCCGACTTTGAAACTTTTCGGATTCGCGTTTTTGTCATAATATCTCGAGCGATGTTTCGATGAGACTAGATTTTCGTACGCGAGGGTTCTGATTCCATTTATACGGGTGATCAATTCGATCAAATATCCACGATACGTGGGTAACTGATCTGATTCCCTAAGCGGTTCGCTTGATGGGATTCTTGCTAATTTACCGAAAACTACCTCGAAGGGTATGTATTTGGTGCTTTCGTGGACACTTGTATTGTAAGAGAGCGTAGCTAATTCGAGCCATTGGTCCCATTCGTTATCTTTATCCGTGTATTGCTTAAGGAATTCGGTTAGAGCGTGGTGAGATCTCTCAAGCGATCCATTCGATTGAGGATGAAATGCGGTCGTTCGACATCGCTTAATTCGGAACCTTTTTGCTACTCTCCGCATAAGACCGCTGAGGAAGTTATTCCCTTGGTCCGTCAGGAGTGCTTTTGGTGCGCCGAAGACGCATATGAACCTTTTTATGAATGCGTCAGCGATTGTCGTCGCTAGTGCATTCGGGAGTGGAATCGCAACGCAATATTTCGACAGATGGTCTTGAATTGTGAGGATATATTCGTTTTTATTGGACGTCCGTTGCATTGGACCTACTATATCCATTGAAATTTTCTCGAAAACCGTACCTGGGGTGTCTGTTATTATCATCGGCTGCTTTGTCTTGACTCTGACCAGCTTTTTTAGCTGGCATTCCAAGCATTGTTGCACCCGTCTTTGAATATCTGGTGGTAAATCTTCCCAGATATAGTCGTGTTTGATTCTATTGTAAGTCTTGGAAACCCCTTTGTGACCCCCGATTGGGGAATTATGCATTTCGTTAAAGATGGATTCGCATTTTTCGACCGGTACGTAGCGCAAAGTTCCGAGGCAGATCAATATCCTAATCTGGGTGTCTTTAAATACGTCCTTTACGATATTCAGCACATCTGCCCACATTAGGTGCTCAATGTGTTGGCAATGGCAAAAGCTGATCGACTGAAGGTTGAGTGTTTTGCAAATCGACTTTAATTCTTCCATGCTCTGATTAATTCTTTCGATTATTAGAGCGAGCGATGCAGACTGCTCTTCTTTGATGACCAAAGCGATATGATATTCCTTTCCAACCTTTTTGCTGTAAGCTCGGCCTAAAGATAAATCCTTCCAGATGGGAAATTTATTTGATTCTAATAGTTTTTGTCCTCCAGGGTCACAAGGTTTCGCTGTCGAGTCTATGAAATAGACTAGATTGTCGTTTCGAAATCGGAACTGTTCTTTCGTACTGACAAAATTAGCGATTTTAAATTCTGACCTTCTAGTTTCTTCGACTGGAGAATTTTTGTCAGAAAGTTTCGAGTCAATCGAACTGGAGTCTGAATCTATTGGATCATCGGAAATAGGAATAGAGGAGTTTCCGGAACCAATAGCAGGAGGTGCTTTGCGCTGGTTTGAGACCTCAGCTGGTTTGGGGTTGATGCCCTTAGTGGGTCGCTTAACACGTGCGGGACTTATTACTTCGGCCTCCGTTTCCTCGCCACTACTTTCCTCGTAGTTTATGACTAGGAGTTCGACGCGGAGGGTTGTGTGGCCTAGTGCGTGCATCTGTGACTTCGGACGCAGGCACGTTGACCCTTGTTGATGTTTTCTCGACAAGTGTGTTTTACACTTGTCGATCGTCTCCATCTGGGCCGGAAGGTTCGTCGTTCTTGGCTTGGCAGCGAATGACGACGTTTATTTCATTTGACCGCGGCGGCGGGTGGATTTCCACCTGAGTGGTAAATCTTGTAGGATTTTCATCGCTGTCAGAAATTTTGAGTATTTCGTGTACTACTTTCCGCCATGCGTCGGCCGACATTTCGTTTTGTTTCCGATCGCAGTGGGAAATGGTTCTGATCTCTTCTGATTTTTCAACTGAGTTACGCGACAACACATCAGCATTTGCGTTTATCGTTCCAGGTTTATAAACGACGTCGTAGTCGTACTCGGAGAGCTTGAGTCGCCAAATCTTGTAACGTGATTTTCGAATCTTCGATTATATGCAATGTTGACTTCGAGGTGATTTGGGCTCTGGACCGGCGTAGTTGTCGTACAATCTACGTCCGAATAAGGATTAGAATCTTGAGGAAATGGATTAGCATCGCGAGAAATTGGGATCAGCATCGCGAGAAATTGAGATTAGCATCGCAAGAAATTGGATTGGCATCGCGAGGAATTGGATTAGTATCGCGAGAAAATGGATTAGTATCGCGAGAAAATGGATTAGCATCGCCAGAAATTGGGATTAGCATCGCGAGAAATTGGGATTAGCATCACGAGAAATTGGATTAGCATCACAAGAAATTGGATTAGTATCGCGAGAAATTGGATTAGCATCGCGGGAAATTGAGATTAGCATCGCGAGAAATTGAGATTAGCATCGCGAGAAATTGGATTTGCATCGCGAGAAATTGGATTAGCATCGCGAGAAATTGAATTAGAATCGCGAGAACTTGGATAAGCATCGCGAGAAATTGGATTAGAATCGCGAGAAATTGGATTAGCATCGCGAGAAATTGAGATTAGCATCGCGAGAAATTGAATTAGAATTGGCGATTGTCATGCAATCTGGGTTTGTTTTGCTTTTTGTCGTGTTTCTTATTTTTGTTTGGTTTTTCTTCATCATTGCTCTCACTGGAGCGTAGACAAAGTTTTATTTCGACGGTTTTGTCGTTTTTTTTTATTGGCCACTACTGGGCTCTGGGCCGGCGTAGTTGTCTGCAATCTACGTCCGAATTAGGATTAGAGTCTTGAAAAAATGGATTAGCATCGCGAGAAATTTGGATCACCATCGCGAGAAATTGGACTAGCATCGCGCGAAAATGGAATTAGCTTCGCGAGAAATTGGACAAGCATCGCGAGAAATTGAGATTAGCATCGCGAGAAATTGGATTGGATTCGCAGATTGTCGTGCAATCTGATTTTGTTTTTGTTGGAATCGCAGATTGTCGTGCAATCTGATTTGTGTTTTTGTTTGCTTTGGTTTTCCACGATGTCGAATTCCTGTAGTTTTATGACCGGCGCGATCAGTCGTATGGCGTCATTTGTGGGGCTGAAAACCTTCAAATGGTCCTTTCCGTCGATGTTTGTTGACAGTCGACGGATTTTTAAAGGCGGGATATACCCTTCCTTTAACGTGCGGTTTTTGACTCTCATGTGGAAAGAAGTTTTCGAACGCGCTGGGATTTCCATTACCTCGTCGGGTTCGTTTGTTCGTTTAAACGACCATGCCTTGTCATCACATTCAAGGCATTCCGTCTTGAAATTCATTTTGGATTTTTCCGCAAAAAAAAACAATTGGGACCTCAATGCACCGGGGTAAGGGAGTCGAGCCTCGCCAGGTATAATGTAGAATGAAGTTTCGAAATTGTATAGTTTTTTAATTTGGTTCGGGATAGCGCCACTGTCTAACAACGATATTTTTTTTGTCGGTGCGCTCCGATACACACCGAGGGTAGGTTGACGAAATCTTCTGCGTTTATAGTGTAGGTAAGATAGGTTCGGGCGGAATCATTATCGTGACCGGACGTTTGAGATCGTGGGATCTCGCAGCGCGGCTGCCCGAGGAGTATTCGGACCATTTCGCGTGTTATTATATTCGCGGGTACGGTAGTTTTCGATAGTGTGTCCTATCCTTTTACAATACCGACAAACGGGTCGCGTGGATTTAGGCGTTTTGTGCTTTAAATGAAAACATCTATCTGCTGAATGACGATTTTTTTTGCATATTTGGCAAACAACTGAGTTTTGTTAATTTAGGACCCTTTGGGACTCGTCGGCATTGTGTTCATGGTTTTTATAATTTTGACAGGTGAGGGTCGCGAATCGACAATTTCCTGTAGTGTGATTCTCCCTTTTGCACACATTACAAAATGTTACTGATTTGGGCGGGACGAACCTTTTGTGGTGGGTGGGAGTGGACTGCAATTCTTTGCGCGCTTTAACTTCGTGTTCGATTTTTATCGCATATTCTATTGCGTCTTCGCATACCGGTATGAATTCTGATAAAGCGATATTTTTTATCGGGTTCTGCGACGCAGCTAATGGCGTCTTTTAAGGATATGAACTGGTTTGTTCCTAACATCGTCATTGTTTTTACGGGTTTGTTTTCGATTTTTGTAGATTTTCTTTTTTTTTTATCGATCACTTACGAGGTTCCAAACCAGGTAACTAATATACGATGTATCAATTTCCAAATCACTCATGGACATTAGGTCAATTAGCATATTCCCTTTTTATTGATCCCGGACGAGCCCCCAAAAATTAATATGTCACGTCCTGAGGGGACGTGGGCATATATATGTGTGGTATCCCTCTTTCTTGCCTACGCCTAGCGCGATAGCACGGGAGGAGGGTTAAAAAGGGGACGTGCTGGTGGAATGGCGAATTTTAAGGGATTCCGTAGATTATCCAATTATTGAAATAATGGTTGTGACACTTGTGTTCGATTGACTCGTAATTTATTAGAATTAACCGTATGGGTTAATTCTATTATTTCTTTGGGATACAAATCGGAAACAAAATATAAGAGTATGTTTGCTTACATCGGTGCGCCTCGGTGATGACCCAGTCGCTTGGGTGTCAGGTAGCGGTCGTAAAACTAAGAGCCCTGCGCGGAGGGCCAGAAGCGCTCGCAGATGGTATGTGTGTGAGTGAGACGGATACAGATGTTCGACGACACAGATTCTAATATTTGTGAGTTTCACGGAGCGAGAATGGAATGTACAATAAAGTAATGCGCGGAATACAACGCCAAGGTTCTTATGGTTATCGCGTAACGAATACAACGCCAAGGTTCAATTTGGGCACGGGCAGCTTCCTTTTTGCTGACTGTGCTTCGCTTGGTTGCGCCGGCTCGGCGCTATTGTGGTCCTCGTCGTGGACAGGTTTCCTTGCGTGCTTTATGCGGTAATAGCATACATAGGCTATCCCGAGTTTTATCGGCGCGATTGTGCTTAGTGAATAGTTACCTATTATATGTCTATATGTATTTGAATCGCTTGACTCTTTGTTTAACTTAATTTTTGTTTTTTAAACGTTCGCGGATCCTGTTTAATTCTTTTGGATCGTTTATGATTTCGTGCGGTAATACAATTTTTGTCGATGTGTGATCGAGTATGTTCATATCTGTAGACAAGAATGATAAATTATATTGCGGTAGGAAATCGGCGTATACGTTCTGTCTTATTTCGCCGACGGTTTCTAGTCTAAAACTAGGGGCGGTGACGGAACATTTTCCATCCAAAGCCAGAGTCCCTGCACCCGTAAGGGTCGCGTACGCGAATGGTTGTTTTCCGCAATGGATGAGAAGCGTTCCGGGCTCCGGTGCAACGTATAGCCACCTACCATGGCGTTCTAACGCAAAAATTAGAGTGCTATTTATCGGAGCATCTCTTTGGTCGCAATTCGCGTATTTATCTTTAGGTGCAATGTACAATGCCACCTCGCACGATGCGCAAGTATGAGCGGGACGCGTTGCTTGCTTTGGCAGGCAATAATAATGTGACGCTATGGCTTTACAATTTTCTAAATCATTTTTTGTTATGTGTGAGCACGATTCTCTTGTGGCTTCGACCGCGACAAGGTCATTTTTTATTTCTACAAATTGATAACTATGATTTTTTATTTTGGCAGGCAGAGGATAGGCTTTACTGATTTTATATTCCTCAGTGCCAATTAACGGTATTTTTATTACAAGTACAATGTACGTTTTCGTACTATACGCGCCTACTTCTGACAACTCCAATAATTTTGGCATTTGCGCGCAGTTTATCGCGGTAGGGAACGTATGCCCTATTGGCAAATTGGGTAAGGAGTCAGTCAAATAGTTTGTTAATTGTCTTGGAGATAGTATGCTTGGGCTCACCATTCCTCTCGTGAGTCCTATTATAAAATTAACTATTTGTGGTACGTCATTCAGTAATGATTCTACAATGAGGCTTACAGCCACATTCGTTCATCGAATTGTTGCCGGGTGTTTTGGTCGTTGTACTGCTTGACCACCCGTTGTTCGATTTGTTGCACGAGAGCTTGTGGCACCTTCTGATTGTCTTCCAAACAGATTGATGATCGATTGAAAATATCTATTGTTGAGTTCAAAATTCGCACATTTCCCTTCAAGGCGTCTTCTATTGTTTTTTGCTTTCTATTTATTTCGTTCATTCCATTGCTAATTTCGGATGGGTCTTGTGGATTCATGTTTCCTGTGATTACTTTTATTATTCCCCCGAATCCGTCTATCAAACCTCGTCAATAACGAATTTTTAATTCCTGTTATGTCGTACGCGGCTTGTAGTTCGTTGTTGATTTTATCGACCATGCGAGTCGTTGTTTTTGTCGCCATATGACAGAGCACGTTGGCCCGCAGGTCATGAGCGCATAGGTCTACTATTTTCTTCATGGCTTCGGTGATCTGCGCTTCCTGTTCCGCTATTCCACTTAGATCCATTTTTACTGCCAGTTTCCACACGTCGCGGGTTATTGACATGGTCCCGATTTCCTCATAGAAAATTCCGGGTGAAACCGTAAACTTTTCTATCCGGTATGGTTTTTCCAGCGTATCAGCCCCACCTGGGTTCGACCCTAGGGCCAGAGGTTAAATCCTTCGGACCTGTCGTTATTTTTTTTTTTTTTGAACAGGGGAATTTAGATATGTAAATAGATATACACAAAGATTTATGGGTTTTTCGTTAGAATTTTTATTCTTTTTCATTGAAGACTTTTAATTCGGGCTCGTTGCTGAGTCCTGAGTTTAGTGTTCCTTCCTTTCTTCATAGAAGCTTCTTTTTCGGCGACGATTTCATTATTACGTCGACTTTCGACGGGAATCAACGATTTATCGGTAAGTTTAATACTTCCCTTCTCTCTTTGCATACATTTTTGCACATTTTCTTTATTATAATTTTATTTTTCTTCCCCTTTTTCAAGAAAATTGTAATGGATTATTCTCGGTATGAAGGCGAGACAGTGTTCTTCGGAGCTGATGAGGACTCCTTGGAATTTGTGGTAAATTTGGGCATACCCCTTATGTTGAAAATATGGAAAAATGTTGTAACAATATATTCTTTTTTTTCGAACTTGTTCATTCGTGTATTTTCTTTTCCTTTTCCTTATTTCAGGGCGCCTTGAGGAAGAGCCTTTGTGGCCTCCCTTAATTATAAAATTTAATTTTTTTTCTTCTCTTTTTTTTTAATCCGCGTTCTCGTCTTCCGCACTTCCTGTGCGATGTATATATATATGTGTTTTTTTCATGTTATTTTCTCTCTCTCTCTCTCTCTCTCTCTCTCTCTCTCTCTCTCTCTCTTTTTGTTATGACGGGGCTTCGTGCGGTCGAGCCGCGGGCCCCTCTTTCTCCGCGCCAACCCGCTGGCCGTCGAGACGGCTAGTGGGTGATATATTTTTTTAGGCGATTCGCGTGTACGCGTATTTCCTTGCGTCCGCGGTCGATACGGTAGGTTTCGCCTGCCTCTCGGCTTCGGACCGTGTAAGGCCCTACCCATTTCGGGGTGAGCTTGGCCGATCTGCCCCTCCTCGCGGTCTCGTCGTAGAGGACTTGATCATCCGGGCGGTACTCTCTTTTACCGGCCGTGTGATCGTAATGATGCTTCGATTTCTCCTTTCCTTTTTTCAGCTTTTCTTGTGCCTGTTGCCATGACGCTCCCAGGCGTTCACGTAATTCTGCTGCGTAATCATCGTATGAATATGTTGCTCTCGGTATTTCTCGCCGCGCGGTCGATAATTTAGCCTCTTTTCCGAATACCAATTCATACGGCGTAATACCTGTAGCCGTGTGCGGCGTGGTATTATATGTAAACATGGCGTATGGTATCCATTCGTCGCAGTCCCTTTGATCCTCACGTACAAAATTTTTCAGGTATTCCGCAAGGGTCCTATGGGATATTTCCAGGGCTCCATTCGATTGCGGATGGTATGCCGTGGTTTGCAACTTTTTTATTTGTCGGAGATCACACATTTCTTTAAATATATTGCTTAGACAATTTGTGCCCTGATCCGAAAAGATTTCAGACGGGGCACCAAATTTACAAATGATTTCCGTTACAATGGCCTTTGCTACAGTTTTGGCTTCTTGGTTTTCTAACGTAAATGCTGCACTATATTTTGTTAATTGATCCTGGAAAGTCAGAATGTATTTGTTGCCTTTTTCCGTAACATTCAAGGGACCTACAATATCAACAGCACATTTTTCGAACGCTCGGCCCGGTGGGTCTGTGATGACCATCGGTACCTTCGTATTTTTTCCCGATTTATTTCCCGGCCACACATACTGTTGTCGTATTCGCTGCAGCGTCCGTGTGATGCCTTGGTGCCCACCTAGAGGGGCATCGTGATATTCTTGCATTATCTTCGCTCGGTCGTCCTTGCTTGGAGTGGATACGCCAATGCTGCAGTTTTCTTCGTCGCTCGCGCTCGTGCTCGAGCATCGCGACTCTTTTAACTCACGGGGAAATTCCCCCTATGCCGCGCTTCCCCAGGCGGCTTCTTCTCCTCGTGCTGCCTCGTAGCACGGTGAGTCGTATCCTCGGCCTCTCCTCTTTGTGCGGATATTCGTAGTGCTATCCTTCTTTTTGCGCTCTTTCTCGCGGGCGCTCTCGCTCGTGTTGTCACTGTCCGAGTCCATACTGTCGGACTCGGTCTCTTTCCTCTCACTTGCGTAACGGCTGGCGGCCATACGTATTCCTTTATTTTCTTTCGCGCTGCCACGCGGAGTGTTCTTTCGTTCTCTATTTATCTTTTCTCGCTCGCTTTTGCCTGTTACTATCACTCTTTCTTCAAATCGGGCCTTCGCAGGTAGGCCGGACCGCTCGGTTGTGGACGCTCGGTTACGGGTTTAGCAGAGCTGGTGTTCTTCACGTAGACACGATCTTTTAATACACGAGTATTTGTCGCGAGCCGAGTCTTCGAATTAATTGGTCATTTACGCAATTCAATGTATCGATGTTAATGTGGTCGCGCTTTACAAAGTATAGACAGAACTTGTAACAATTATACCGGTGATATACTAATTTTTAGAGTTAACGTTTGGACTTGTCGGATACTGTCAGGAGACAGCTTTTCGTTTCGAACTAGATTTGATGGAAGATGTTGGAGACTTTGTCCGATCGCGATGGGAACTGTTGGGAGACTGACTTCAATGAGTGGTGATGGAACACTTCGTTGCCAAGAGGAAAAAATAGGAGAGGTTTCGTTAATGGGGAAAGAGTGCATTTTCCTGATGCGTATTCTATAGGGATTGGTGGAAAGGGCCTCAAATATGTATCTCTTCGGATGATTGGTCGAAAATGGAGAGTGGGAGCAGGTCGTGGTCTACGAGTCATATTCGTCGCTCTATTTCCAGGAATTTGAGCAGCGTGTCCTTTATCTGGAGCGCGGCAAAATACCGGTCGGAAAAAGGGGCCTTATCGGCGGCGAGAACGCACTGCTCGCGATAGGGCTTGTTGACCAAGGCCCGCGAGTGCACGTGGTGTTTTATGACAGGGTGGTTTCCTAGGTTCGAGCATTTCATTCTGGCGAGTGTGTATTTGTTCTTCATATCGTTAAGACTGCTGTGCTCCCGCATGGGAAAGCACGAGACGCTTACTTATTATCAATAGCCTACATTTCCGCCGTGTAGGTCTAACCTCAAAGAAAAATATAAATATCCGTCGAAAAATGAGAATGCCTCTTTCGCGCATATGTGGTCGCTCACGATTTCCATGGAAAATCGCGTGTGTCCTGCGTCTTCGCCGGGGCTCAAGAAGACAAGAGAAGCAAGAAAAAGAAATACATTGTACGCATTTGGTCGCGACGTGACACCTCCCCCCTTTAGGATTGAGCGTCTCGCTCGATCAGGTTCGTTGGGGGTTGCAATCGAAAAAATAGTGGCACGATAGTATGAATTGGCATTGTCATTGATCGACTTACAATTTTACTTAAACGTATTCGAGGATTGGTATCTAATATGACGGTGTGACTTATAGTTATCTTGCGCTTAGGAGGTACACATGAATTTCATTATCACCTTATAAGAAAGCGTGTGTGTATCTTTTTTTTGAAGATTTTCGTACGAGATTTTTTGTTTCTTTTTTTACCATTATGTATTTATGTTTCTTACTTAACTGTAAGATGTATATTTACGCGTTTTCTTCTTTCTTTTCCCTTACGAATAAATACTTATTTACTCATTTCAACTTGTCTTACCTGACAAGGTTAGAAGAACAATAATAATGAGGATAGAGAAAAACGTTATTAGGCATGACTAAAATGGTCGTTTTGATACTCGAATGTCTTCTCGTCCGAACTCAACGGAAAGGAACGTGTTTTAGGACGTTGATCGTACCTTGAACGATCGGAGATGCAAATGTAGAGATAATGTGTTGCAGCGTTGGTCTTGACTTGATCCTTTGGTTCGATTGAACGAGCTGTGACGAGTTTATGAAGTTCTTGATCAGTTCCCCCGTTGACGTCATCTTCTTAGGTCGTTTAGCCAGGTGCATCAAGAGGTGCGTAACCGAGTCCCATACTGCACCGATGAGGTAGACCGACCAGCCGTAGACAGTGTATAGGCTGTACGTATGGATCACCGTATTTGTGAGAAGCGTACTCGATCGAACGATGGGTAACATTCGGGTGACACCAGCGTTTGCTGTACCGAATTGAGAGAATTTTTTCCACGTGCGATTCCAGATGGAGTCCGCTTGGTTGACAGTGTTTTGACCACTGATGCCCCATGCCATATTGTTTATGGCAGCGGGCTGCTCTACAGGAAACATGAAGTGTTTTCGTACGTTGTCGATGTCTTCTGCGGAATAAATCCCACATGGTAGTTCTGGGTTGGTGTATCGCCAAGTAGACTTCGTCGTCGGCTTCATGCTTGCAGGTAGTAGGGCTTCGACAGGAGCAGCCATGAACTTGTACCAGATGTCTCCGGAAAGGTAATATGGAGGAAGTAAGGAATTATAGGTTGTTTGAATTTTTCTTTTGGTAATTTATGAATTCGAGGAGTAAGGAGATATTTTTCGTTCCCACGAGTGACAGGTTGATCGTAATATTCTTTTAACATTCTTTTAATGTCTTTTAGCCTTCTTTTAACACACTTTTAACTTTCTTTTAACCTGATCAGGTGTACTTCTATCGTTATAGATTTAATAACGTGTACCACTTCGCTAGCTAGTACCGCCATATGAGTTGGAGCTTTCATTAAACCATATGTAAATTCGTCTAGTGCTTGTATCGCAGGAAATAAACTATTTTAAAGAATTTAACATTCTCGATTACATTATTGAATAAGTATATAGCGTATAGGTATAGCGTTTGAATTTGTTTCTGGATGTGTCGCTCGTCAGATACAAATGTAGAGTTCACATTGGGTGAATATCTTGTAAATTAGTGTTGGATAATTCTTAATAGACAGCGTTGTTGTTTTTGGAAATTTGATTTTGTTTTTGGAATTTTTAATTTGTTTTTAGAATTCCATAAAAGTTATACCCGTTGATGTTTCTGAATAGTTTGGTAACAGCCATCTGAAAAAAACAGTGTAATTGTTGTGGTTATTTATTTCATTAGGATTAAAATCGGATTCGCCGACTGTGGTTTGTTTTTCTTTTTGTTTTTGGTTTCGGTGTTAATGTGTGAGTATCGCAATCGGTTTTCATGCACTATTCGTGTTTTGTTATTATAATGGATTTTTACGTTACCGTTGTCCAGTTTTTCTAGAACCTTATGTGGTCCAGTATAATGGTCTCCGAGTTTACCTGGTTTGGGACCCTTTTGGAGGTAGACGAAATCTCCTACCTTGAAACTCTTGGGATTAGCGTTCTTATCGTAATATTTCTTAGAACGATGTTTGGACGAGACTAGATTTTCATAGGCGAGGTTTCTGATTCCGTTTATTCTCGTGATTAATTCAATTAAATACCCGCGATAAATGGGTAGCTGATCGGATTTTCGAAGTCGTTCGCTTGATGGAACTGTCGCTAATTTGCCAAAGACTATTTCGTACGGAGTATATTTCGTACTTTCATGAACACTTGTGTTATACGAGAGTGTTGCTAATTCTAACCATTGATCCCATTCATTGTCTTTCTCCGTACATTGTTTCAAAAACTCGGCCAGTACATGATGAGATCTCTCGAGGGATCCATTGGATTGAGGATGAAACGCGGTCGTTCGACATCGCTTGATACGAATTCATTTTGCGACCCGTTTCATGAGACTGCTCAAAAAGTTATTTCCTTGATCTGTTAATAGCGCCTTGGGTGCACCAAAAACGCATATAAATTTCTTTTTAAATGCATCGGCGACCGTTGTCGCTAGTGCATTCGGGAGTGGAATTGCGACACAATCCTTCGAGAGGTGATCTTGAAGAGTGAGAATATACTCGTTCTGATTCGAGGTACGTTGCATTGAACCTACTATGTTCATTGATATTTTTTCAACGACTGTGCCCGGAGTATCCGTTATTATCATTGGTTGCTTCGTTTTGACTCTGACCAATTTTTTTAGTTGACACTCTAAGCATTGTTGGATTCTTCTTTGGATATCTGATTTCAAGTCTTCCCAGAAATATTCGCGTTTAATTCTATTGTATGTGTTTGAGACCCCTTGTGTCCTCCAATTAGGGACTTATGCATTTCGTAAAAGATCGAATCTCGTTTTTCAATTGGCACGTAGCGTAGAGTTCCTAAGCAAATTATTATTTTTACTTGACTGTTTGTGAATGTTTCTTTTATAATATTCATGACGTCAGTCCATACTTCGACGTGATTTGTATGACAAATGCTCCTCGATTCGAGTTTGAGAATGTCGCAAAGGTCTCTCAACTCTTTTACGCTTTCTGTAATGTCCTCTAATATGAAAGATAACGATCCGGAATTCTCGCCTGTGATAACTAATGCAATGTGATATTTTTTCCCACCCTTCTTACTGTAGGCTTGGTCTACTATCAAATCTTTCCAGAGGGGAAGTTTGTTCAATTCCAATAATTTTTGTGCTTCAGAGTCGCATGGTTTACCAGCTGAATCAACAAAATAGACTAAGTGGTCGTTTCGGAAATGAAACAATTCCTTCGTCGTGACACAATTAGCTATTTGGAATTCAGGTACTTTTGTTCCGTGAGTCAAAGGTATCTCATCTTCGGAGGATTGCGAGTCAACCGAATCGGAGTTAGAATCTGTCAGATCATTGGAGTTAGAATCAGAGGGAATTCGGGAATTAGGAATACGGGATGCATTGCGCTGGCTAGGGCCCTCAGCTGTTTTTCGGTCGATAACCGGCTTGGGGCGCCTAACACGTGCAGGTCTTATAACCTCGGCTTCTGTTTCATCGCCACTACTTTCCTCGTAGTTTACGACCTTACGGTTTCGGCGAGTAAGGTGCCGGGGTTCGGTACGCATATCTGTCCCTTTTGGTGAGGGTGCATCGGTTCTTGCCGGTGTATCGTCACCAAATGATTTTTTTTCTCGTGCAGTTTCTTTTGTATTTGGAGTTACGTCGTTCTTCGCTTGAGAGCGAGTGACAACGTTTATTTTTTTTCCTGAGGGATGGGGTGGACATCTACTTGAGTTGTGAACCTTATGGGGCTTCCACCTTCCTCTTCACTACTACCGGATTCTTTCGATAGACGGTTTATTTCTAGTAACGCGTTTACTGAATTTCTTATTTGTCTTTGTTTGCAGTGAGTAACGATTTCGGTTTCTTCTAATTTTTCAATTGGATCACGCGACAATTCGTCAGCGTTTGAATTCAAAGTACCAGGTTTGTACACGACGTCGTAGTCTTATTCTGAGAGTTTAAGTCGCCATTTTAGGACGCGTGCATTCGCGTCTTTGGCCGTTTTGAACCAAACCAAAGGGTTGTGGTCGGTGACGAGAGTTAATTTCCTACCATATATATAGGGTCGGAACGCTTTTACGCTGTGAATGATAGCCATTGCCTCTTTTTCGTAGATGTCGTACCGAAGGGATGCCCCTCTTAATACGCACGATGTATAGGCTATCGGTTTATCTTTACCTATTTCACCTTGTGATAGGACTCCGCCTAAGGCGAATCCGGAAGCGTCTGTTGTTATGATGAACGGTTTTTCAAAATCAGGGTATTGTAAAATAGGAGCTTCGCAAAGTTTATTTTTTAGAATATGGAAAGCTCTTTGCGTTTCGTCCGTCCATTCGAAATCGGTTTTGTCTTCTGGAAGGCGAGTTAGTGGTTTTGCGATTTTTGAGAAATCTTCAATGAACCTACGGTAATATCCCGTTAAGCCCAGAAATTGCCGAATATTTTTAACGGTTTTGGGTATTGGAAAATCCTTGACTGCCGATAGTTTGTTCGGATCTGGCTTCAGTCCGTCCTTACCGATTATATGTCCTAACTAATTGACTTCTGGTCTGAGGAATTCACATTTGTCCGGTTGCAACTGGAGATTAGCTTTACGTAATCGTTCCAGCAGTTCCTGAATCTTTTTACCGTGCTTCTCTAGGTCCTTGGCATATAAGGAGATACATACATATAGCGAGAAACGACGACGGTGACGTCACAGGTGTAGTGGGTATCCCGCGGCGGCGCGTGGTGGAGGTGTCTGGCGGTCGCGGTTGCGTCGCTGTGGTACGTATGGGGAATTACTGGTGGGGGGAGTCAGCGGTGTCGGAGGGGTGGAGGGATTGGGCCCTTTTTCGCGAGCTCGTGGCTAAGTGTGGGCGGTGTTGGTATATAGGTATAGTGCTTATTCGTAGCGGTGAATAAGACAATGGAGAGAAGAATAGGGGGTGTGTAGATGCGTTCGACGTCATAGGTATTGTTGTGGCGCTTTCTCTCTCTATGGGTGGTAGGTAATTTCCGTGGTTTCAAGGAATGACTCTGTTGTGTAGGGTGAATGAAGCAATATGCTCATTATGTGTAGCGCAGTGTAATGTAAAACTGGGAAAGCGAGGCTAGGGTGTGGAGGCGGATGGTCATATTTTCTACGTAAACAGTGGTTCGTTAAGCGAGAGAGAGAGTGGGGAAAATGGAGAATAGCTATATCTTTCAGGTGTTTAGAGTTTGTGCATTGCAGAAGGTGTGGGGTGTGGTCGCCAGTAATTAAGTACGCAAATATTCGAAAACAGTTTGCGATTGGTCTGTTTTTACGACGTTGCGTTTGGGAGTTTCTACGGCGTTTCCTTAGGCGAGTCTTTACTTAGAACGACAGAACGTTTTTCGAACTCGTACTGTGAACATTCGAAGAGTTTCGAACGGAAAAGCGGAAATCGTCTTGCTCGTACAACAACGGTGGAATTATCGCCAGGGAGCTCTGAAATCAAGAGTCCTTTTTACATCAACCGAGTAAAATACGGTGTCTCGCAACCGGCATCAGCTCTGGGAATCCAGTTTGTGTGCACCAGCAGCGCTACGATCAACCACCAAATCGCTGACTCGCCACAGAAGATCGCAGTAACCAGACGTTTCCGACTACTCGCCTGATATCCTTATTGTGGGATTCGACAATGGGATTCGACATCATTCTACCTGTTGAGCTCAACGCGGTGGACGAGCGAGGAAATTTGGTTGCGCCAGTGTACATACCCATGGATTTCGGGGTATATGCACCACCGGAATGGGCCTCGTTGGACATCGGGACACGGCGTAGGTGGGCCTACACAGTGCGGTCGAGCAAAACACAGAGCATCATCTTCGGGGGCGTGCGATACCGGAAGGATGGGCTGGTGGTTTACCCAGTGGGGCAAGATCGAGCGCGTATAATATTATGGAACGAATTTCACGAGATCGTGACGTGTGATTTTTTCGACGTGTGAAAATGTAATCATGCAGAATATAATCTAATAATGATCGAAACCTCGATATTTCGAAGTTTTTATTTACCAAACTCCTGTCCCTTAAGCATGTTAATATTATTATTATTATCAGTGTTTTGTTGCGGATCCGAGTAGGTGTCTAGGGTGGCAAACGATGGAGCGAAAATTCGACTGCACAAGCATATTTTTTTATTACAGGGAAGCGAAAATGCTACATGGCTTTAAAAGTACAGTTATATGCTAAGAGCGTCTACTTAACAAAACGGGCGGGTTCGAGGACGTGATAGTCAAAGGTGTACACGAAACTTATAAGCTACGAATTACACATACTAATTACTTACAAGAGTATGGAATGAAGTATCGAATAATTAAAAAACCAAGCTATTCTAGAATGATTCTCAGTGTCCATTTGTTTATCGCTTAAGGGGGGATTGTCTTTTTTTTCGCAAAATTTACCGCTTTTTGGGAATTTTTTTGTGAAGAAAGTATACAACGGAAAACTTGTGAAACTTGGCATATCGTTTTATTGATCTGTTTACTACATACGAAAATTTTTTTAAACAATTTCATCAAAAAATCCGCCTCCCACCCCCCTCGACGCGCGATGGTCCTTTTTTGATGGTGTGCACGATTACAGCCTTCACGTTCATCCTGCAACAAAAACCCAAAAAGCATTTTACTTTAGACACATATAGCTATCGTTCGATGAAGGGAAAAAAAAATTGACGATTTGGTGACGTTTTGAACTTGAAGTATCGATTTTTCGAAAAAAATTGATCAATTTTTTGTTATAAATAAAAAACTATTAAACGTATTGCTTTTTTGCTTCATCAAACGATAGAAGGATGTCAGCTGAGCATTCTGTCCAAATTTGAAGGCAATCGGTTGAATAGTTTTTGAGAAATCGTGCACACCATCAAAAAAGGACCATCGCGCGTCGAGGGGGGTGGGAGGCGGATTTTTTGATGAAATTGTTTAAAATTTTTTTTGTATGTAGTAAACAGATCAATAAAACTATATGCCAAGTTTCACAAGTTTTCCGTTGTATACTTTCTTCACAAAAAAATTCCCAAAAAGCGGTAAATTTTGCGAAAAAAAGGCAATCCCCCCTTAATTGTGTTCGTCTCTCTCTGCGGATAGTTCACACTGTTGTCTAGCACACGAAGCACTCGTTGCTCGTATTTGGGTCCCATCGGATGATTCTTTCGCTGCGTAGAGGTGTTAGTTGTCGACGGTTTTGTAGGTCTGGTGGTCAAGTGGTCGGCTTCCCAGAGTCGAAACTTTCGGGCTTTGTTCGGAAAATTTATGCAGAAATCTACCCCGAATTGTATTGTAGCGTTGATCCCATGCGTAGCATTTGGTCGAGGTTTCGTAATTCGGCCAAGAGGGTTTTCTTGCACATACTGACGATTTTGAAGAAGACGATGTCGAAATAATGCTCCGTGAAGACAGAGTTGACGCAGCTTGCGTCTTTGAATTTATGAATGTTCTCGAGAATGTATCGTTCACCACCATCATGGGTGAAACCGGTTGATTGTTGGCCAGGTATTTGCGTGTGTCACGATATGGCTATATCCGAGAGACATTTTGTCACATCGCCGGAGAATCGCTGCAGTCGTCGAAACCGTTCATCCACACACGTCATCATATTAAGAAGACCATCAAACGACGGTTTTTGCATGGCTATAGCGTTAAGAGAACTTTTCCGGTTCTTAGGCGTTATGAGTCCCTGCTGCACCGCTGTACCGGTGGCAGGCTCAGCAGACGTTGGTTGATTTGCCAGGGCTATGGTTATAGATTTCATCCCATACGATGTGGAGAAAGGAATCATATAATTTCCGAGTTGTATGGTCTGAGTAGGACCAGCTTGTTTCGTTGCGAAGTATTGACGAATCGTGGTTAAGTGGGTTTGAAATCCCACCCACTCGCTTTGGTTGAAGATAACCGTACGATGTGAATAATTACCAGACAGCTTTACAACGGGTTCAAAATGGTTGTTGTACTGCGGCTGCAAACCCACCGTGATCTTTTTACTACCCGAATTATTAAGCGGGTACGCCGTTGACAATAGCACGGGGAGATTCTGTTTGGCTGGTTCCGTTGCCTTCGCTTCGAGGTATCGCACCGGTAGCAAATTTGTATTTGAGACAGCTTGAGTCATTTTTCAACGGTATTTCCGAACACGCGTAATAAAAAGAGTTTTCTTTGCAGCCGGCTGGCCAGTTCGACAGTGTCACACTTCTAAGCTGGTATTACGAGCAGAAATGGTGGCTTAAAGCGAAGATACAGCGGTTTATAAGGTGATCGAGGATTTAAGTGGGGGGTGATTACGATAAGAGAACGGTAGTGGGAAAGGGTTTTTAACGGGAGGAGATCTCTGGGTGGGGAAATAGGACCATGGAAAGGGTTATAATACATTTTCTAGCCTCGCGAAGCTATGACTCATTATTTATACAGGTGCACAAACCCTCGGTTGGTGCACTTTGCTATGAAGAATTCGCGGGTCAACGTTCTAGATATACACAGGATGTGCGCGACGGTTTATTGTCAATATTACTCGAAAATACGTGTATCTCCGGTCGCCACTTTCTACGATGGCTTTAAAACCGCTGTATTGTATAAAGAACAAAAGATCAAGAACTGAGTCACTGCGGGTGTATGTATATTTTCGAGCGATGCGCTCTATATACACCAAGGATTCCAATAGTCTCTCTGGTTTAGGAAGTATCTACCACATAGCCTGCTGGGTGATGAGGGTAAGGTGTGGTAGTAAACGCCTCGGCGCTTGTGCTAATTTACAATTCTTACAAGGAAACGTTGCGAGTCCGATGTCTCCGGGTTCGATGAAATTTGGCATGCTTGAAGAATGGGTAAAAATAGGCGACACGTATTCTTTTATATCGGCGGAACCCGATTTTTAAGGGTTGAAAAGCACCCTCGAAAATTGGGGTGTTTTTCGTTTTTCGTCGATAACGGTTTAATGGTACGAGATATGATAAAACTTCAAATTGCAACAATGTTTATTTTTTCGTGTACTATACATTGGAAATGATAACGATGCAGATAGCAACAAATTTTATATTGTTTATTGGAAAAATGCAATTTTTTCAACCGTATCTCCGAGAATTTTTAATCGATTGAGATGTAAATTTGCATACATGTGGAGAATAGAAAAGGGCGGATACGGATTTTTTGTTTTTCCGATATCTGACAATTAAGGGGTTGAAACTGGCCGTCGATTTATTTGCCGAGGGCATCGTATAATCAACTAGTCTTTTGGCATTTAGGTCTAAATTCACGTCAATATATGTTCGTGTTATGACGCAATTGCATATTTGTAACATTCCAGCCCCTGCCCCCTCTCGAATGGCAAACGTTTAGAGTTCGTACCGTGCGGCATGGACGAAAATTTGTAGAAATAAAAATGGGCTACAAACAAAGTACAATCAGTCAAAATAGTCGATACCCATTTTCTCGTTTTGGCGGAACGACACTCTTAAGGGGTCAACGCACCCTTAAAAACTTCGTTTTTTCTATAGCTCGTGAACGGGCCGAAGTAAAAATAAAGTTCGAAAGGAAAAAATATTGTATTCTTCCACTACTAGACGTTCATGATGATAATGACGAGCACAGCAATAAATGGCGTGTTGTTTATTGCAATAATTCGTAACTTACTTGTGAAAAATCACTCTTTAGTTTTCCACTAATATGGGTAGAGGCAAGGATCGCAATCACAGACTGACTTCGTGCTTCGGGGAGCAACTGGATTAAAATTGTATATTTACGAAGAAATTCTCCCCTGCCACGTACTGCCTTTGAAGATGACAACACAATTGGAAACGTATTCTCACGCTTACTCATTTAGGAAACGTTTCAACTCTATTTTTTTATGGATTATACTTATTACAATAATGATAGCCATGATAAAAGTATTTGAAACAAAGAGATTTCTTACACCACGCACAAGTGATAATAGCTGCTTCGCTGCATATATCGCATGCCGGTACATTCTGTGAAAAGCAAAATTCTACCGGATTTTCGAAGTTTGGTGGTCTTTCTTCTTCGTACCCGCTTTTGTACCACGCATATTTGAAAAGGTTTGTAAACCGTGGAGAAGAAAACTGGTTGTGTGTAAGAGATTGTAATTTAACAATATTGTCTCTCAAATGCAAATTGACGTCGTAATTGTATAATATTGCTGCGTCAGAAAAGTGTTTGACGAAGTTTTTCCATACACCGAAGCCATATACATCAAGGGGCTGTATCATTCCAGTCGTACCAGCAGGAATTACTAATTATCATATGGACTAATTGTCTACAGAACTAATTAAACTAGTGCAATATATTTACCTGCTAGAATGGTTCAAACTTTAATATCTTTCCCTCGCATATCCATTTCTTCAAATGCAGTTGGACATTGACCGCTCCAAGAATCCAGAAGTATTACCGATTTTGGACCCGTATTGGGAATATCTACTTCTTGGAACCATCGCTTGGAATGATTAGTCGTCAATTTTTAAGATTTTGAAGCCAATAGAAATTTATTTTCATTTCTGAACATAGTTTGTTCCACTCGAGGACCAAATTTGCCAGTAAGTTCGTTTAAAACGATCAACATAGGTGCCAAAAGCTTGCCACTCGCAGAAACCAAAGGCTGTATAGTATAACTGTGTGTTGTTGATGTTTTCGATTGCACGACTGTCTCAACGGATTTCTGCGCTTCTTTCGCCAATGTGCGGCCTGTATGTAGCTCTAAATTGAATCCACTCTGATCAGAATTAAATGTGTTTTCAGCCCCAACGTTGGCTATGTTGACTTCCTTAACGGATTTCTGCGCTTCTTTCGCCAATGAGCGGCCTGTAGTATGTAGCTCTAAATTGAATCCACTCTGATCAGAATTAAATGTGTTTTCAGCCCCAACGTTGGCTATGTTGACTTCCACCATTTCTATAAATTCGATAGCTTTGTGTTGAAGTGTATCAGCGTTTAATAATTGTTGTTTTGTTACATATTTAGTAATCTTCCGTGACACAATTCCATGTTGGTTTTTGAATGTCCTTAGCCAAGAAGCGGATGCTTGGAAATTTACGGCTGGAATTTCTACAATTTCTCCTGCACGTAAGGCCTATCGTCGAAGATCTATATCATGGACAGGCAGCCTTTTGTCCAAAGCATAATTAAAATTGTTTAACGTGTAGTGAGCTATCTTTGTTAACTTTTCTTTGTAGGTGCCACCCTTATTTATACTATGGGCCCACTGGCGCAACTGCGGCTCTGATTTCACCTTTTTGATTTTCGTTTGAACAGATGATAACTTTCTATTCCCATTGCCCCGGATCTCTAGTAATCTACAGCTCTTGTCTTGTATTCGTAACTCAATTCTTCTATACCTTGGGTACATCCATTTTCATCAATTTTTGGATCTAGGTATCGTTGTCGGTGCCAATCTCCTTCACTGTCATCTTCTATTGCGGCTGCTTCATGAATTTCATTTGGTGACAGAAAATCCAATCCAGTTTCGATTTCCATTTTCATAGGTTGATCGATCGCTTCAATGATCATGTTTTCTAGATCCTTACTAAACTGTTTTTCCTGTTCGGTGATTGGAGTGCGAGGCAAATTCATAGCACTTATCGCTATGGATAGAAGTTGAATAACATTCAGCGGATTAACGTACATTTTTACTTGTATTTCGACCTCAAAATGTACGTATGGCTGGCTTCTCCGTCGTAACTGCAGCAATAATGATCGTTGGTGAATTTATATGACTTGAAACCCAATTGACAAATACACACGAAAATAACGACGACACACGCTATTACCAGAACTGCTATTAATCTTTAATAAGGCGATTTCAAGGTTATCATGAGAGCCGCTCTTTGCAGTGTAGTCGCTCTTTGCGAAGATTTATTTCTTTCGTTCATTGGTTCTGCTGTTTGTGAAATTAAAGTTAACGATAAAAATTTAATTATGCTGCGTTATAAGCTGATAAAAATGTTTGCATCATTCTGTTCACGAGTTGCAGCGGCAACCCAAAAACGCTGTAATCTCTGCAGATAATGCCTTCGATACGGTGAGCGGAGGGGAATTTTTTCTTAAATATACAATTGTGATCCAGTTGTTTTCCGAAGCACGAAGTCAGTCCGTGATTGCGAGCCTTGCCTCTGCCCATATGAGTGGCAAACTAAAGAGTGATTTTTTACAAGTAATTCACGAATTATTGCAATAAACAACACGCTATTTGTTGCTGTATTACATTAACATCATGAACGTCTAGTAGTCGAAGAATACAACATTTTTCCCTTCGAACTATATTTTTATTTCGAAAACGAGAAAATGTATATCGACTATTTTTACTGATTGTACTTTCTATGAAACCCATTTTTATTTCTACAAATTTTCGTCCATGCCGCACGGTAAGAACTGAACGTTTGCCTTTTGAGAGGGGGACCGTTGGGGGGGGGGGGCTGGGATGTTACAAATATGCAATTGCGTCATAAGACGAACATATATTAACGTGAATTTGGACGGATATTCCAAAAGGCTAGCTGATTATACGATGCTCTCGGCAAAAAAATCGCCGGGCAGTTTCAACCCTTTAATTGTGAGATGTCGGAAAAAGAAAAAATGCGTATCCGCACTTTTCATTCTCTACATGTATGCAAATTTACATCCCAATCGATTGAAAATTCTCGGAGATACGGTTGAAAAAATTGCATTGTTGCAATAAACAATATAAAATTTGGTGCTATTTGCATCGTTCTCATCTCCAATGTATAGTACACGAAAAAAATAAACATTGTTGCAATTTGAAGTTTTTTATTATGTCGTACCGTTAAAACGTTATCGACGAAAAATGAAAAACACCCCAATTTTCGAGGGTGCTTTTCAACCCTTAAAAATCGGGTTCCGCCGATATAAAAGAATACGTGTCGCCTATTTTTACCCATTCTACAAGCATGCCAAATTTCATCGAAATCGGAGACATCGACCTCGCAACGTTTCCTTGTTCGAGTTGAAACTTCGCGCCGCAGGTAATGCGTTGCGCACGTGCCAGACCCTCGGAAAATAGAACTACAGTGTCTCACTCTAGACACAACGTATTGGAGAAATTTTGAGACAATTGTGTCGTATGTAAAACCGTAGAGTTGATTCTTCCGGGTAGAAATTTCGACCGTGTCACACAACGCGTACGAGGTCGGGGGTGTGGATCTTTTCATCCTTGCATTTTTAGGGGACGGTTTAACGGTGATGGTCCAGTGGAACTGTGGGTGTTTGCTAAAGCATAATTTAGCTGTAATTTAAGATTATTAGAAAGTCGCCACGGAGAATATATAATAGCTACTTATATTGCGCCAAAATACCACTCGTCTATCCCCTATTTTCTGTCCGTTTTAGCCGGTGATATGTTAAAAAGTTTTCTCGACGCATTTACATTTGTATACTACGGCGGGTTTTTAACAACACCCTCCTGCGCTTCTCGAATATATACCTCGTATCTCGAAAATACCATGACCCTAGAGCTGTTAGCAACGCCCCCGTTTTTTATAAACAAGTAACACCTACACCGAAAAGTGGAGGGGAGTTGAATATAAAAAAGACGGCATCGAACTGCTTCGAATATTATCACGATAGGTGTTACCAGTATTGCTGGACCACGTTCCAATTTATCTTAGACGTAGATCCATCGTAGATAGTGATAGTATTTGCGGACACCTCTGTGAAAGATACGTGTTTGACAAGCGTGCGGTTTCATAACCTAGTGTTTGAGTTTTCGTAAAAAGATAGCGAATTTCGAAATGGCTGATTTGTCTATTGTTGAAATCCGGAGAAACGATCGTGTGGGACTGTTGACGTGCATACGAGACATAGTGGAAAGAGCGCGTCATACTAATCGTTTTGTTTCTACGGTTTATGACGACGCTCGTATCTCGTACATCGCGACTTTTAATCACGAAAACCTTGTGGATGAGCTTTCCACAATTTTGTACAATCTACCAAGACGTGCTATCGGCAGACTATTCACGGATGGTTTTCTAAATAACTTACGACATGCCGAATCGTTAGCGCGGGATATCGTTTTAAGACGCGAGTCAACCAGACAGCGGTGTACACCCGAAATCGCAGCACTTTTAGTTTCTGCAGCCTCCAATGATCGTAAGTATTAACATACATCGTCGAACCATCCAAACTCGGTGATAAGGCAGTGTTTGTAATAAAGACGCATTTCTGCAGCATATTTACAATTCCGCTGTAGCAGCGATGAGGAGATATCTGAGGGGGAGGACGAGCGTCGGAGCCCTATGGCTTTAGAAGGAGAAGTACGGGTGGAAGAAGTCGAAGAAGAAAGTATAGCCGATCCGGACATTATAAACGGCATATAGGGGCGAGTGCAATTCCTCTGGACTTACAACCCTACACGCAGAATGAGATGGCCAATGGTTAGTATATTTTGAAACTATCTCTCTCCAAATCTCGTACACGTCGTTCGGTTGTTCACGAGATAAATTTTGGTGACAGTTTCTGGAGGAGTTGATATTATAGCGCGCGTATTCGAGAACGAAAACCGATCACCCGAAACGATACGTGCCCCCGTCATTGAATAATCATAACCGAATCGCTTATATCGATCCTCGCCGGATCATCCAATAGGGGTAACACTCCTCCAGGCAACGGTAGCATCGCAGGGTCCAGCTTTGGATGGGGCCGCAGAGAAGGCCTCAACCACCGCCGAATCGACTAAGCGTATGTTTTGCGATGACCCAAAAAGTTCTAACTTGTTAGGTGTACAAAACAACCGTGAAGACCAGTGTTGTCAGGTAGGCTGTGGTAGCAAGAGGGAAAAAATAATTGAGATAGCGCGGCCCAGTACCAGCGGATGCTCGAAAATCGGGTCTGGCGCGGAACAAAATGACATTCGCGGTTATGAAATGGCGGCGGCTCAAGATGATAACGAAATTGGTCCACCGGGCAAACGATTTATCGTAGAATCTCAACACGATCGCTTTTATGAACGCTTCCGTACTAGTTGTAGACAGACACGTGTAAGACTGCGACCCCCACCGTTAAACGTGAACCCCGTAGTTTGGTGCAACGACGCGTTACGAGATATGCATGCATATTTCGTTGCCAACCGCGATCCAGCGGACCTGATTGGCGTTTCGTTCACATCTCAATCAATGGAGATGGGTGCTGCGGGGCTATCTGTACGGCCTGTAGCACGGTTCATCTTCACCGATCTCTGGGGCCTAATAGAGAGCGTAAATCAGAGTAAGCGTATAGTAGGCACTGCTGAATCGCTATACTTTAACATTGCATATATAAAAGTTCCTCTGGGTCGTGGAGATGATCGAGGTCTTAGTGCTCTGGTGCTGCGGAAGAGGTCGATGACCGAAATTTCAAACGTCGATTCTCTATGTCTCCCTGGAAGTTTAGTTGTCGCAGAAGCCCATAACGTTTACGAACGGTGTAAAAATAGGGAGTCTAAAAGAATATGGGATAATATACGGCATAAAAAATCTAGGCTGCAACGTGTTCGCGAGTTGGTTGTAGAGGGCTCGCGAGTTGGTTGTAGACGCCGGGTCCCTGCATCCTGCATCGGGTATACCGTACCCGATGCAGGGTGTGGTATACCCGAGCTCCAGTCATTTCAGGAGTACTACAAAACGAGAGGTATAGCAATTGTTGTTTTTGATTATGCCGAATACGGTACTGGCGCACCGCCGATTTTCGATGGACGCGGTTGTCTCGACATCGACCCTACTGCAGTTTTACATATTGCCTATATCGAGACGCGAAATTATTACACCGTAATTGTGAACCTCTTAGGGGCTTCGTCTTCTAGTTTTTATTGCGCCGCGTGTAACAAGGGTTACAGAATGAAAACGGGTCATAAATGTAAAAGCGTTTGTCCTCGGTGCTTTTCTACACCCGCATGTCCTATTAATTAAACCGAAGAAGGTACAGCGGTCGAAATAACTATTGGGTGTGACGAATGCGGAAGACAATTCCGAGGTCCTGTATGTTTTCAAAACCATACCACATTTAAATATCGTAGAGGTGGCAATACAGCTCAAAAGACAACCTGTGAAGCGGTACGTAGCTGTAAAATCTGCTTGCAAGTTGTAGATTCAACTAGCGGGACACATCGATGCGGAAAGAGCTATTGCCGGACGTGTAAAGCTCTGCATGGTTTCAACGGGCAATGTTTTAGGCAACCATGTCAAGAGCATTTCGTTACCCTTCGTGTGGCACGACAGGTATGCGAGTTCTGTTTGAAGGAACACGACAGCGTTGATGGGCAGACACCACACCGTCGATGGTGCGGGGTACACACGTATGTTTTCCGGAAAGACCCCGTGGCCTCTTTAGTTGATTTAGCAATCCGTGATAAAACAGAATTCAAACAGATTATCTGTATAGCCCACAATGCAAAGGGGTTCGATGCTCAGTTCATTTTACGCTATCTTATAGAACACGGGATTGAATTGGACTTCGTTTATCGATAGTTTAAATTATTTTCAAATGTGTTTAAGTGCGTTACCGAAAACATTCGGGTTCGAGGACAAAGTAACCAAAGGGCATTTTCCACACATGTTCAACCGTATAGATACGCAGGAATATATAGGCCCTTTGCCACCCATCGAGGATTACACACCGGATTCGATGTCAACCAAAGAGCGCAAAGACTTCCTCGAATGGTACGATGAGGAGATCAAAAGCGGAAGAGAGTTCGATTTAAAAAAAGAAATCGTTTCATATTGTCTCAAAGATGTAGATATTCTCAGACGTGCATGTCGACGGTTTCGGGGGATTTTTCTCGAAGCCGGTGGTGTATGCCCTTTCACCGAAGCGATAACAATAGCCTGGGCCTGCTCTAAAGTTTTCCGGCGTAATTTCTTAAAACCCAACATGGTGGGCCTTATACCGTCACAGGGGTACATACTCGGCGGTCAGTATTCACGGGTGGCTCTCGAATGGCTTTTCTGGCTTGAACACTCCAAGTTCCACCAGGTAATAGTCCACACTGGAAGCGGGCGTGAGTACCGGTTACCTAAGAGGCATACAGTCGATGGTTATTTAGAGAACGAGGACGGCAAATACGTATTCCAATTTCATGGTTGTTACTGGCACGGGTGTCCGAAATGCTTTAAAACCAATCACACGAGAGAGGCTAGATACGGTATGTGCAGTCTGGAGGCCCGATACGAGAGGACGCTAGCTGTGTCCAAAAAAATTTGCTCGTACGGTGTCTATATCATTCGTGAAATCTGGGAATGCGATTTCACGATGATGAAAAAGAATATCCCCGCTTTGCGTGAATTTGTAAAGACGCATCCGCGACTCTCGCTCCAGGTTTTAAACCCCCGCGACGGATTTTACGGTGGACGTACGGGAAACACAGTCACTGCGTATGGCGCTGCCCCGAACGAGAAGATCTCATACATAGACATCTGCTCGTTGTACCCGCATATATGTAAATATATACGGGTACAACGGTACAACGTTCACCCCGAGATATATACAGGCAGTGAGTGTGACAAGTTGTTCGAAAATTCGACACCCGGTGATCTACTCGGAACAGGTATCCACGGTATGATAAAATGCACCATCCTGCCCCCGCAAAATATTTTCCGCCCCGTTTTGCCGGTGCGTTTGCGTGGAAAACTTCTTTTCGCACTTTGTCGAAGGTGCGCAGAAGAAATGACCCAACAACGATGTGACCACGAAGAGGTCGAGGATCGAGCGTTCACGGGTACCTGGGTTATTGAGGAGGTTAGAAAGGCCCTGGATATGGGCTATATTATGATGAAAATCCATGTCATTTGGTCGTATAAAATAACCAAATACGACGAGACTACTAGGGAGGGGGGTCTCTTTGCAGGTTACGTGAACAAATTTTTGAAAATTAAGCAGGAGGCGAGCGGTTGGCCGGTGTATTGTGTAGATGAAGCCACGCGCAATAAATATATAACAGAGTACGAGCGAGTCGAGGGGATAAGAGGGGATAGAACCCTCGAAGATAGTAAAGAACCCTGGAGTAGTATGGGGGCCACTATGGCGACCCCCACTCCTACCCCCACTCCTCGGTAGCCGAGGTGGTGGGGATGGTCGTCCTTATCCTCCCACCCCTCCCCCCTCCTCGGTATTCGAGGTGGTGGGGATGGAGTGGGGATTCCCCCACGGCCCGCGGGGTGTGGAGGGGGGGGGGGGGGGGGATGGCCGGAGTGGAGGGTTCGCCATAGTGGCCCCCTTTTTTTTGCTTTATTAAAATATGTTCACAAAGTATACATTCTTATGATATGTACATGATATCGCTGTCAATTAACCGTTTCAACTGATGGTTTATGAGATTATCGGCGACGCTTGTTCTGGCGCGTGCGGAGAGTTCGCCGGGAATACAGGATAGGGTGCGTTGAACGCGTTCCTGGATTTTCGTCTTCCTTTTACGAATCCGTCGTCGTAAACGGCGCGCTGTCATGCTGAATATTTCGGCTGCGATTACGCTGACAAGTGCATTTTTACACTTTGTCACGTCCTCGGTGGAGCGATGAAGCCATGCCACGTTGCCGTTTATGCGTTCCTCCAATAGCTGCAGCTCGACGATGTCATCTTTTACGAAGGTGAAAAACGGCGCCGCATGATGTATAGCGTTTACTCCGTAGTCGTTACAGTTTTGGATAGTTACGGTGGGCTGGTTGAGATGTTCACCGTATTCTAAATTGTAACTATCGCAGAAAACCACTGTGTGGACCGTAGAAGTGTTTCCCTCGCCGTTGAGATACGCTGTGATCGTAGAGAGACGTTCGCGAAAATCCAACCACGACGGAGTATTTACCGTTATCCAACCGTTGCTGTCGCATATGAAACGCACGCCGGGGTGTAATTGATTCGCACCGATAACTTCAATACCCAACCGCACACTTTTTGTCAAGCAATTGTTGAGATTATGGGATATTTGTAGTAGCAGCGGGTACGGTTTATAGCAGCGATTATCGGAAGCCTCGCTTGCCATGGCTGCTCTCGGTAGACTGAATCACGCAAGCGAGATGTCGTTGTCTTTCGCGGGAACTGCAGACGCTGCACTATTCGGCGGCTGGCTTGAATACCAGACAGTTAAAATCGTCCCCGAAGAACTCCATGAGAAGATTATTCTCGCGCGCAGCCGTTACCATCTGCTGGAACAGCGTTTCGTTTTCCAGAACTTTAGTGAATCTGGATGGTAGAAAGCACGTGAACTCCCTGTCCACTTCAATAATGATTCGGGGCCCGAAGCGTGTTTTTACTGCCCGTACATCAGAAATCTTGTAGTCGGTTTTTAGCGAAAGCTCCGACAGTTTTTTCGTCGGCAGGAAGTCCGACAACTTTCCGATCTTGTTGATTTGGGAGAAGTCCATCGCTGATATTGAGCTTTTGAATTTCACGGGTTAAAATTTGTAACGCTGTTGTTCTCTGAATGAGTGTTTGAAGAGCAGCTAAGTTTTGCAAGAATGCTTCAACGCGTACTTTTAACTCGCACCGCTTCCTCTGCATATGCTTCTGCTGTTGCCACCCGAGAACGACTGATCCCTTATAGCTCTGCTACACCCACCCACCATACCCGTAGCTTCCCCCACCGCGTTTCGCCAAGAGTCGCGCAAAACAATATGGCGGATGTCGAAGAGCACCGGGCTGAGCCTCTAGCAAAATTGCTGACGATGTCGCTGCTATGCGCCGCTGAATAAAGTTCGAGACATAGAGAAATATTTCAAGTGTCATCATTTTATTGAACGGTTAGCGATTAAGGGAGCAGCAGCCCTGTACACAATGTAAACTTTTATGATTGAAGGAATTGCTGCCTCCTGTGGGCAGACCCTTATTGAAGATTTTACGCGTAGCTTTATTCTGCTTACGGGTAAACGTCTTGTAGTAATCGTCAACTATTTTATCGTTGCGTGATAGATCATTTGAAAATACGCTTCTAAACTTATGCATACCGAAGCCAGTACACATATAATGAAGAAACATAATGCAATACTGTCCGCAGCACTGCGAATCCGCAGCTTGAAGCTGATCAGTGCTGTATCGGAAGAGTTTACAATTTCCTGGGAGTCGTCGGAGATGCTGTGGGATGATTGGTGGTAGTCCGTAGCTGTCGAAGTACCATCCACGTCCGTCACGATCGACGTACATGGCGATCCAGTGGGTACCGGGCTGTTTATATCCATCAGTATTCGCGACAATAGCCGTTGGTTTTGTCCAAACTTTTGGTATGCGATCTGCGGGGTATACACCAACAGCGTGCTTTTTTATATCACGTAGAGAGTCGAGGATTTGAAGGCTGTTCATAGCAGGACTCGCCGCAGGGCAGGCCAAACGATAACGCTGTTGTTGTCCTATATTCCCATAGCGACTCGCGACATTCACTCTGACAGAGCAGCGTTTTAATCCTCATCACATTATCCAGGGCACACTTATACAATTGATTTTTCCGTATAGCGGCGTGATATGAGCAATGTGTACCGGCCCCCGGAAGATGCTGAAATGAGATATTATCCTCTTCCTCCTCCAAATTTATAATATAGTAGCCGGTGAGTTGTGCTAAATAGGATGATTTAGCGACACCTCGTACAAATATCCGCGTGCAATCGGTAGCGATTGCCCTCAAAACTCTCTCAATACAGCGTAATGGTGTATGACCCTCGAACCATTTTATACCGTGATGCTCCCGCGTCACCCGCTCGTTCGTTCTTTTCACATCCGCCGGTAATTCTCTGTATATGTGAGGTGGAGCGACGATCCAATGATCGTGCCACGATGAATCGATTGATGCAACAGCCACTTCTTTCGGTATAAAGTTGTAGTGCTTATCCGTCAAGCCTTGTATGTCTATCGCGATACTCATGGTGGTTCTGATGTGAGAGCTCTGCTCGAACTGGAGAGCTCAACCGCTGAAATCTACAATAACTTGCCGGGAAGCATCAACCTCCACCGCGTTATCATATTCCGCATACACGACACAATTTACCGTTGAAGTTATTGCCTCGCCGAAGCGTACTTCGAGCCTCACGCTACCGTGTTTCACCAAATTCCAATGACTGTTACTGTTCGCCGAAAGATCGGGCGTTAGATCAAACGGAAAAAGATAATAGCCCCACGGATACGCTGTGCAAGTAATTGAATTACCCTGATTGAGAAAGTGAATGCCAGTCCCTGAGAATAATGTATGATACGCATCCACATATAGATGCGTGTCGTCAAAGTTAGGTTGGAGTGCTTTCGATGGTATCTGCACACCGTCAGCATATAACGTGAGATAATTAATTTTATAATTCTGAAAGTTAAACAGATTCAACGCGCGGTTACCGTTGAATGCTTCATTATCGACAAACCCTATAATTATGCACTTCGGTAGTTGGCCCAGTATAACATTGTCCAGAGTATCGCCATGCACCCCTGCATGCATCGATATACACTTAACCTCGACACGTGTCAAAGGATATTTTGCTGTAGATTTTGATAATGCTCGCGCGTGAGCTGAAAGTATACCAGGGGCAATTTTAGCGCGGCGTACGAGAAGCGATGCCTCGGTAATATGCATGCTGAAATATTTCGAGGAAGTCATAAGACAGAATGCGTCGCTGGTACGTACAAGACGTAATCGCATCTCCACGCCGTTTATAAGAAATCGCTCCTGATTGAAAATATCGCAATGGAGGTGGCCGAGAAGATCGATCTCATTGCGGTCATTGAGGACCATTCGACGATTAGCAAGGCCTACATTAGCTTCTGCTACATCGTCCATTTTACCGGCCGTATCACTGTACCACAGACAACTTGAAAGATGAGAGCTTTTCGCACCATGCCTATAATTCAATAAGTTCTCAATGTATGCCCTGTATGCATAAGCATTATTGGGCGCGGATACGAGCTTCTGATTGAGAAATACATCGACTTGATTGAACAGCGAATGAAGTAAATTATTGACGGGACCCACTCTAATGGTAGGGTCGGGTTTCACTGCACTCGAGCGTATTTGGACACGTATGCTTAGCATGGTATGAGCAAGATCGATGTATTCGTCACCTTGACCAGGTACCACAAATTCTATTGGTGAATCATCCGTCAGAGGTGAGATCGGTTTATAGTGCACCCATTGCGTTCCCTCGATGGTTGTTTGAGTCGGTGGTAGCGAGAATAGTTCCAACTCAGACTTCAAACACTCACACGAATGGGCATGTAAGAACGCTATTTTCACGAGAAGATATCTGACACGATCCTAGCTCACGACTTCTTCTGCTTCTTCTTCTTCGGCGTTCTCTTTCTAGCTGTTCTCTTCTTTTTTTAACACAATTTGTACGTTTTTCCTTCAACGCGGCGGTTTTCTTTTTTAGGCCGATGCTACGCGCGCTGTAGCTACTGAGCGAATGTGCAAGCTTGTGATTTTTCGAGGCCTTATATCCGGAGCCCTGCATAAGACTATTGAGTTTTTCCTCAGCTTTTCGCTTCAAACTCACACCCGATTCGCGCAAACGCGATTTGAAGGCTTCCCTAGGTTGAATTCCTGCATCCATTATATCGCTCGCCACATTAAGGCCTGACCGTATAGCCTCTTTACCGACAGCTCGTGCCCCCTGTTTTAAGAGAGGTAAAATTCGACGGAAAAGGCCGCCAAGGAAACTGTCAATACCGTGACCCCTCTGGTTCGGCGACCCTATGTATACTTGGCTAATTGCCTCGTACCCTGTTCTACCTCCTCCCACTTGTGCGTCAAAGTACGCATCGTAGTAATTCATGTTGCTCTCTCTCTCTTTTCTCGACCACGACTAAGCTAGGCGTTTGAACTGGAGTGTCACGGTTAGCGTTCCACCCTCGAATGGCATCCAATGCCCGAATTCATCTCTTATATCGATATCTATCGTTTGAAAGCTGGTACGTAGAAGAGGTATTTACCGCGGTGGCGAAAAACTTTATATTTTCACAGAGCCGTAGTTATAATTATTATCAATGTCAAAGGGAACGACACGTAATAATGGCGCGTGTACATCACCGGTCATGTAGGACTCGCAAATATCTGTATAAACAAACAACATATTGGGTATACCGTTCATGAGGCTAGACGGCTGCGGCGCGATATACTGATTCGTTACCACAAGACCCGCGCTGTAAGTGAAGCCTAAAATTTTGTTAATTATGGGGGAACAGTGGAAAGCGTGTTCTAGATTTTTGCACTTGGTGCAGACACGCTCTACCGAGACATAGCCGTTAAGAGTATGCTGGAATTTCAAATGTCCTGCGATACATTGAATTTCATTAATTGCTTCGAGTAGCGTGGAGACGCTACGGTGTATCCCAGATGGTACGCAAGCACGCTCGTTTTTAAAATCGACATTGGCCTCAACGCCCGGGGCCACTGCGTTCGTCACTAAACTGATAAAGTTTTTTTCACCTTCAGGCGGCACGTGTAGAACAGTCATCGGTATGTGTATTTCGGCTAAGGAAACACCCCATTTATCGTGTAAATTTACACTTTGTGGCAAGTGTGTGGTATATTGCGTCGTCCGGTTATTAGGGTAGTACTTCATGCAGCTATTGCTAGGTAGAACTACAAAAAAATCGGTATCACTCATCGCGCCTACTTTTTCTTTCCCCGTCTTTGGACTCTAGATAACTCGGGTTCGTAAAAAATACCGTCAATCTCCTCGCCGTTGAGATCATGCAGAATGTACACGATAGGTCAGCTACTCACGGATATACGATGTATCTTAAACGGCTCACTGCTCCAGCCGCTCTCGTATCTTTTAGCAAAGGCAGCCTTCGCGCTACTGATGCGGACAATATCACCCAACTTATATTTAGGAGGCGACCGCTGTACAGGATGCTGTTGTTTGTATCGCCGTATTAGATTATCGCGCGCTTTGGCAGATGTAAGCAGCGTCACAGACGCGGGTGTCATTCTAATGTCGCTATGTATAGTACGATTGTATGCGGAGACTATAATCTGCAAAACGTCGATATAACGTTTTTGGCGCGAATACGTGAAGTATCGCCACATTCTTTCTTTCAACGTTCGATTGAAGCGCTCTACAACAGCTGCTTTTACGTCAGGGTTGCGGCTCGCCCGAAACTGAATATTATGCTTCTGCAAAAAAAGTCTGAAAAACTGACCCTGTAAATTCCCGACCCTTGTCCGATTGTAGGCAAACGGGAGATCGGCCGTTTGTGCTTTTTAGCGAGAGTATACGAGCAAGAGCGTTAGCCACTGTTAAAGCAGCCTTGTCGTACACCGGCTCAACCCGCGCGTACTTACTGAGCACATCTATGACTACAAGAAGATAGGTATAGCCATCGTTATAACTTTTGAGTGAACGAAGGTCTACAAGATCAGCCTCCCAAACATCGTCAATGTTCTGCACATTGTAGATACGCCGGGGAAATCGTCGACGTATCGCTCTATGCTTGGTGAAAGCATCCTGTGCTTCGAGCCACTGTATCGTTTTTTCTGGGGAGATTTTCTTTTTACGACTTGCGCGTAACAGTTTAGTAGCACCGGAAAAAGACGCCTCATGTGAAGGATCAAAGTAAATTTTTTCAAGTGTTTTCATACTGACAGTTTGAGAGAGGACCAGGTGAGCCGCCTTCTCTTACCACGCCCGCTCTGTGCGGCTAATTTGTTGCTCTCGCTACCGCTGTAGAACTCGGAATGACTGGTATCGCTAATGTCCTCGTCGTCACCGTCGTCGTCAGCGTCGGTGGTGCTGTTACCGTGGGGCGAGCGTAATGTGGAATTGGCTTGCGTTTCCAGCCACAGTTCGTCGTTTCCCACAAATTCACGAGGGGCCTGTATAGCCCTTAAAAAATTTGCAAAGATTCTACGGCCCATCGGTTTGGCCATCTTTCTCGCACGCATTGCGTCATTCACAAGATCAACAATGTTTGAATCCTTGATTGTTTCTCCACTGACAGAACCCACACCGGCTGCATCCCAAGAGAAATCTGAGGACGGCGCATCATGTAGTCGTCGCAATAAGAGTTTCGCTTTATTGCGGAATTTCGCAGGTACACTTTCAACGATAATAGAATGGTTCATTCGTGTTTCTGCTGCTACTGTTGCTGATCTTTCCATGGGGTGTGTGTCTTTTTTTTGTTCCTTCACAAGATTATGATACAATTGTGCTCGTTCGCCATCGACGAAATGTAAATAACGCTGTAATACGCGCAAATACGCTAGCCATTTTTCTCGCTCGTCGCCGTACGTGTAAGATTTCAAAATGTCGCTCATCTCCATATCAAGGCGATTCAGAGTCGCCGTAACTGTTTTCTCCGCTTGGCTCATCGATCGTGCCTCACTATCGCTGACGCTACGTTTTTTGGGAATCTAGTTGTAATAGACGCTCCTCGGGCACTAGAACCATTTTCCTGGCATGCTCCATTATTTGGCAATTAGATTTGACAATATGGTGCCGAGGATTGGGGCAAGCAGCAGGGGTAAAAATCCACCGCTTTGAATGACAAACTTCTTCTTACTCTTCCAGCAACCTCTATTCGCGGCTAAGCGCCTGCGAAGGGGCACGTGGCGGCGCAATTTTTTCCGTTGGTTGGCTTTGAGAGGAATATTACCGCGAAGAACGTTTAAAGCGCACTCGCAAATGCAGCGTATTATACGAGGAACCTTGCGGTCGTTGGTTCGTTTGATCGTTCAATGCGTTCGCACGTTCGTTCGTTCGATGTGTTCGCTCGTTCGTTTGCTTAATCTTTCGTTCGTTGACCCGTTGCGCCCGTTCGCTCGATCGTTCGGTCGTTGCATTCGCTCGATGGTTCGTGAGCGAACGAACGACCGAACGGACGCAACGGGTTAACGAAAGATCGAGCGAATACATCAAACGAACGAACGTGTGAACGCATTGAACGATCGAACGAACCAACGATCACAAGGTTCTTTTACATATCAAACAGCAGGGATTACGCGAAGAATTTTTTTTCGATGCAACGCAACGACGAGTGAAAGAACGGATCGTCCGGTCGTTCGCTCGTTCTTCCGTAAAACGAACGAAAGATCGAATGCACGCAACGAACGATCGAGTGAACGCAGCGAGTGAATGAAGGAACAAGCGATCGAACGTTCGAAGGATCGCACAATCGGAATACCGAACGAACGAGCGCATCGACCGGTCCATCGAACGAACGAATCAACGAACGAACACCGCAGTCCCAAGTAGTGGTATCGATTATCAGCGATACACATGATCGTTGAAAAACCATGCATCGAAAAAAAATTCTTCGCGTAATCCCTGCTGTTTGATATGTAAAAGAACCTTGTGTTCGTTGGTTCGTTCGATCGTTCAATGCGTTCACACGTTCGTTCGTTTGATGCGTTCACTCGATCTTTCGTTAACCCGTTGCGTCCGTTCGATCGTTCGTTCCTTCGTTCGCTCGATCGTTCGTTTAAGGACGTTCTCCAGTGAAGCGATTAACATTCGAATCGTCAAGCACGAATGAACGATCGAACGAGCGCAGCGAACGAACGAACGATTGAGCGAACGCAACGAACGAACGATCGAGCGAACGGGCGCAACGGGTCAACAAACGAAAGATTAAGCAAACGAATAAGCGAACGCATCGAACGAACGAACGTGCGAACGCATTGAACGATCAAACGAACTAACGACCGCAAGGTTCTTTTTCATGTCAACAGGAGGGATTGCGCAAAGAAATTTTGTTTTTCGATATATGATTTTTTCACTGAACATAGAGAGTTTTGTCCTGAAAATCAACACCCCTGCGTTGGACTGAGCTGTTCGTTCGTAACAAACGAAAGATCAAACGAGGGTAATGAACAATGAAACGATGAAACAATGATCGAACGAGCGCAACGAACGAACGATCGAGTGAACGAAACGAACGAATGACCCGAAGAGAACACCGAATTTGATTTCGATTCCTTTTATGTCGATTTTGATTTTTTTACGAAATTTTATTACGATAGCAATTTTTTATTTCGTTTTTCATTTTTTATTTCAATTTCGTGAAATATCGAGTGAGTGCACGCTCGGGGACGAAATCTCAAGACTTTCTAAAAGTATATCGCTTGAGCTTGAGAACCTTAATTTCAACTTTTATTTTCAAAAAGAATATAGCTTGAGAACATTCATTTGAATTTTCATTTCAATGACGGTTTCGATTTTGGAATTTTTATTTCAATGTCAATTTCTATATCTGGTTTTTAATTCTATTTTCAATTCGTTTCATAAAAATGAACGAATGAACGTACCGAAGGATAGAACGATCGCAACGAACGGAGCTTCTTTTGCATATGAAAATGCAGTGATTGAACGAAGGAATTAGACAACGAAAGATCGAACAAGCGTAATAAACGTTGGAACGAACGATCGAATGAGCGCTACGAACGAACGAACGATCGAGCGAACGCAACGAACGCAGGAGCGATTAAATGAACGATCGAGCGAACGAACGAACGATCGAACGGACGCAACGGGTTAACGAAAGATCGAGCGAACGCATCGAACGAACGAACGTGTGAATGCCTTGAACGATCGAACGAACCAACGAACACAAGGTTCTTTTACATATCAAACAGCAGTGATTACGCGAAGAATTTTATTTTCCATTGTTCGAGCACTGCGATAATTTCTTCTCTGCGATGATGGTGAGGAAAGCAGTGACTGCGACTGTATGATGAGTCGGTTCTCCAGTGAAGCGATTAACATTCGAATCGTCTGTGTGTCTGTGTGTGTGTGTGTGTGTGTGTGTGTGTGCGTGTGTGTGTGTGCCAGCAAGCGGCCCGATTCCACGACACACGTATGCTCGTGTCCGTCGGTGTGCGCGCTCTATAGCATGTACGAATATCCGCACAAAGAGGAGAGGCCGAGAATACGGCTTCTCCCGTGTGGGCTGCTGCGCAAAAGATTTTGACAGTTATCAGCATAATTCGCAAACTCCTGCGGTGAGTTCACCGGCGGATGAACTCATCGCGGAGCGAAGCTAAACTGCATCGCTTAGCTTGTACACGTGCATCTATGCTATCTAAGCTCTGTGCTCACCGTTGGATGAGCTCATCGTAGAACGATGCATCGGCTACCTCGCACACGTGCAATTATGCTGACCTGTCAAAAATCTGCAAAAGATGCCCTTCATACGACTGGCAGCTTCAGTTGCTCTTCAGACTCCGTCGCGCGCGTTCCACCAGTCCGCGAAAAAATGTATCCCGAGTGCCTCGAGCTCCCTGTGGCGCCGTTCGCGTGCCGCGTTTCCCGCGTCGACGGCTTGTCCGTGTATATACGCACAGTGGCGACGGGCGAAACGCACGAATGGTTGCGTGAAGCCCTGTACGCGTTTTATGTGCAGCGTCGGGCGGGAGTACGCCTCCCGTTCGACGATGTTGTGCCGGGCGCGTCGTGTGTGATAATCCCCGCGGGTGGCTGTGACGTGCTCCGCGGGAACATAGTGTCGTGCGACTCCGAGGGAAATTGTGAAGTTTTTTTTGTCGATGAGGGGTACAGTGGGTACGCAGACGCGGACTCACTGTATACCCCGCGCCCTTGTGTGCGTTTGTCGCGGGCCTCATTATACAGTGCACGGTTTCGGGGATCGCACATCTCGAGGCCATCCCCTTCGTCTCGGACCTGCTCGCGGATCTCGTAGAGAACCGCGTCGTCGTGGCTGTGGCCGAAAACGGCACCCCCCTCCCCTGCGTGCGTATGTACAACGGGTTCGACGTCGCGACGCTGTTCATCGCGGCGTTGAACGACGGGCCCGAACCCGTTGCTTTTTACGACCCGGGGTGGCCCGACGACGGGTTCGACGACTCGTTCGAGCCGGAGGGGTGGGAGAACGAGCCGTGACACTCGTGCTCGTGTGTGCGCGCGCGCGTGTGTGTGTGTGTGTGTGTGTGTGCGTGTACCCTCGGAGTTCGCCGTCACCAGGAGCAGCAACGGCCTCGGTGAGTAACGCAGTTTTATTTCTTAAAAAACAAATTTCTATAAAGTAAAAAAAGGGGCCACTATGGCGAACCCTCCACTCCGGCCCTCCCCCCTCCACACCCCGCAGGCGTGGCGGGAATCCCCACTCCATCCCCACCACCTCGGATACCGAGGAGGGCGAGGGGTGGGGGGGGGATAAGGACGACCATCCCCACCACCTCGGCTACCGAAGAGTGGCGGTAGGAGTGGGGATGAGGAGTGGGGGTCGCCATAGTGGCCCCCATACTACTCCCTGGTCTTCGCGGTACAGCAAAACTAGCGCAATACACGCTTTGGGCAAAAATGGGGCAGCGCGATAATTTACCGCAAACGAAAATAATCAAAACGCGGGAAGCATTACTCAAACTTGTAACAGACGCTGAACAGGAAGTTACCGCTGTATTGCCCGTGAACGATTGTATGATGTATGTTACATGGTCATATGTAGATGACGCTGCCCCCCAGACCAAGCAATCCAATGTTGTTATAGCAGCGTACACAACGGCTCAAGCGCGTTTAGAATTGTATAAATACCTGGAAAAACTTGACCATCGTGTTCTCTATTACGACACAGATGCAGTCATTTTTACAACGCGTACAGGCGAGTGGCTACCGCCCCTCGGGGATTTTCTCGGTAACATGACAAATAAGCTCGAATGTTACGGGGAAACAGCATACATTAAATCGTTTGTATCGGGTGGACCAACATTTTATTGGTATTCCGTTGTCACCGAAGAAAAGCCTGACGAAATCGTGACCCAGTGTTGTAAGGTAAAGGGCTTAACGCTAAATTACGAAAACGCTCAATATGTAAATTTTGATTCTATCAAGCGACTGATAGGGACCTCGCTACCACATTTGAACGACGCAGCGATAAATTTAAATTTTAAAGCGATTCGACGCACCGCGTTGCACGATGTGGTCACGATCACAGAGCGTAAAACATGCAGCGTTGTGTGCAACAAGCGTCGATATGTGAGCTGTAGGTTATCGTACCCCTTCGGGTTTAAGGAGTGAATGAAAAGCAACGTATATAATATAGTTTTTACGAAACGTAACAGCATTGTGTAATTAATTAAAAAAAACAGTCTTATGAAAAAAAAGCCTATGAAATTTATTTTTCATCCACCCAATAAGCTTCTGGTTCGTACTGCTAACGACGATGGTGTGGTAGCGGTTACGCCCAGTCGATAATCACGGTATGCTCGTGCTGGAGAAGTATAAAAGCTGATGGTCCAGTGTTTCACCCATCATCCTTACTCCGTAACCAGAGGGGAAAAGTACTTTTTATACGCTGGGTATATTTTTCTGTTTCGCGCGAATGGACGTCCGGTGGAAGCACCCGTGGACGTCGTTGATATGCGGGCCCACGGGATGCGGCAAAACTGTGTTTATCAGACTTTTCTACGGCATCTTGGGGTAATGAGTAACGTAACGTTCGATCGGATCCTCTTCTATTACGGCGATACTCTCGATGCAGATACGCGTGCCGCTTAAGATGGCTGTCGAGAGGGCACTGCGCTAGCGAAAATCGAATTTCACGAGAGTCTACCGGACTCGGACGCTTACTCGCACGATAATGAGCGTAAAAAATTAATAATAATCGACGACCTCATGCGTGAATCATCCAACGGCATAATAGTCGACCTCTTCACGAAAGGTAGCCACCATAAAAACATCAGCGTGATGTTTTTGACGCAGAACATCTTCCATCAGGGGTCGGGTCAGCGAGACATTTCTTTAAACGCTAATTATATCGTTGTTTTTAAAAACCCTCGGGATCGCGCACAAATCCAGCATCTCGCTAGACAAGTTTTTCCTGAAAATCCAAAATTTCTTGTTGAAGCTTATCACGATGCGTCAGCACGACCCCACGGATATTTAATTTTAGATCTAAAGCAATCAACGCCGGATGATTACCGGTTCCGCACAGGAATATTCCCCGATGATGAGCGCTCTGAAGTGTATACCCCGAAAAATAAACGTCGAAAATAGGGTATTGCGTCAGTGTATCTTATACGCTATTCAAAACAAACGGACGACACAATATGCTCATAGGTAAAAGCACCCATGATACTTGTGCGATCGTGTCAGTGGATCTTGTACCACACTGTGGGTAGTATCGAGCATGGCTGATACGGTGGTGCATTCTGTAAAACAGGGTAAAACGAAAAAGACACGCACCCCGTTTACAAAACGACATCTTGCGCTTTTGCACGCGTTATACCACGGTAGCCCCATCGAACGCAAAGCGCTGCTTGCGTTCGATGGGGCTACCGAAAGCCGATAAAGGAGTCATCAAGTGTATCTGCGAATGCGCATTGAATATCTTACGCGGTGTCGTAAATATAAAACCAAGTGCAAAGAAACATCTTAAAAAATACAAAAATACTCTACGCACCCTAGCGTCATCGACGAAGTGTGTGCAACGGGGTCGGGGGTAGGGCTGGAAAGCAAAGAAGCGTATCATTCTGCAAAAAGGCTGCGGTGGTTTTCTCAGTCTCTTGCTGGCTCCGATCATCGCTACGTTACTCGGAAAATTATTCTCTGGCCGTCCAAATACTCAATAGCCATGCAGCATGCAAAAAAAATGATTTTGGTTGACGAGGCGGAGTATCAACAGCGTGGTGAAGGCTGTACACTACCATCGACACCGCACACATCCTCTAATAGTGATAGAGCATCCGAGAACTCGCCTGAAACCCAACCAGAGAGCATAAAAACCCCTGGTGATGCGATATCGCGCCTCGATCTGGAACTTTCGAATATACTCCGTTCGGATAAATTTAAAGATGATCAAGAAAAGTGGAAGCAATTTTTACCGTTGTTTCAGAGGTATCTCTTTCAGACGTTATCACAAACAAAAACAAACGCTAAACTCAGCTCCACAGGCGTTGATGATGAAACATCGGGTATAATGTCAGTCGACGATATCGTTAACAGTATACCGGGGAAGTATAAGCAACGAGCACAATCGTTACTCGAATATATACGAAAACCCACAGGAGAACCGTCGAATATAACTTGGGGCGACCGCGGACGAGTGAATATATACGGTGCACTCATAAACGGTGGTAACATTATCGATCTTGTTAACGACGCTGTACGTTTGAGAAAAAAGTTCCGAGCGAAAGGACGTAGTGAATTTATTAACGCTCTTCGGACAGTAGGGATACCTCGTGAGTTTATCGGGAATGACGAACTGTGGAAATCCTACGATAGTGACAGCAATAATACCACTTCGGACAGACGTATAACTCAAGGGAGTGCGGGCCAGGGTATAATAAATCACACCGATGACCTTGTTAAAAGGAGTAGAGGTGTGAAACGCAAGGCAGTAAATAGTGGAGAAACATTCGAGAGCACACACCTACACTCGAAGCGACAAAAGATGCGGCCGGCGTGCTGGTTAAAGCTTTGACCGTTTTGAGTCGGGTTGAGACAGAGCGAGAGAGAGAGAGAGAGAGAGAGAGAGAGAGAGAGAGAGAGAGAGAGAGAGAGAGAATGCCTCGGAAGCTAACGCTCGAAGACGTTTACTACGACCCAGGCAACCCTGCGGGTTATTCAGGTGCATATCGCCTCATAAACGCTAAAAATAAACATGTGCACGACTGGCTGACGCAACAGGATGCATACACCATTCATAGACCCGTTCAACGACGTTTTCATAGGCTTCATTATAATGTCGACAATATAGACGACGTGTGGGAAGCAGACCTCGTTGATTTACGCTCAATTCAGACATCTAATGATGGTGTAGCGTTTTTACTCGTTGTTATCGATGTCTTGAGCAAATATGTATGGGTTGAACCACTTAACGACAAGACCATGCACCGGGTCACGATGGGTTTCAAACGAATTCTTAACCGTGCCGATGGTCGATTCCCCATATATCTGCAAACAGACCGGGGGAAAGAATTCCTCGGAAACGTTTTCCAGAATTTTCTCGCTGAAAAAGACATCCGCTTTAGAGTTGCGAGAAATCCGGACATCAAGGCATCGATAGTTGAACGATTCAACCGCACCTTAAAACAGCGGATGTGGCGCTTCTTTACTCACCACAACACTCACCGTTACATCGATGTACTCCAGCAATTCGTCTACGCGTATAACCATGCAAGACACTCAACGATAAAGATGAAACCCGCTGCTGTAACACTGTACAATGCGCAGATAGCCTACGAAAACACAGAGAAAAAGAACACGGTCCGCGATGGTAAGAAGCGTCGCAGCCGCCATAAATACAAATGCGGTGATTATGTACGCATCAGTAGGACTAAGGGCACATTCGAAAAGGGTTACGAGAAAAAATGGAGCACCGAAATATTTAAAGTCTCGCGGGTTCTCAAGCGTCAGGCTATCACGATCTATGGATTGCACGATCTTCACCAGGAAGCGATAGATGGGTTTTTCTACCCCCAAGAGTTAACGGAAGTCAACGCTGAACGTATATAGGAAGACAAGGAGTTCAAAATCGAGCGTGTTATAAAAACCCGAGGTCGCGGTGCACGGAAAGAAGTCTACGTTAGCTGGTTAGGCTACCCAGCGAAATTTAACTCCTGGATACCCGCATTCAGCGTACGAAACATCGGTCTATAAAACACCGTTTCTAACACGCACCCCGCGGTATGGAGGGTGAAAACTTTTTCATCGTACTACCGAGTAACAGTAGTATGAAGTATTTCCCCGATAACACGACGACGAATTTTACAACACAACTGCCACGTGAAATTTCTTTACATGGCACATGGGTTGTGGGTCTTACCGAAATTCACATTCCTTACACCATCACGCATTTACAACGGGGAGATCGTAGTATACTCTGGAAGCCATGCGGGGATAAAATCGATGAAGTGAACGCGCGAAAGGTCACTGTTAACATACCGCACGGTGTATACCAAACACACGGTCAACTCATGTGGGAGCTGAATAACATACCCCGGTTCAAAAAACAAGGAGTAAGATTCGTCGAATCTCGCTCAGCGATTGGACACGTTTCCGTTGAGATGCCGACAATTGAAGAGTGTAACGGAAAAACGCAATCCGGAACCGTTATTTTACCGGATAAGATTTCTCGTGTATTAGGCCTCGACGCACAAGCAGGAGTTGATGAGCCTCTGACGTTTTCCATGGCGCATCATATACCAGCAGGCCAGACGACCAGCGGGGCGAGACCAGCCTGCCTCAGCAGAGCCCTGCCGGATCAACTCTTCGTATACACGGATATCTGTGTACCATACACCGTGGGAGATGTGCAGGCATCACTATTGCGAATCGTTAATTTAGATACAGCCCGTTATACATACGGCTCAACCTGTGTGAAATACTTTTCGCCCGCGAACTATTTACCGATTATGAATAATCATTTTCGAGTGGTCACCATCGATATAAGAGACCATCTCGGTAAACGGTAGCATTCGAGTACGGAACACTAACCGTCACGTTACATTTTAAGCGCATTGGGTTACTTTCAAGACAACGATGTCCCATTATTATGCATATTACGAGTGTCAGGCTGGGGGCGGTGGAGCCCGCGGTTTGCACGGCGTCTATGTAGGAGCACCGTATCAACGGGGACACGGAATCGGAAGTTTTCTGGGGGGGTCTCTTCCGGAGAGCTCTACCACTTCTAAAAATGGGAACACGCGCCATAGGAAAAGAAGCACTACGTGCAGGGATAAACGTTAGCGAAGATGTAAGCAGATACAAAAGACCGTTCGGGGCATCTGTACGCGAGCGACTCGCAGAGTCGGGTGGAAACTTGAAACGCAAAGCTGGTGAGAAGATCGATCTACTCATGAGTGGTTCGGGATATAAAACCGTGCGCGGAAAAAGGAGTATACATTGGCTAATGGGCCCGGCAAGTGGACGTGTCGCGGTACAAAAAAAGAAGCACTGTTAAGGGTCGCGTAACGAAGAAGAGACGCGGTGGTAAACTGTGCAAAAGACAACGGTTGAGAACGAAATCCTGTAAACGTACGAAGTGTAAAAAAACGGGGAGAAAAACAGCTACGAGGAAAAGTAAAAAGCGCATCAGCCTACCAGATATTTTCGACTGAATTTGACAATGTCGTTTCTACACTCCCATTCTCACGAGTGCATGAAGAGCGAGCTGGATCTGTTTAGTATACCACCGACAAAGACGTCTATAGAAGCCTCGCAATGGGTGCATTATAAACCCGTGTCCTCGCTCTCAGACGATGGACCGCTCGAGTTTGTTGTACCAGGTCACGGGGAGGAGTATCTGGATCTCGCGCATACGATACTCGCTCTCAACGTTAAAATGTTGGCTTCCGATGGTGGGCCAGGGGGGCGAGCTGCACCTGTTAATAATTTCCTCCATGCCATATTCAATCAAGTGGATGTGTACTTTAACCAAAAACTCATTGCACCGCCGAATAACGCGTATCCTTACAGAGCTTACATAGAAACTCTGTTAAATTACGGTCCTGCAGCGATTCGCACCTCACATCAGGATTGTGGTACGCCGACACACCTGGTGCTTTGGACGCACTCCCCGGAGTGAAAAACCCGATAGAGAACCAGGGTTTGGACCTACGTCGAAAACTGACATTCGATGGAAAGAACGTGGATCTACTGGGTCACCTTCATTGCGACGTATTCAATCAGGATAAGTTTCTACTCAATGGAGTCGAGATGCGTCTACGCCTGGTCCGATCAAAAGACGCTTTTTGCATCATGGCGCCCATCTCGCAACCACTCGTTACATATCGCGTGCACATCGCCGAAGCAACTCTTCTTGTGCGACGCGCTAAAATAGCGCCAGGTGTTCTTATAGCGCACGCAAAAACACTCGCTAAAACAACAGCGAAATACCCTATAATGCGAGTCGAAGTAAAGGCTTTTACCATGCATAGCGGTATACTCGGTGATACCCTGGACAATGTTATACTAGGACAACTACCGAAACGAATTATACTTGGTTTTGTCTCAAATAAAGCGTTCAACGGTGACCTAGCATCCAATCCGTATAATTTTCACCACCAGACCATACATTTTCTCTCATTATATGTTGATGGTCAACAAGTCCCGAGTCGCCCTTTACAACCACATTTTACGCAACACGGCGAGTTCTCGGTAGAAAGCTATCATACGCTTTTCTCGGGCACGGGTCTGCATTTTCGAAACGAGGGGTTAGGTATATCGCGTAGGGACTACGGTAAGGGTTACTGCCTTTTCGCATTCGACCTAACGCCAGATCTCGATGCTAATTGTTTTACACATTGGAACCTTGTGCGACATGGAAGCGTACGCGTAGAAGTGCGTTTTGACGAGCCGCTCCCCTCCACAATAAATTGTATTGTCTACGCGGAATATGACAATATAATTGAAATAGATTCCTCACGACAAGTTATAACAGACTTCAGCGCCTGAGCTTATGTACAGGTGAACGACCGCTCATAGTTCACCAATAAAAACGTGTACACCGAGCAAACAAATTTGGAAGGGGCGTGCCTGTGCACGATATAAAAAACACTCCACATCCGCGGCTGATACACCAGTATCGCGTCTCCATCGTCATGGACTTTGTCATAGACATTCAAGCGCTCTACGATAAAAACGGCGGCTTTCCGCCGAAAGAGTTGGCAATTGTCTGCACCCAAGAGCCCGGATCATCGCATTGGATCATCACCCCTCCGCACGATTTTTCGGACCTGCCTCCAAAGTTCGCCGTTAGTAATAACCGCATCACATGCTTTTGCCATGGTCTTGAATGGTTCGACGGTGAAGCAGAATTGGAACGTGTGTGGACGACGCTACGTGCGTTTGTACGCCACGCAGTGCGGATATATGTACGGGGTCTGCAGAAAGCAGAATTGTTACGGAGAGTCCTCGCTCGAGATATCGTTAGCCTGGAGGATTACGCTGGGCCTACTCTGAAGAATATGCCTACTAGCGATGTCTTTTGCATGCATCATTCCCTTGCACGTCACAACGAACCAAAATGTGCCTTGAACAACGCGATGAAGATAAGTACTTGGCTACGTGGACGGAAAGACGGATCAGATAGTCCAATTTGTATGGAATCAATCACTGTATCCCCGCAGTCAGAGAAAAGTAGTTGGGGTGGAGTGTTAAACAGTGCAATTCACCACACCACTATACCCCGACCATCGAACCTCAATTTCATGAGCGGCAATTTACGGTGTAAAACTCCACGTGTTTGTTCACCGCTGCACGAGACACCGGAGACTTTGGAGACGAACACAAACGGGTCATTGACATCGCTTAGCAGAGAGAGTAACACATCTGCGTCTTACGTCATAGGAGAAGTGGTTCACCTAAAGTATAAAGATTCGTCGGGGCTTATTCCCCGTCTACCGACACGCCCACCAGCACCGCTACATCCCCTACCAAATCGCAACTCGCTGAGCAAGAATTACAACAATGAACAGTGTAGAGGTGCTCGATGGTCTACGGATGATAAAAGCACCCACGAAAGGGGTCTACCCTGCAGACCGCATTCCGAAAGTCTGGTGTAGACCTGCTGCAATAGTCGCCAATACCGATATTCATACACGGCCTGGTACTCATTGGGTTGCGATTTACGTCAACGAGGATGGCCACGCTATATTTTTTGACAGCTACGGGCTCCCACCAATTATCCCACAACATTACAATCGTTTGCGAAGAAACGCCAGAACTCTCCGATGGAGCGGAAAACCTCTACAATCGCAGACCTCGATAGTTTGTGGGGAATATTGCATTATGTTTCTGTATTACATGGCTCGTGGCTGTACTCTTGATCGTTTCCATAGACTTTTTTCATCGGATAAAATTAAAAACGATCGAACAGTGAGTCTGTTCTTCCGAGAAAAGATAGCACAAGCGAGGCGTGGAAAACACCCTCTCTCTGCCGACGGCCTCTTGGGAGAAGGAAACCAAACCTGTATCCAGTCGTGCATACCTGTCGAGTGCTGCTATTTGTGAAAACTTTAGTTACCGTGGGGACCTACTCTCAACCACCAACCCAGGGTGTTCGGATAGGGACGGCCGCTTTCTACAACCACCACCACCACCACCAGTGCGATACTCTTTCCACCACCATCCGACAGACCCCCGAAACCACCTTTAAATACGAGGGTAACACTGTTTGTGAACACCAGACGTCGTGATCTTCCTCGCTAGCTTGAGATTACTTCACCGTCAGAGTCAAACGTCGATCTGCAGATCAGAGGCCGGTCAACAGCATCGGTTGATCCAGGTCGATACCTACCAACACATCACGGATCACCGACATTATCGTCCATTTACAGCCATAGACGGGGTCTGTCGCGTCATCTGCATAGCTGATCAAGGAATCAACCACGACCACCATTCCCGATATTAAGCGGTTCAACTACAAGTTTTCCACTGTTTGGAAAGCTCCTTTGTCGAGCACAATGATAAATTATCAACTCGAGGTCCTGCCCTACGACCACACCCCGGATCAATTGACGCCGAGCGAGGCCCTAGCCTACGCATACTGGGAGGCGCGTGATGACATCTGGGTACCACCGGAGTGGATCAACCTCTCCAACAGGATACGGAAAGCATGTCTACAGATTGTGAAGACTGTACCCAGTGAGGTACTCTACCTAGGTGGGGTCAACTACCATCGACGGGCTGGGGTGGTCTACCCCATGGATCAACCCTTCGACGCGATCCTCTTCGAGGATAGCGAGGAGGTATTGGGGGACGAATCCGATTTACGCAGTTACTACGAGCTCGATGTTCGCCCATACAATCGTGTCCCCGATCACCTCAGCCCTGGTCAAAAAGTCGCCTACACGTACTTGGGTGCCACCGGAATGGATCAACCTCCCCAATATGATTAGGAAGTCATGGCTGTCCGTCGTGAAAAACGCACGCATGGACGTTATGTACATAGAAGGCGTGGAATATTATTTCCACAACGGTGTGCTGTACCCTGTGAACCAACCCTACGACGCGATCCTCTTCGAGCATACCCATATTGCCACGGGGTACGAAAGTTCGATTAATAACACCCACACACACACACACACACACACACACACACACGCACGCACGCACGCAGGCACGCACGCACACACACACACACACACACACACACACACACACACACACACACACACACACACACACAATATGTATCAACGGACAAAATATTGAATAAAAACTTCGATACATGTATTCACGTAAATCATCGCGTTTTTTCTTTACGCGAAGCTCCCTATCCCCACGGTGTAAGACCTTCCTCCCCCGTACGATCCACGCGGCGTAGCCCCCACGCGCTTGCTCTAGCGGTAAACAGGTCCTCGATATATGCAGAAGACACCGCCAGTCCGTCTATTCGGAAAAGCACCTCGAAACCACCCCCACTTAGCCACGAGCTCCCGACAAAGGGCCCAATCCCCCTACCCCTCCGATACCGCTGACTCCCCCCACCACTAATTCCCCATATGTGCCACAGCGACGCAACCGCGACCGCCAGACACCCCCACCACGCGCCGCCGCGGGATATCCACTACACCTGTGACGTCACCGTCGTCATCACTCGCTATATGTATGTATCTACTCATATATCACGATATCGTCGAGATAGACGAATAGGGATACTCCCTGGAGTCCACTCAATACGATATCCATTAAGCGCTGGAAAGTCGCCGGGGCATTTTTAAGTCCTGAAGGCATTCTTGAAAATTCGTAGTGAACATATAGAGTAGAGAAGGCGGTTATCGATTTGTCTTTAGGGTTCATTTCAATCTGATGGAACCCGGATGCCAGGTCAAAGTCCGAGAAGTAATTTGCGCGCTCTAATTGGTCTAAAATATCGGTAATGTTCGGTAGTGGATAAGAATCACCGATTGTTTTGTCGTTTGGGGCTCGGAAATCAATTACCATTCGCCAACGTTTATTACCGTTGGAGTCTGGTTTTTTCGGGACTATCCAAACAGGACTGTTGTTTGGGGATTGAGAATGATCGATAATCCTCGAGTCCAGTAGCTCGTCTACCTGACGCTGGACTTCACCCTTAAGGGCTTGAGGAAACCTATACTGCTTGGCGTTGACCGGCAGGTCGTCGACCGTAGGGATCTTGTGTCGAAGCACACGTGTCGACTCCAATGGTTCCCTTTATGTGAAATCTATCTGAGTATTCTTTAATAATTTTATCGACGTGATCTGACTCTTGGCGAGATGATCAAGTCGCAAGAGACTTTAATATTTCCGAACGCTCCGAATTATTTTTGGCTTTATGCGATATTGGTTCAGAGGCGGAGACAGAATTGACATTTGAATTCAATTTTTGACTTTTAATTAAATTCATTTCGTTTTTTTGAGTTTTCGTTCGATTTTATTTTCGCTTTTTTCGCATTTTTGGTTGTTTTTGATCCTTGGCCTTGAATTGAATCGATTTTTGAATTTTCATTCATCTTGATTCTCGTTCTTTCCTCGCTACAGAAATGTTTATTTAGTTTTTCTTGATCATCACCCTCTTCGGAATGATGCCAGGATTTTGGTTCGACATTCTTTGTCGAAACTTTTGAATTGGCCTCTTTTGGGCTCTGGATTAGCGTAGTTGTCGTGCAATCTACGCTTTGAATCAGAGGGTCACGAGGGATCGAACGAGAATTAAAAATTGTCATGCAGTTTGGACTTGGATTGTTCCCTGACAGGTCTTCGATAGTGTCGAATTCCTGCAGTTCTACTACTGGCACGATCAATTTTACAGCATCATTTGTGGTATTATAAACCTTCAAATGAGCCCTTCCGTGGATGTTTGTCACCAGGCAATCGCCGGCGTATACACCTTCACGGATTTTTAAAGGCGAGAGGTATCCCTCCTTTATTGTATTGTCATTTACCTTCACGTGGAAGGAAGTTTCCGAACGGGCTGGGATTTCTATCACCTCATCGGGTTCAGCACGTTTTTCAAAAGGCCATGATTTATTTATATTGGCTTTAGTTTCAAAGGTATAATATGAAATAATGATTCGAAATCGAATACGCGAAGTAGTACGCTCCCTAGTCCAAATACCGGTAACTCGGAGATGCCTGTTAATTTTATGACGTCTTCTTCGTCGATGTCTACCATATTTTTCGTATATTCTTTTTTTTTATCAGATTGGGAACGGCTCCGCTATCTAACAACATTGAAATTGTCCCTTTCTCCGGTAGTGCTCCGATACACACCGAAGGTAATTTATTAAAATTTTCAGAATTTATTGCATAGGTCGGGTATTCTCGTTGGGCGCTTCTACCGAGACGGTGTTTGTTTGACGCGTTTGAGTGGAGGGGCCGCTCGGCGCGGTCGTCCGAGAGGCACTCGTGCCGTTTCCCGACTGATAACGTGAATTATTATATTCGCGGGTACGACAGTGTTCTATCGTGTGCCCAATTTTTTTGCAATACCGACAAGATGGCGGATCAGATTTCGAATAATTATTTCGGATTTTGAAGCATGTATCTACGATATGGCAGTGATTATGGCAGATTCGGCATTGAAGAGCTGGCGGGGGGCGTGATTGATTACCAGAAAAATTCGAAGATTTCTGGTTGGCGTAGCAAGTTTTCGCGGTGTGACCGGGCTTATCGCAAATTTGACACGTGACAGTATTTGGTTCGGGTTGATTATTTCTACATTGATCGGCACTGTGACCTGTACCCTCGCATTTCTGACACGTAACTGTCCCAAATCGGCAAGTTTCTGTCGTATGGTTATCTTTTTTACAAATGTTGCAATTTTTTGTTGCTCTATTTCTTCTGCTAACCCGCGTTTGAAGCACGAGAGGAAGTAGTCATCTAGTATTTTTCTGAGAACGGCATTGTCTGCCCCACTATGGGATGCTTTTTGAGCTTCAAGTATTTCTTTTGCTTTGTTCCTGATCCGTGTGGAAAAATCGATCACGCTGTCGCCGCTTGCTTGGAATATGTGGCTGAGTTCTCCCAACAGTTGTACCTCAGTTTTGTTTGGTGCATATATTTTTTTCAAGAATTTTAAGACTTTGTTTATTGTTTCGAACTTGGACGCTTGAATAACTCTACTTGCTTGATCTTTTAATTTGCTCCGTACTAATCTCACAAAACGTCTCTCGGATTCGGGAGGGAGCATATCCCGCGCGTCTTCGCATCCTGCTGCGAAGTCGGAAAAGGGGATATTTTTCCCGTTGAATTCCGGAACCAAATCAAGAGCATCCTTCAAAGAGAGTGTTTGATTTGTCGACATGACTGTTATTTCTTCGTTTTCGGCTTTACGAGGTAAATTTAATGATTTTACTGAACGTTTTTTTGGTTGGAGACCAGGAAATAATTCAGCACTGGAGCTACTTAATAAATATCTCGATTGTTCTGCTAGATCTTCCGTAACATTTAAATTTAATGAACTACTCGATTCGTCGGCAGACATTGGATTACTCAGCACATTCCCTTTTCATGATCCCGGACGAGCCCCCAAAAATCAATATGTCACGTCCTGGGGGGACGTGGGCATATATTTTTACGTTTCCCTCTTTGTAGCCTACGCCTAGCGCAATAGCTCGGGATGAGGGTGAAAAGGGGTAGTGCTTGGGTAAAAATGGGATGACGTGATTATCCGATTGAGGAATAATTGGACACTCAAATGGAATTAACCAATCTGGTTAAGTCGATTAAATTAATAATACAGAAAATGTACATGAAGTATTTCGCTTACATTTGTCGATGCGCCGTGGGTACAATGGTTGGAGATACGGAGGATTAAATCGGGCCTTCGCCGGTAGGCCGGACCGCTCGGTTGTGTACGCTCGGTTACGGGTTTAGCGGAGCTGGTGTTCTACACGTAGACACGATCTTTTAATACACGAGTATTTGTCGCGAGCCGAGTCTTCGAATTAATTGGGCATTTACGCAATTCAATGTATCGATGTTAATGCGGTCGCGCTTTACAAAGTATAGACAGAACTTGTAACACTAGTACCGGAGATATACTAATTTTTAGAGTTAACGTTTGGACTTGTCGGATACTGTCAGGAGACAGCTTTTCGTTTCGAACTAGATTTGATGGAAGATGTTGGAGACTTTGTCCGATCGCGATGGGAACTGTTGGGAGACTGACTTCAACGATTGGTGATGAAACACTTCATTGCCAAGACGAAAAAATGGGAGAGGTTTCGTTAATGGGGAAGGAGTGCATTTTCGTGATGCGTTTTCTATAGGGATTGGTGGAAAGGGCCTCAAATATGTATCTCTTCAGATGATTGGTCGAGAATGGAGAGTGGGAGCAGGACGTGGTCTACGAGTCATATTCGTCGCTCTATTTTCAGGAATTTGAGCAGTGTTTCCTTTATCTGGAGCGCGGAAAAATACCGGGCGGAAAAGGGGGCCTTGCCGGCAGCGAGAACGCACTGCTCGAGATAGGGCTTGTTGACCAAGGCCCGCGAGTGCACGTGGTGTTTTATGACAGGGTGGTTTCCTAAGTTCGAGGATTTCATTCTGGCGAGTGTGTATTTGTTCTTCATATCGTTAAGACTGCTGTGCTCTCGCGTGGGAAAGCGCGAGACGCTTACTTATTATCAATAGCCTACATTTCCACCGTGTAGGTCTAAGCTTAAAGAAAAATATAAATATCCGTCGAAAAATGAGAATGCCTCTATCGCGCATATGCGGTCGCTCATCATTTCCATGGGAAATCGCGTGTGCCCTGCGTCTTCGCCGGGGCTCAAGAAGATAAGAGAAGCAAGAAAAAGAAATACATTGTACGCATTTGGTCACGACGTGACACAGCATATCGTCGAACGTCTCTACGTCTTTGTAACGCAGGTCAGCCGCGGCTTTGCCTTGTAATTTGAGATGCAATATAGCTTGTAATAAATCCGCGACATTTTCGGAACGGACTTAAGTCGACGCGTATTTTATTGCTCGTATATAATCTGTAACGGCTTCCGGTTTGGAGGCGTCGAATATGGGGATGCTCATTCGAGCCTCTTTCATTGACATATAGTCGTCGTGTTCGGCCATTGTTACTGTCCGTTGATTTAATAACATAAAATCTTGGCGATTTCATTTGCGATTTCTTTCGGTTCCAACGAGATTAAATGTTTCGTCAGCACTGGACGACGCGTCTGACGAATTGTGTTCCGAAGGCTGATTATGCTGACGCTTCGGATTTAAATATTTCGCGTACGTGACGGGAGTCAAATCTAGTTTTTCTGTGCTCGGATTTTCCCTACGACGCTTTCGGCCTAAATCACTTTCACCGTCGTAACTTACGACAGTGTTAAAAAACGAATCTAACGATCGCGATAGTTCCTCTCTCCCGGGAAATTGATACCAGTCTGCTTTTTCTTCGTACGACATAGACGAATTCTCTGGCTTTGGAGGAGTTTATTTATAAAATGTTCCGTCACTTACAGGTAGATGATCGCAAGATGCATACTGATAGATGACCTGCTGATCGTCCTGGTCTGCGTTCCTCCCTTTCGTACTCTGCGTCTGGGTACGATTGTCCTAATTGTTGAGTCCTTCTTCCGTTGATCCTCGGGATCCGGGTTTTCTGGGATTGGCTCTGCTTGGCTGTAGCCTTTCCTCTGGATTCCTCTTTCGACTCGGTCGGGTTGTCTCACTCTAGCACACAGGTTGACTCGGTCACTCGCTTAAGGTGCTTGAGTGGTTGTTGTGCGTGTCTACGCACAACGAACGAACTTTTCGGCAAATCCCACCGCTGCCACCAATGCTGTATCCCCGGCTCGAGAACCCGGGATAGGTATTATTGGAATCGTTGCGAAATTAACAGTTGGAACTCAAGTTCGTTGAACAGGAATATAAGTTTATTACCGGGCTGGTCCTATAATTGAATTTACAGTGTGTCGGTCGTACCTTAGGACCAAACCATTCAAAAGCCAACCAAGGACTGTCTTCTCGTAATTGTTGTCATTTGCCCCAGATCAAGCATCATAAGATGCTTGGTCAGAACGTGTCACAAAGTGTCTTTTTGACGTTTGCATTTTGGCAAAAGTGTAACTCTCGCAAGGAGAGCAACAAAGTGTAACTCTCGCCGTTGCGCAAACACTTTCGTAGTGCACAAGTTTGCGGATACAACAATTGCATCGATTTCATCTTTGGTTCAGTAAACGATGCTCAAGACGTGGATGGTCGAACGCCGAAACGAGGCTCCGACGATTGCCACTCAGTTCCTAGCGAACAGAGGTGAAATGGATTCTCTCAATAATTTGTCTAGCATCCGTAACACATTCTCGAAACCGTCCCGACGAGTTTGTCGTTGATTTCATCTCGTTTCTGATCGGGGAGAGTGCATCATGTAAGCAGAGGTATAAGCTGCGGATGCAATAGCTCCTTTGCGTATGTGTAAAAGATCAAATCAACGGCTCGATTGTTACATTCGGGTTGTTTTCACCATAACCCCGTCATACTCGTCATAAACTGCGTCGATTACATCTCTGGTTCAGTAAACGATGCTGATGACGTGGATGGTATATTGCTGTTACTGAACTCGGACGATTGCCACTCAGTTCCTAGCAAACAGAGGTGAAATCGATTCCCTTAATCATTTTTCTAGCATCCGTAACACATTCTCGAAACCGTGTCGTCGAGTTTGTCGTTGATTTCATCTCGTTCCCGATCGGGGAGAGTACGTGTAAAAGATAAAATCAACGGCTTGATTGGTACATTCGGGTAGTTTTCACCATAACCCCGTCATGCTTGTCATAAACTGCATCGATTTCATCGCTGGTTAAGTAAACGAAGCTGAAGACGTGGATGGTCTATCGCTGTAACTGAACTCGGACGATTGCCACTAAGTGACATTCTTTTATAAAAGTGCGCAAATTTTGACATTTCAGACGACGTTGGCATTCTAATATTCTTGAGAGAAATCACAAACAGACTGGCAACGCTGTAGGATTTCTGGAATCAATTCCTTTCGGGACTTAAAAAATTGCATCTCAGGCGATACAAAAGATCTTTCCATCTTGTTTCAATCTTCAAAAAACGTCGTATCGATTTTCTTCTGCCGGAACCGATTGATTTCGTCTCGCCTAATGAGAAAATGTAAAGCTTCTCCTCATGTTCCCTAACCCAGCTCGAACACACTTTGCATTCCGACTATCATACGAGACGGAGTGGTCGAATGAGAAATAGAAACCGAAAAACATTCAATCCCCGAAAATTTAGCATAAAATTATTGAGAGTTTGTTAATAAAAATTCGGCTGTTGATTCTTTTCAATACGAAAAAAAAATCGCTCGGTGTATCGAAATTTGATGATCATTGTCAATTTTCTGGTTTTTTTTTATTTTTATTTCTCAAGAAAACGGAAAGAACCGGCACTCTCAATGGATAAGCACGATAAAAATCGTACTAGGTGCGCAACTAAGTTCCCGGGTTTTTTTTACCAATAAAAAATCGAACATTTCAAGACAAATACAAACAATGGCTCATTCAAAGTATTGTCCCTCGCTATTTATACATTTTTGCCATGTCTCTGGCAATACATAAATACCACGACGATAAAAAGACGCGTCTTTGGACTGAAACCATTCGGCCAACCAATTTTGTACTGCATCGTAATTGGCCAAGTGTAGCCCACCTAAGCCAAGCGCCATCGACCGGAACAAATGATAGTCTGAAGAGGCCAGGTCTGGCGAATACGGCGGGGGGCCGTAGCAGATCCCAATTCAGTGTCTTTCTGGTATCCTGAACGATGGAACTGCGATGGCATGGAGCCTTGTCGTGCTGCAATATCACACGTTCGTGTCTCGTGTCCCATACTGGCCGTTTTTCGAGCAATGCGTGGTTCAAATTGATTAGTTGTTGTCGGCAGCGATGCCCATTGATAGCTTCACCCGCTTTCAGCAGCTCATAGTACACGATTCCTTTCGGGTCCGATCAAACGCAGAGCATTGTCTTTTTTCCGAAGCGATTTGGCCGTGCCGTCGATGTTGACGCTTCGCCAAGTGAAAGCCACGCTTGTCTGCGTTTGGGATTCTCGAAATATATCAATTTTTTATCGCCAGTAACAATTCGATGCAGGAAACTCTTTCTGTTCTGCCGCAAAATCAAAATTTCGGAAGTGGCTCTTCGATTTTCTATTTGTCTCTCACAAGGGGAGGCCACGACGTTCGGATCAGGGGTTTTCTTCAAACCTTGTATATTTTTGGTAGTAGATTAGGACAATATAATGTGCAAGTAGCAAGGCGCACTACTTAGGCGTTTTTCCGCGAAAATCGCAAGAGGAGTCTTACGCAACCAATATCTACCGGTGCGTAGCGACACTGAGCACGAGATGGCGGCGGTCAAGTGGTTAACGTTCAATGTCCGTAATCGCTGGATCGCTGGATAGAGTCCCGCTCATGTGATTTTTTTTTACAACACTGGTTATATTCTTTCATATATATTACAATCCAAGAGTAATCAAATGAAAAAATACGTGTATTTGCATGAATCTTTATCGACTTTCCAATGTTATTTGGCTGTTTACTGTTTTCCGTGTCTGTATGAAAAATATCATCCTGCAACTTGTAATGTCGAAAGCACATCCGACGATTAATTGTCGAAAGCACAACCTTACATTCTGACATATTGTAACTCATTGTATTATTGAATAAAATTATTTACACCTTTATTTATCGATGTTTGTCTTGCGCTTCCCAAGCCTGGCCCTCCCCCATCCTTTCAAATCTGTATCTGCAGGTCGAAGCGTGCACAACAGTTTCGGGTACGTTACCCGCTTTCAGGTATGAGGAATTTCGCAAATCTCGATAGGCATACACTTTGAGGAAAACTTTATTCGTTTGGTCGTTTACTTTTCGATAATTATAAATATAATAAAGGTTGTAATAATAAAAATTAGCAAACAGCCAAATAACATTGGAAATTCGATAAAGATTCATGCAAATACACGTCTTTTTTTCATTATATTACCTTTGAATTGTAATATATATGAAAGAATATGACTAGTGTTGGAAAAAAAAATCACCTGAGCGGGACTCGATCCAGCGATCCAGCGATTACGGACATTGAACGTTAACCACTTCACCGCCGCCGTCTCGTGCTCAGTGTCGCTACGCACCGGTAGATATTGGTTGCGTAAGACTCCTCTTGCGATTTTCTCGAAAACGCCTAAGTAGTACGCCCTGCTACTTGCACATTATGTTGTTCTAATGGACTACTAAAAGTATACAAGGTTTGAAGAAAATCCCCGATCCGAACGTCATGGCCTCCCCTTGTCAGTCAACTCATGCGGCACCCACTTTCCTTCCTTATGAATTGTTCCCATGGCGTGCAAACGTTTCGGAATAAATTGCCGAGTCACATTTAATGCCTCAGCAAGTTGATTTTCTGCTTGAGTGTCATCTTCATCCAATAACGCTTGCAGATCGGCGTCCGCAAATGTTTGCGGTCTTCCCGAGCGCTCCTTATCCCCAGTCTCAAAATCGCCACTTCTGAACCGCTTGAACCAATTTTCACACATTTTTTTTATGCTATATGTTCGCCGTAGGCCTCCTCATGTAACCGACGTGCTTCAGCTGCTGTTTTTTTAGGTTGAAGCAGAAAAGCAATGCTTCCCGCAAATGCTGTTTATTTGGCACAAACTTTGACATTTTCGAGGTTAGAAAAAAGGTCATTGTGTTGCGATATTCGTTTATATTACGACTGGGTATTTTTAACAGATGTTCAAGCTATAAAGACACCCAATTTCAGATCTGTATGCCGACTACATGTGTCGCTAGCGCCATCCATGTGTGAAACCCGGGAACTTAGTTGCGCACCTAGTAAATCTCATGAATTGCGGCGTTCTTCACTCTTTGGCACGCCGACCGATAGCAGACGATAGGTGAAACGTCAAATCGTGCGGCTTGTTACGAGTCTCGAACCTGATAGGTTGACAGCTAACGTAGCGAATGATACACTTGATGTCAGCCACGGCTGCGTGGCCCTTCGTCTACTCGTCGGCCCTTTTCGATCGTCCATCATGGAGGATTCGAGCGTTCCTTTCGAAGATCGAACGCCTATTTTCTGATGCTTCGCATTTGATGACGCAGTCGAAAAATAAAAAACAGCTCCGAAGAAATGTTCGGAGTAACCTACTGAACCCGGGATTCCCTGCCGATATACCTATTCTGGATCACCGTGTATTTCTCAATTTTAAATGATACAATTGGCGGAATCGTTGTTTCAGGCAACCGAAAAAATTTTCAACAACAACGTGACAAGAACTCAAGCGTTCATTGAAGTTAATTTGTGCTCGGTTGAGGTGGCTATTGTCTCTAAACAGTACGATTGAATGATTTGTGCGAGGATAAGCTGAATCTCCCCTTAAGAAGCCCCTTAATCACCTAGAAAAAAATATTCATACATTATTGATATATCCATAAATTATTGACCATGTTCGGGAAATTATTGACGAGCACTTCCTTATTCATTAATTCATTATTAGATCAGATTTTAATAAAATGTTCATACCGTCACTAGAGATGGTGTTAGTTTTAATATAACGAATGCTCTTTTTTACGACAAAATACTGCACCATCAAATAAATTTGCGAAACGATAATATCAACATTTGCATTAATCTCATGCTTTGCATATAACTTTCCAAGGGGCAAGCTCATACGCAACTTTCGCGGGTGATATTTCAGATTTTCAGAACGATGAATCAACACATAAACGACTTCTCACGACAAACGAAAATGCATAATGAAATCTTTTTCGATGTAGTTTCTGACTTGGTTCCCGATATAATTGACCATTTTTACATGTTGTACTCTCTGAATTCGTTGTGCAATAGGTTGTAGGAGATCCACGACATCCGGATCTACAAATTTAATTTAAAAAACTGATTATGCAATACATGAGATGCTATCCGCATTTTCACCGCTATTGTTAGTTTGTATATACTTTCGACAATTCAATACTGTTTATTCGTAATGCTGCGAAAGATTTAATACTGTAGAATATTTGTACATTAGGTATTCTGTTCGTCGTCCTCTGTCAGAAGTAAACATTTGACTTGCTTGTCTACAGAACAAAAAAATTGCATCGCCGCAGTACATTCGACTTCATATCTAAACTTTTAAATGATTATTATGTACTCATTTATCACCATCAAAAGTTGGCTCTTCTCAACTATCAGACAAATGACATACATCTGATAATAGGAAATTGTCACAACATTGAACACGATATTGTAGTTAGCTTGAACTGAAATGTAACCAAAATGAGCATGTGGCCACGATTTTTTAAATATGATTTGAATAGGAACAAACACAGCCTTTTTCATAGAACGCTATGTATTTGACAGCAAAGGTATGTAATTCACAGTTCGAAATAAATATCTAACGCAACATTCGAAAAGTACCCAGTAAGAAATTTGGTGACAATACATTGGCAACACCACGCCAAGCGAGAGCAAGTTGTGACGGAAAAATGGCATCCTTTGCCGCCGCATTAAGCTGTGTTCTAGCAGAACAGCATTGCACATCCTCGCGTGAATGCTGGTGTTAATATTGCAGTACGAAAATACAGAATATTGGCAATACATTTGCAGCACGTTCATTGCTGGGTTACTGCAGCATTGCGACAGAACATTTTGCATGCGTCATGTTGGTGAGCTGAGGGCACATTGGAGGTACGCTGTGACACTCCATTGCCGGTAGAAACTAGGCACGTTATTGCGACATTGCGACGTAAAATTTCGAATACGCTATTCGGCAAGGTGCGGGCACATTGGCGGCATACTGTGACGTTCCGTTGCCGGCATATTTAGAACACGCCGTAACGCTCTTTCGTCGGCATAAACGAGGCCCGCCATTGAGGTGTAGTGACCGGCTTAATGGGGTTCTGCATTGCCGGTAGCTGGACAGGTGGGAATAAAAAGAGGGCAAAATAAATCATTTTATTGAATACAATCGCACACACGTACCGGTTCGTGTGTGCGACGCCCGCGTATGACTGAGGACTACGCGTCATGCCCGTGTTGTGCCCTAAAAAGACAGGAATTTTCATATTGCTAACGCTTGAGGTTCAAAGACCCCATGCGACGATATCGAGCCCGATATTTCACAAGCACGATATTCCGCTCGACTCAGCCGGAAAAGCGCTGAATCGCAATCGAACGAATCGAACGTTCTCGAATGTTGGTTGCGAAATCCCGAGTTAACAATTAGCCGAAAGATTCAATCGAAAGGCAGTCTTCGGCCAGAAGCCGAGGAGGTCGATCTCAAGGCATAAAAAAGAATTGTAATATTGTTGCCTAATTTTAGATAAAATATAAGTTGTTCAAGTTGCAATATCCCGAGTTGGAGATTTACTCGGAACGGGAAAAGTCCCCACATACCCTCGCCCTCGAGCATCCGACAACCCACGGTGTCAACTTACTCGAGAGCGAATTTCCGTGCTCTTCGCGCATCGTCAGAAGCCGGGGCACAACATTGGTGGCAGCGGTGGGATTCCCGCAATTGGGGATACCGCAACTTTGCATTACACAACTTCAAAAAAAAGAAAAGAAGAAGGAAACATCCTATCCAACGTACAAAATAAACTGAACGCAGCAAGTGCTGAAAAGGAAGTCAACGAGTGATCCGATCAACGACCGTTGAACCGGACAAATAAAAAGAAAACGTGCGGCGTAAGCAAACGCCCGAGTCAACCGTACAGAGCTGTCCAAAAGCAACCAGATCCCGAGGATCATCGATATCAGACCGACCCCAGGACGAAGACTCACCAAATACCTTCTACAACGGAACAACAGAGCGCACGAGAACAGCAAACCAAAGCAACACGACAACAGGGAACAACACTGGCAATTTCCTGCCAAACAGCTACGAGAACGAGGTCAACATCTTGTGAACAACCGACTACGAAGCATCGATCAACATGAGGCGCATCATCGTACTGTAAGTGACGGAACATTTATCAAAAAAACACCCTCCAAAGCCAAACAATTAAACATTAATGTCAAACGAAGACGAGCGTCGTAAATTATACCGATTACCGGGTAACAACAAATTATCGCGTTCATTAAATTCAATTTTCGACGAACTCATTGCAAGATATCGTCCCGAGAAACAAAGAGTCGAACACGAACTACAGGAACCTAGGAAAAAGCGATTTCGATCCGCAACAAGTTCAGACGAAAGTCCAAATTCACAAAATTTCTCAAATAGGCCGACAGCTGCGAAACGTACCAAAATTCGATCGGCAGCAGATCGAACCATTCATTTTTCTGATCAATCAACAGACTCTGATCAATCTCCAGAAAATATAGACACTAGGCGTGGTCGCGAAATAGAAATTCAAGAATTTTCCCTACTCCAACTTAATTCAGATAACATGGCACAAGAAAATGCTTTCATGACCCTAAAGGAGGCGCGAAGCCTCATTCCCCGATTTGATGGCGAAAAACCTGAAGAAGTCGACGATATAATTGAAGCATTCGGTTATGCAAACGCGTGCGTTGCAGCAGCCGATAGACCTTCCCTTTTACAATCCGTGTTAGCAACAAAAGTAATAGGAAAAGCGCGAAAAGATACCCGATATAAAGAAATAGAATCGTACGAACAATTTTAAGAAGAAATGACAGCATTATATGGAACGCGACGTACAGTAGCCGCGTTACAGGTCGATTTTAATACGTGCAAGCAAAAATACAATGAGAGCGTGTTAGCATACGGTCAACGACTCGAGGCCATAATGATGGAATTAATCGAAGCCAGCACAACCGAAGCAAGATCGCCTGCGGAAAAAAGAACAATAGAGACATATGTAAGGCAATTAGCCCTATACAACTTCGAAAGAGGACTTCGAAGGGAATACCAAGTCATCGTAAAGGCTCGAGGATTTAAGGATCTCGGATCAGCCCTTAAAGGAGCAATGGAAGAGGAAAAATCGCTACAAGGAGGCGAATCTATAAACAAACAGACTCATCTGGAAAAACGACCGCCGATGACGTGCAATAAATGTCACAAAATGGGACATTTAGCGAAGGATTGCCGATGGAATACATCGTCTTACGGACGATAGAGTCTACCAGCACCATCGAAAAGCGTGCATCAATTCAACATTACTTGCAATTACTGCAAGAAACCGGGACACGCGTACAAGGATTGCCGAAAAAGGAATTGGCAACAAGGACAAGGAAACGGATACCGACAGGCACCGGCAACCGGGTATCATCAAAATCATCAAACGAATTATCAGCAGGGCCAAGGAACCAGCTACTACAACAAGAGTGGGCCCCCAGGGCGCCCAAATCAGTATCACTGGAACACAAATAAAAATAGGCCAAAAGAAGACAGACCGAAGGAAGAAAATCGCAACGACAGCAAAAAGAAAAAAACAATTGGATCATTTTCGCTCGATATGGTAACGGCAACAAACGTAGACAGGCCAAGAGAAGATAACCGCAACGACAGCGAAAACAGGAAAACAATTAGGTCATTTTCGCTCGATATGGCAACGACAACGAGCGGAGACAAAAAACGAAACGTCAGAAAAATAATCGAAGCATCGAATACAGGTCCGTCCAAAAGAAAAAACACAAGGAAGAAAATAAAATCGTACTGGATAACGACGATCAATTCTGGAGGAGCCGCTAGCGACTTCCACATCGCGTCTCCCCAGGCTAAAGACAAAATCCTCACGTTGAAAGGAGACACCGGAGCACAATGTAGTCTCATAAAAAAGAGTGTATTAAAAAAGGACACAGAAATAATAGAAGAAACGATCGAACTCAAAGGAATCGGAGGAAAAAAATTCTACGCACTGTGTAAAATTATGCTCGTGCTCGAAACACCCGCAGTAAACGTAGAACACGGATTCTACGTAATAGATGACACAGTACCACTGGAAGTAGAGGGAATAATGGGTTTGGACCTCATGAGAGAGCACAATGTCGACATCCTAAGCGGAAGACATATTAAAATATACGGACATCCGATCCCCATGCTGGACGGAACGAATAAAATTAAACTACCTCCCAGAACAGAGCAAATGCTATACGCAAAAACATTGACGGCAAAAATAGGCTGTGTCGCAGCAAAAGAACTGCGACCAGGAGTAAAGATAGGCGGATGTTACGTCCACCCAGAAGGACATTCCTGCCTCATAGTAGTGCGAAACTCAAACAATGAAGAAATCGAAATAGAAAGGCCAACCGTGCAAATTGAAGAAATTAAAGAAGAACAGCCAACCGAAGAAAAGGAAATAAGTGCTGTACCGATCAAAGAAAAATTAAGAAGAAAAAACAAAATATGGGAAGAAATCAAAAGAGATTCGAACTTAAACCCAGAAGAAGAAAAATTCCTACGCGAATTTGCTGACGCATACGCTGACGTCTTCCATTTGGAGGAAGAGTCGCTTGGGTGCACCGCTATAGTGGAGCACCGCATAAGCGTACGATCAGGGACAATGCCAATAAAAATTCGTCCATATCGATTACCAGAAGTCCACAAGCAAGAAGTTATGGCGCAGACAAAAGAGATGCTAAAAACGAAATAATTCGACCGAGCAAGAGCCCATGGAACGCTCCTCTACTCGTCGTTCCAAAAAAGCCTGACGCCAACGGAAAAATACGCAAGAGAGTGGTAGTAGACTTCCGAAAACTCAACGAAGCAACGGAAGGAGACTCGCATCCATTGCCTAATATTACCGAAATATTGGACCAATTGGGACGAGCAAAATACTTCACGACTCTCGATTTGGCATCGGGATTTCATCAAATCCCAATGGCCAAAAAAGACAAGGAGAAAACCGCTTTCTCCACTCCTCTTGGACATTACGAGTACAACCGAATGCCATTTGGATTAAAAAACGCCCCACTAACCTTTCAAAGGCTGATGGACGCTGTGCTTGCTGGATTACAAGGACTGAAATGCTACGTATATCTCGACGATATAGTAGTATACGGATCATCGTTCGAAGAACATAACAGAAGGCTGACAGAAGTATTCGATCGACTGAGAGTAGCCCAATTAAAGGTTCAACCTAGGAAATGTCAATTTCTGCGAAAACAAACCCAGTACTTGGGACACATTATTACCGAAGTGGGAGTAAAACCGGATCCAGAAAAAATAGAGGCTGTACAACGATTTCCAGCCCCAAAAAACGTAAAAGAGGTTCAATCATTTCTGGGACTAGCCGGATATTACCGAAAATTCATACAGGATTTTTCAAAACTTTCAAAGCCGTTAACAGAACTGATTAAGAAAGAAAACAAATTCATTTGGGACGAAAACTGCGAACAAGCTTTCCAAAAATTGAAGGAAACTCTCAGCACTGCACCGATCCTGCAGTATCCGGATTTCGAGAAACCCTTCGTGGTGACAACTGATGCCTCTGACAAGGCAATCGGCGCGATTTTATCGCAAGGAAAAATCGGAGAAGATCTACCCGTCTGTTACGCGAGTCGTACTCTGAACAAGGCAGAAACGAATTATTCAACACCGGAGAAGGAAATGCTAGCAATAATCTGGGCAGTAGCGCAATTCCGACCATATATATATGGAACAAAATTCACCATCGTGACGGATCATAAGCCCCTCACATGGCTTTTCAACGTAAAAGATCCAGGATCACGACTGATGCGCTGGAGAATAAAAATAGAGGAATTCAACTATACCATCGAGTATAAGGCTGGCAAGAAGAATACGAATGCGGATGCTTTAAGCCGTATGTATGTGTTGATGCTGACGCGGCAAGAACCCGAGACGGTGGTACGTCAAAAAGACGCAGAGAAGCGTGGTAGAGGAAGGCCGCGGAAGGCCCCCCGCTCCGCGCCACCGCCGCCCGCATCAACAGACCCGAGCCAGCATGGCCGTGGTCAGCTGGTCCCGCGAGCACGTGGCCGGCCGACAAAAACAATGCAGCCCGCTAGAGAGGAACGCCCACGCAAGGCGACAGAGGCCCGCGCGAGCGAGAACGAACCGCCACTCCCACCAGTGGAGGCGGACCAGGCAGCAGGTCCGAGCAAAAAAGAGAAGGAAATAGAAAAAGACTCAAGCGCAAGCGAGACAACAAGCGATAGAGAGACAGAGACGGAAATAGGAGATCGACAGTGCCCGAGTGAAGAGGAGCGAGGTACGATTCTGCAAGAATACCACGACGCCCCTCTTGGAGGCCACCCAGGCGAAAAAAGGATGAAACAACGAATAAAGATAAAGTATAGCTGGCCTGGAATGAATAACGAAATAAAAAAACTACGTAAAATCATGCGACAAATGCCAGAAAAATAAAATCTCGCGACGCAAGCATGCCCCCATGACTATTACCGACACAGCCACGACACCATTCGTCAAATGTGCAGTCGATATAGTAGGTCCCTTACCCGAGACCGAAGCCGGGAATAAATACATCCTGACTTTTCAAGACGCATTATCCAAGTATAGCGCAGCTATACCGCTAAAAACGCAAGAAGCCAAGGAAGTAGCCAAAGGATTTGCAACTCAAATTGTTTGCAAGTACGGCACTCCGAAAGAATTATTGTCCGACCAAGGAACGAATTTTCTGAGCGAAACTTTCAAGGAGATGTGCCAATTATTCCGAATTAAAAAGATTCAAACGACAGCATACCTTCCCCAATCAAACGGAGCATTGGAGCGTTCACACCGAACTCTCGCAGAATACCTGAAATGTTTCATAAAAGAGGATCAAACGGATTGGGATGAGTGGTTGCCATACGCGATGTTCACCTACAATACCACCCCGCACACAGCGACAGGGTTCACTCTGTACGAGTTGGTGTTTGGTAAGGTAGCCGATTTACCGACGGCGCTCAAAGAAGCACCACGAAAGACGTACTCATACGACGATTATGTCTCCGAGTTACGCGAACGGCTCCGAGCCAAATGGCACGTGGCGAAAGAACGATTGGAAAAAGGAAAGGAAAGGGTAAAAGAAGGGCATGATATCGCCGCCGGTACGGTGGAGTACCGCCCCGGCGACCGAGTCCTCCTCCACGACACTACTGTACGCCGAGGCCGATCAGCAAAGCTTTCCCCCAAGTGGACAGGGCCCTACACAGTACGGAACAAAGACTCCGACGTGAACTACACTATCGGCCGTGGACGCAAGGCTGTACGGGTACATGTAGACCGCATCAAGCCCTACATTACCCACTAACCGATAGAGTAGATACATTATCGCGGGGCCAGCGAGGCCGAACCGCGAGGTACCCCCGCCACTCGCTCCCGAGTGAGAAGTAGATGGCAAGCACCACCATTGGTGCACGCCCGAGCAACCGACGTCACGCGACGGATTCGCGTACGGGTGGCGAGCCGCCACCCGTTCAACAAAAAAAAATAAAAAAAATATTTTATATTATTTTTAATAATAATAATAATATATATCCATATATAAATAAAAACAAAAAACGAAGTCCCAAATGAACCAGAATAAAAGCATGAAATGTAAAAAGGGAAAAAACGCGCGGGAAAAATCAAAGCAACAAATTATTCCTTTTTCAATATATTGTTACAGTCAAGAAAAGGAAAACCTTATAACTAGTTCATGTAGGCCACATAGGTCTCCCAGCTCGGATCGGGCATAAAACCAGCTAAGGGCTCCAGCCCAAATAGGGCTCGCAGCCCGAAGGTATCACCCGGGACGCCGTCCCAATCCCACTCGACGCATTCACGTGAAAAGGCGTCATCACCCCAAAGACGGGTGAGAGCCTCCCGGAGCGCTCGCCGTCGGGACCGAACGCCTTTGGCTAGGGCGACAAAATTGCGAAGCCACGATCCCCTCCACACACGCCGGCCAGACGACAGCCGTTTTACCGACTGAAAAGAAAAAAAAAGACCCATTGGTATCAAAGGAAAAAAAAACATATAAGTATGTAATTCTGAATACTCACTAAAACGAGGTCGAAACTCTGGCTCCTAAACGTCAGCTGGGTGCCGTGGTCGAATGCGGGTTCCATTCTAAAAGAAAAAAGAGAAAAAAGGGCAAATAAATAAGAATACAGAAACACTATAGAAAAGAAATAATAGAGAGTAAACAAAAAAAAAGGAAAACAAAGACAAATACTCACTCGAATTTTTATCCTTTCCGGAAGACTTCACGTGGAAGATGGTAGAATGATTGATGTAACCCCTACAGAACAGTGGAGCTATTTAAACCCCAAAGGTCTCCCCACCTTTCCATTAATTGCGCCCGGCACCAAACTATACCGAGCGCAGTGTACACGCAAGGCCAGCTAAACGAGCTGACCCTGCATCAGGAGACCCGTACGGTCCCTGACCGCGACGCTGACGAAGCATCGCCTCTTGGAGAAAGAGAAAGAAAGAGAATAGAAAAAAATATTGCACAGGGAAACCAACACAAAATATATATATTATTGAAAATAAAAAGGCAAACCCTTTTTGCAGGTTATTAATCTCAACATTTAGGACAACAGAAGGGACTAATGAAAGAAAGGAAAATGCAGAATTCCACGCAACGCAATTTTCCACAACCCCAGGAATTTATTACGAGGAAATCGGAAAACTACACACGATTCAGGAAATGTGGAAACTGGTAATCCGCATGGATCTTCTACCAATAGCAAATAGAGAAAAGAGTATTAGGGAAAAGTTGGAAAAGCTATTAAAATTATGTCAAACGATGCCAGAGGACAAGCTATGTTCTCTCGTAACGAGTTCTCTCGAAAACATGAAAGGAAAAATAGATTCTGAAATGCAGTCCATTTATGATATAACTGGCACAAAAGGTAGAATAAATAAAAGAGGATTAATAGACGGATTAGGATCCATCATAAAGTCGATAACAGGTAACTTAGATGCGAATGACGCTGCGAACATCGAACGGCAAATTACAGCGATAACGAAAAAACAAGAAACAACAGAAGATGCGTTAAAAGAAAATTTGCAATTCCAGCAAATTACACTGGAAATGTTCAATCGCACAACGAATCGCCTCGCGGCAAACGAGGAAACACTAGGCCGTTTAGTAAATAATTTACACCATGGAGTGCAAAATCTCGTAATGGATATTTTAACACGTCAACAATTGGACGAGAAATTAACAACCATTAGCGTAATAATCGAATCCTTATTAAACGATATACGTCAATTATCTAACTTTTTAGTAGGCTTGCCAAAAGGAATCGTTAATCCTACAATATTGCCGCCTAGACAACTCTACGCGCATCTAATAGAAGCATTACCAAATCTACCAAAAGGACTGAATTTTCCGACAAAAATACGTCCAGAAAAAATTAACGAATTACTGGAAATTTCTGAATTAGGCGCATATAGTATTCAGAATACCCTCACCGTTGTGATAAAAATCCCATTAATCAACAACAACGAGTTCAATGTGAATAAAGTTTATCCTCTACCCGTAAGAGTAGAAAAAGACACGTTTCGGTTCATAGAAACGACTGTAAAAAATGTTATAATTGATCGAGAGCGTCGAGAATATCTGTCATTCTCAGAAAACGAATTATCCAAATGTAAACGACAAAATTATCAATATTACTGTCATCCGAAAAACGCGAGATAAATAATACGATCAGGAGTGTCATGCGAACTGTCGATATTTTTAGGAAAAGACCCCGAAAAAGCGAATTGTACACATCGTTTAGTTAAATTAGAAAATTCTTTAGTCATTATTCTAGAACAAGAAGGGCAATGGATATATGTAGCCCCAGAGACAATAGCTCTCACGATAAACTGTAAAAACTCTGCGACGACTCATGCAACAATTACTGGAACAGGATTATTGGCTTTGGATGGGAAATGTTCCGTCACCTCCATAGATTTTAAGATTGAAAATTTGAAGGAAACTGTACACGAAAAATTCCTACAATTTTTACCGCCATTCAACCTATCTTTTCTGACTACAGAAAACGAAATACCTCAACCTCTAATATTGGAAAATATTCCTCATACGATAATCAATGATCCATACGAAGTTAACAAAATTGGCGAACGAATCGAAATATTAAAAACAAAGTTAAACAAAAATTACGATCATGTGACAACACAGAGTCACATCATAGGGAATTATGCCCTCAGCGGAATTATTCCCTTCGCAATGATTATATCATATTTCGGAATTAAAGCGTTGCAACGGCGACGTTTAAATGCGACATCGCCGAACGACGACCTTGCTGACGTAGCTCTGGCCAGACCACGAGCTGCCAAACGCAAGGCAACAGCTGACTCACAAAATCCGCGAGTCATATTCACGCGAAATGCACCTCGCACACGCACAACGTAAATGTGTATGAAACAAAAAAAAAGAGAGAAAATCGAAATATTAAAAAAAAAAAAAAAAGGGTATATAATATAATATTAGAAAGGCACTTGTACCTTCGTAATCTATTGTATTATTGTAAGCCAAGAGACGATCGAGAGACAAAACTTGCCAAAGCTATGAGAAAAAAAAAAAATGTATTATATCGCCGAAATTGGGAATTTCGTCTTCCCAAGGTGGAGGAATGTTGTGCCCTAAAAAGACAGGAATTTTCATATTGCTAACGCTTGAGGTTCAAAGACCCCATGCGACGATATCGAGCCCGATATTTCACAAGCCCGATATTCCGCTCGACTCAGCCGGAAAAGCGCTGAATCGCAATCGAACGAATCGAACGTTCTCGAATGTTGGTTGCGAAATCCCGAGTTAACAATTAGCCGAAAGATTCAATCGAAAGGCAGTCTTCGGCCAGAAGCCGAGCAGGTCGGCCTCAAGGCATAAAAAAGAATTGTAATATTGTTGCCTAATTTCAAATAAAATATAAGTTGTTCAAGTTGCAATATCCCGAGTTGGAGATTTACTCGGAACGGGAAAAGTCCCCACATACCCTCGCCCTCGAGCATCCGACAACCCACGGTGTCAACTTACTCGAGAGCGAATTTCCATGCTCTTCGCGCATCGTCAGAAGCCGGGGCACAACACCCGTAATAATTTTTTTCCGAAAGTGCGAGGCTTGGGATTCGAACCTGCAACTTCACGATGGGCTGGTTCAGAAGGCAAGCACGCTAACGACTCGGCCATCCAACTGGTTCAACTTACATAACTAATTTGAGGATCATGACATGTGTCGTAGCGAATCTGCCTATGGTTATAATTATGTACCTTGTTTTTGTCGGCAATGGAACGTCACAGCGTGCCGCCAATGTGCCCCAACCTTGCCGGATAAACGAATTCCAAACTTTCTGTCTCAATGCCGCGATAACTTGCCTCGTTTTTACTGGCAACGGAGCGTCACAGCGTGGTGCATTTTTGACTGAAACGCGATATAAAGATGCACGGTCGTACATACAGGTCTGGAAACTCTGGCGTTTTTGCATGGTGGAAAGTGTCGTTAGTGAGGCAAAAACGTAGTTCCTCATTTATCCACTGAAACCGCTGTCAAGTAGATGTAGTCTTGTAGATGTACTTAGATATACAGCAATAGTAAAATAATCTTCTGCCAGCCAGTACACGTGTTCACAACGTTTCTAGACATCTGAAACGCTCCGGTAGAACCGCATAGTGTGGATCCGGCCTTATCCTTTGCTATATTTTATTACATTCGATTGCGGATGCGCCGGTTCGCCTATCAACAAAACAAAAAACTGCAAAAACCATGTTTTGTAAACTACAAACTCGCCAAACTAACAAATCAACAGAAACGGTGCCTTTTAAACATACACAATGCGTTTATTTCTTTTTTTCATTCCTCTTCTATTGTATTTATTTTCCGGTTCTTATTAGCATTGTTAAAAAAGAAAAGCAAAAATAAAAGTTATAGTAAGTTTATACTAAGAATAAACTTCTTAGTATGAACATAAACTGTTTATACCAAGAATAAACTTCTTAGTATAAACACAAATTGTTTATACTAAGAATAAACATTAATTATAAGGAACAAAAAGTTAGACCGCACAAATTCGTTCATACCCCATCTACTCAAATAGCGAAAGACCAAATAAAAATATTACAGAAGTTCGAACATACGAGAAATACAGTCTACTGAAATAATAATTCTCATTATGCCTGGGGGTTCAGGAGTGAAAAAATACTTAATCATTTTCCATTTATATCGCTCTTACAAATATTAGGTCTGTTAGTTTTGGCTACAGTTTTCTACACTTCTTACGCCTTCTGAGGACTTTCTATTACTGTATCTAATGAAATTGTAGAAAGGGTAGCTAAACCGAACTGACTGGGTTTATTTCGAGTAATCTGCACCTTTGCACAGCTGTTCGCACCAGCGATTGATTGGCTAACTTCTACATAGCAGCCCTTCGGGTGGCAGAAGCAAGAACTGCCTGATGGCCTCATCTTCTAAGTCACTCACCACCCTATGAGTTCCCAGACCTGTATGTAAGGGGTCGTCCACTAATCACGTGAGGTTTTTTAGGCCACTTTTTGAACCCCCCCCCCCCCCCGCCCCTCCACATCGCGTGTATTTTTTTGTTGAGAAACGTCTGACACAAACGATAGAGAGTGCAGTATTTTATTATGAAAAAGGAAATAATATATAAGTATCGTCACCATATTTAAATGGCATTGTCCGTGCAGTTACAAAAAAAATACACGTGATATGTCACAACACCCCCCCCCCCCCCCTCCAGAGCGTGATCAATCGTGATGTTATCCAATTGCCCCCGCCCCTATTTGAGCCTCACGTGATTAATGGACGGCCCCTAAAACCGTGTAAAGATGACATCACTCCAAATCTGGAGCTTGCCGCATCAGTACCGTTGTTGCAGCAGGTAATTGTTGCGTATATATGCTGCAAACTTGCTGGCTTGGCATCACACATTTATTTCACCAAACCATGCACTGTGGCCCAAATTTTCAGCTTAAGACGGAATGACACGTTATCGCGGTGGGTATGGTACAACAATTATAGATACCCAAAAATCTCTGAAACGGCTCTTCAGATCCCGTCGAAACTTTGCCAAACGACGTCAAATGCATAGACGAACAGCTGTCTGCCCCTCAAATTTTCTGAATTACAGAAAAAAAACGTAGATTGGCTTATCATGAGTCAATCTGATTTTTTGAAATCAAAAACAGAAAATTTGAGGGGCAGACAGCTGTTCGTCTATCTATTCGACGTCGTTTGGCACAGTTTCGACGGGATCTGAAGAGCCGTTTCAGAGATTTTTGGGAATCTATAATTGTTCTACCATACCGACCGCGATGAGGTGTCATTCCGTCTTAATGCGGAAGCAAAAGACAGCATATTGGTGTCACGGTGTGCCGCTGTAGGCCGTCCTCTTGCCGATATAATGCTGACATGTGAATTTTTACAGCACGTTTGTCTATCAGGGTAAATATTGATCGCGCGAAACCCTAATTCAGACTCACCACCATCCTGGTACAACAAGTTCGGATTAAAAACTTGTTCATTTCCGTCGTCATCGTCGGAAGAATCGACTAAGAAATTGATAATTTCAAGAACTCCTTCCATTGTCATTCTTTTGCGAAATCAACAAAATTAAGGTTGCACGTAATTTGTCTTTAAGACGGGATGACACCTCATCGCGGTCGGTATGGTAGAACATTTATAGATACCCAAAAATCTCTGAAACGGCTCTTCAGATCCCGTCGAAACTTTGTCAAACGACGTCAAATAGATAGACGAACAGCTGTTCGCCCCTCAAATTTTATGAATTTGAGAAAAAAACGTAGATTGTCTTATCATAAGCCAATCTACGTTTTTTTTCTTAAATTCCGAAAATTTAAGGAGCAGATAGAGCTGTTCGTCTATCTACTTGACGTCGTTTGGCAAAGTTTCGACGGGATCTGAAGAGCCGTTTCAGAGATTTTTGGGTATCTATAATTGTTCTACCATACCGACCGCGATGAGGTGTCATTCCGTCTTAACGTCTAGATGAGACGCCATAGTTCTATATTCTTATGTGGTTTGTGGTTAGTTTACAGTCCAGTAGGTGGTACAGTATCATTTTTCTCGTACACTGTCGCGATCGCGCTGGCGCTGCTTACCCCCGAATTGGGGTACTACACTCCCTAGCTCCATAAACTTAGCCGCCGACTATGGGAATATCGAATTTTTTTCGACGCCAATCGATTGTTAGTCGTTTGATAGTGGTTGTTAGACAAAACCCAGCGTTTGTTAGACTTTATTTAGTGAATAATACGAAAAAAAAATTGTATGCCAAAGTTAGCCCCAGAAAATAGTTTTCTGGTGAATGCGAACTTTTCTTCGTAACCAATCGATTGTAAGTCGTTTGTTAGTGATTGTTAGTAACTTTGTATCGTTTGTTAGAGCTCAATTATTATTAAAATTAATGAAAAACTTTTCGGCCCTAGAGCGCGCTGCAAGCCAAGTGAAGATGGCGGCATCGGCGCGACAGCTGCTTCCGGCTTTCCACATGTGACTCGTCAATTTCAGCAAAACGTTGATTCTTGTCATTCTATTAGATTGTTAGACGATCACTAGGAAATGTTAGTTCATTTTCATCGTTTGTTAGAACTCCATTTTTATTTAATCGCCGAAAAACTTTTCGGCGCGAGAGCGCGCTGCATGTCGTGAAGGTTGGTAGCATCGCTGCGGCAACTGTTACGACTTTGCACATGTATCTCGTCAATTTCAGCAAAACGTTTATTCTTGTCATTCTATTAGATTGTTAGACGATCGCTAGTGATTGTTAGTTAACTTTCATCGTTTGTTAGAGCTCCATTTATATTTAATCGCTGAAAAACTTTTCGGCGCTAGAGCGCGCTGCTTGTCGCGAAGGTTGGCAGCATCGTCGCGACAGCTGCTTCCGGCTTTCCACATGTGACTCGTCAATTTCAGCAAAACGTTGATTCTTGTCATTCTATTAGATTGTTAGACGATCGCTAGTGATTGTTAGTTAACTTTCGTCGTTTGTTAGAGCTCCATTTATATTTAATCGCTGAAAAACTTTTCGGCGCTAGAGCGCGCTGCTTGTCGCGAAGGTAGGCAGCATCGTCGCGAGAGCTGCTTCCGGCTTTCCACATGTGACTCGTCAATTTCAGAAATACGTTGATTCTTGTCATTCTATTAGATTGTTAGACGATCGCTAGTGATTGTTGGTCAATTTTCATCGTATGTTAGATCTCCATTTGTATTTAATCGCCGAAAAACTTTTCGGCGCGAGAGCGCGCTGCATGTCACGAAGGTTGGCAGCATCGCTGCGGCAGCTGTTACGACTTTGCACATGTATCTCGTCAATTTCAGCAAAACGTTTATTCTTGTCATTCTATTAGATTGTTAGACGATCGCTAGTGATCGTTAGCTAACTTTCATCGATTGTTAGAGCTCCATTTATATTTAATCGCTGAAAAACTTTTCGGCGCTAGAGCGCGCTGCTTGTCGCGAAGGTTGGCAGCATCGTCGCGACAGCTGCTTCCGGCTTTCCACATGTGACTCGTCAATTTCAGCAAAACGTTGGTTCTTGTCATTCTATTAGATTGTTAGACGATCGCTAGTGATTGTTAGTTAACTTTCATCGTTTGTTAGAGCTCCATTTATATTTAATCGCTGAAAAACTTTTCGGCGCTAGAGCGCGCTGCTTGTCGCGAAGGTTGGCAGCATCGTCGCGAGAGCTGCTTCCGGCTTTCCACATGTGACTCGTCAATTACAGCAAAACGTTTATTCTTGTCATTCTATTAGATTGTTAGACGATCGCTAGTGATTGTTAGCTAACTTTCATCGTTTGTTAGAGCTCCATTTATATTTAATCGCTGAAAAACTTTTCGGCGCTAGAGCGCGCTGCTTGTCGCGAAGGTTGGCAGCATCGTCGCCACAGCTGCTTCCGGCTTTGCACATGTAACTCGTCAATTTCAGCAAAACGTTGATTCTTGTCATTTGATTAGATTGTTAGACGATCGCTAGTGATTGGTAGTTAACTTTGATCGTTTGTTAGAGCTCCATTTATATTTAATCGCTGAAAAACTTTTCGGCGCTAGAGCGCGCTGCTTGTCGCGAAGGTTGGCAGCATCGTCGCGACAGCTGCTTCCGGCTTTCCACATGTGACTCGTCAATTTCAGCAAAACGTTGGTTCTTGTCATTCTATTAGATTGTTAGACGATCGCTAGTGATTGTTAGTTAACTTTCATCGTTTGTTAGAGCTCCATTTATATTTAATCGCTGAAAAACTTTTCGGCGCTAGAGCGCGCTGCTTGTCGCGAAGGTTGGCAGCATCGTCGCGACAGCTGCATCCGGCTTTCCACATATGACTCGTCAATTTCAGCAAAACGTTGATTCTTGTCATTCTATTAGATTGTTAGACGATCGCTAGTGTTTGTTAGTTAACATTCATCGTTTGTTAGATCTCCATTTTTATATAATCGCCGAAAAACCTTTCGGCGCGAAAGCGCGCTGCTTGTCGCGAAGGTTGGCAGCATCGTCGCGACAGCTGCTTCCGGCTTTCCACATGTGACTCGTCAATTTCAGCAAAACGTTGATTCTTGTCATTCTATTAGATTGTTAGACGATCGCTAGTGATTGTTAGTTAACTTTCATCGTTTGTTAGAGCTCCATTTATATTTAATCGCTGAAAAACTTTTCGGCGCTAGAGCGCGCTGCTTGTCGCGAAGGTTGGCAGCACCGTCGCGAGAGCTGCTTCCGGCTTTCCACATGTGACTCGTCAATTTCAGCAAAACGTTGATTCTTGTCATTCTATTAGATTGTTAGACGATCGCTAGTGATTGTTAGTCAATTTTCATCGTTTGTTAGATCTCCATTTATATTTAATCGCCGAAAAACTTTTCGGCGCGAGAGCGCGCTGCATGTCGCGAAGGTTGGTAGCATCGCTGCGGCAACTGTTACGACTTTGCACATGTATCTCGTCAATTTCAGCAAAACGTTGATTCTTGTCATTCTATTAGATTGTTAGACGATCGCTAGTGATTGTTAGTTAACTTTCATCGTTTGTTAGAGCTCCATTTATATTTAATCGCTGAAAAACTTTTCGGCGCTAGAGCGCGCTGCTTGTCGCGAAGGTTGGCAGCATCGTCGCGAGAGCTGCTTCCGGCATTCCACATGTGACTCGTCAATTTCAGCAAAACGTTGATTCTTGTCATTCTATTAGATTGTTAGACGATCGCTAGTGATTGTTAGTTAACTTTCATCGTTTGTTAGAGCTCCATTTATATTTAATCGCTGAAAAACTTTTCGGCGCTAGAGCGCGCTGCTTGTCGCGAAGGTTGGCAGCATCGTCGCGAGAGCTGCTTCCGGCTTTCCACATGTGACTCGTCAATTTCAGCAAAACGTTGATTCTTGTCATTCTATTAGATTGTTAGACGATCGCTAGTGATTGTTAGTTAACTTTCATCGTTTGTTAGAGCTCCATTTATATTTAATCGCTGAAAAACTTTTCGGCGCTAGAGCGCGCTGCTTGTCGCGAAGGTTGGCAGCATCGTCGCGACAGCTGCTTCCGGCTTTCCACATGTGACTCGTCAATTTCAGCAAAACGTTGATTCTTGTCATTCTATTAGATTGTTAGACGATAGCTAGTGATTGTTAGTTAACTTTCATCGTTTGTTAGAGCTCCATTTATATTTAATCGCTGAAAAACTTTTCGGCGCTAGAGCGCGCTGCTTGTCGCGAAGGTTGGCAGCATCGTCGCGACAGCTGCTTCCGGCTTTCCACATGTGACTCGACAATTTCAGCAAAACGTTGATTCTTGTCATTCTATTAGATTGTTAGACGATCGCTAGTGATTGTTAGTCAATTTTCATCGTTTGTTAGATCTCCATTTTTATATAATCGCCGAAAAACCTTTCGGCGCGAATGCGCGCTGCTTGTCGCGAAGGTTGGCAGCATCGTCGCGACAGCTGCTTCCGACTTTGCACATGTAACTCGTCAATTTCAGCAAAACGTTGATTCTTGTCATTCGATGAGATTGTTAGACGATCGCTAGTGATTGTTAGTTAACTTTCATCGTTTGTTAGAGCTCCATTTATATTTAATCGCTGAAAAACTTTTCGGCGCTACAGCGCGCTGCTTGTCGCGAAGGTTGGCAGCATCGTCGCGACAGCTGCTTCCGGCTTTCCACATGTGACTCGTCAATTACAGCAAAACGTTTATTCTTGTCATTCTATTAGATTGTTAGACGATCGCTAGTGATTGTTAGCTAACTTTCATCGTTTGTTAGAGCTCCATTTATATTTAATCGCTGAAAAACTTTTCGGCGCTAGAGCGCGCTGCTTGTCGCGAAGGTTGGCAGCATCGTCGCGACAGCTGCTTCCGGCTTTCCACATGTGACTCGTCAATTTCAGCAAAACGTTGGTTCTTGTCATTCTATTAGATTGTTAGACGATCGCTAGTGATTGTTAGTTAACTTTCATCGTTTGTTAGAGCTCCATTTATATTTAATCGCTGAAAAACTTTTCGGCGCTAGAGCGCGCTGCTTGTCGCGAAGGTTGGCAGCATCGTCGCGAGAGCTGCTTCCGGCTTTCCACGTGTGACTCGTCAATTACAGCAAAACGTTTATTCTTGTCATTCTATTAGATTGTTAGACGATCGCTAGTGATTGTTAGTCAATTTTCATCGTTTGTTAGATCTCCATTTTTATATAATCGCCGAAAAACCTTTCGGCGCGAATGCGCGCTGCTTGTCGCGAAGGTTGGCAGCATCGTCGCGACAGCTGCTTCCGACTTTGCACATGTAACTCGTCAATTTCAGCAAAACGTTGATTCTTGTCATTCGATTAGATTGTTAGACGATCGCTAGTGATTGGCAGTTAACTTTCATCGTTTGTTAGAGCTCCATTTATATTTAATCGCTGAAAAACTTTTCGGCGCTAGAGCGCGCTGCTTGTCGCGAAGGTTGGCAGCATCGTCGCGAGAGCTGCTTCCGGCTTTCCACATGTGACTCGTCAATTACAGCAAAACGTTTATTCTTGTCATTCTATTAGATTGTTAGACGATCGCTAGTGATTGTTAGCTAACTTTCATCGTTTGTTAGAGCTCCATTTATATTTAATCGCTGAAAAACTTTTCGGCGCTAGAGCGCGCTGCTTGTCGCGAAGGTTAGCAGCATCGTCGCGACAGCTGCTTCCGGCTTTCCACATGTGACTCGTCAATTTCAGCAAAACGTTGGTTCTTGTCATTCTATTAGATTGTTAGACGATCGCTAGTGATTGTTAGTTAACTTTCATCGTTTGTTAGAGCTCCATTTATATTTAATCGCTGACAAACTTTTCGGCGCTAGAGCGCGCTGCTTGTCGCGAAGGTTGGCAGCATCGTCGCGAGAGCTGCTCCCGGCTTTCCACATGTGACTCGTCAATTACAGCAAAACGTTTATTCTTGTCATTCTATTAGATTGTTAGACGATCGCTAGTGATTGTTAGCTAACTTTCATCGTTTGTTAGAGCTCCATTTATATTTAATCGCTGAAAAACTTTTCGGCGCTAGAGCGCGCTGCTTGTCGCGAAGGTTGGCAGCATCGTCGCGACAGCTGCTTCCGGCTTTCCACATGTGACTCGTCAATTTCAGCAAAACGTTGGTTCTTGTCATTCTATTAGATTGTTAGACGATCGCTAGTGATTGTTAGTTAACTTTCATCGTTTGTTAGAGCTCCATTTATATTTAATCGCTGAAAAACTTTTCGGCGCTACAGCGCGCTGCTTGTCGCGAAGGTTGGCAGCATCGTCGCGAGAGCTGCTTCCGGCTTTCCACATGTGACTCGTCAATTACAGCAAAACGTTTATTCTTGTCATTCTATTAGATTGTTAGACGATCGCTAGTGATTGTTAGTCAATTTTCATCGTTTGTTAGATCTCCATTTTTATATAATCGCCGAAAAACCTTTCGGCGCGAATGCGCGCTGCTTGTCGCGAAGGTTGGCAGCATCGTCGCGACAGCTGCTTCCGACTTTGCACATGTAACTCGTCAATTTCAGCAAAACGTTGATTCTTGTCATTCGATTAGATTGTTAGACGATCGCTAGTGATTGGTAGTTAACTTTCATCGTTTGTTAGAGCTCCATTTATATTTAATCGCTGAAAAACTTTTCGGCGCTAGAGCGCGCTGCTTGTCGCGAAGGTTGGCAGCATCGTCGCGAGAGCTGCTTCCGGCTTTCCACATGTGACTCGTCAATTACAGCAAAACGTTTATTCTTGTCATTCTATTAGATTGTTAGACGATCGCTAGTGATTGTTAGCTAACTTTCATCGTTTGTTAGAGCTCCATTTATATTTAATCGCTGAAAAACTTTTCGGCGCTAGAGCGCGCTGCTTGTCGCGAAGGTTAGCAGCATCGTCGCGACAGCTGCTTCCGGCTTTCCACATGTGACTCGTCAATTTCAGCAAAACGTTGGTTCTTGTCATTCTATTAGATTGTTAGACGATCGCTAGTGATTGTTAGTTAACTTTCATCGTTTGTTAGAGCTCCATTTATATTTAATCGCTGACAAACTTTTCGGCGCTAGAGCGCGCTGCTTGTCGCGAAGGTTGGCAGCATCGTCGCGAGAGCTGCTCCCGGCTTTCCACATGTGACTCGTCAATTACAGCAAAACGTTTATTCTTGTCATTCTATTAGATTGTTAGACGATCGCTAGTGATTGTTAGCTAACTTTCATCGTTTGTTAGAGCTCCATTTATATTTAATCGCTGAAAAACTTTTCGGCGCTAGAGCGCGCTGCTTGTCGCGAAGGTTGGCAGCATCGTCGCGACAGCTGCTTCCGGCTTTCCACATGTGACTCGTCAATTTCAGCAAAACGTTGGTTCTTGTCATTCTATTAGGTTGTTAGACGATCGCTAGTGATTGTTAGTTAACTTTCATCGTTTGTTAGAGCTCCATTTATATTTAATCGCTGAAAAACTTTTCGGCGCTAGAGCGCGCTGCTTGTCGCGAAGGTTGGCAGCATCGTCGCGACAGCTGCTTCCGGCTTTCAACATGTGACTCGTCAATTTCAGCAAAACGTTGATTCTTGTCATTCTATTAGATTGTTAGACGATCGCTAGTGATTGGTAGTTAACTTTCATCGTTTGTTAGAGCTCCATTTATATTTAATCGCTGAAAAACTTTTCGGCGCTAGAGCGCGCTGCTTGTCGCGAAGGTTGGCAGCATCGTCGCGAGAGCTGCTTCCGGCTTTCCACATGTGACTCATCAATTTCAGCAAAACGTTGATTCTTGTCATTCTATTAGATTGATAGACGATCGCTAGTGATTGTTAGTTAACTTTCATCGTTTGTTAGAGCTCCATTTATATTTAATCGCCGAAAAACTTTTCGGCGCGAGAGCGCGCTGCATGTCGCGAAGGTTGGTAGCATCGCTGCGGCAACTGTTACGACTTTGCACATGTATCTCGTCAATTTCAGCAAAACGTTGATTCTTGTCATTCTATTAGATTGTTAGACGATCGCTAGTGATTGTTAGTTAACTTTCATCGTTCGTTAGAGCTCCATTTATATTTAATCGCTGAAAAACTTTTCGGCGCTAGAGCGCGCTGCTTGTCGCGAAGGTTGGCAGCATCGTCGCGAGAGCTGCTTCCGGCTTTCCACATGTGAGTCGTCAATTTCAGCAAAACGTTGATTCTTGTCATTCTATTAGATTGTTAGACGATCGCTAGTGATTGTTAGTCAATTTTCATCGTTTGTCAGATCTCCATTTTTATTCAATCGCCGAAAAACTTTTCGGCGCGAGAGCGCGCTGTATGTCGCGAAGGTTGGCAGCAGCGCTGCGGCAGCTGTTACGACTTTGCACATGTGACTCGTAAATTTCAGCAAAACGTTGATTCTTGTCATTCTATTAGATTGTTAGACGATCGCTAGTGATTGTTAGTTAACTTTCATCGTTTGTTAGAGCTCCATTTATATTTAATCGCTGAAAAACTTTTCGGCGCTAGAGCGCGCTGCTTGTCGCGAAGGTTGGCAGCATCGTCGCGACAGCTGCTTCCGGCTTTCCACATGTGACTCGTCAATTTCAGCAAAACGTTGATTCTTGTCATTCTATTAGATTGTTAGACGATCGCTAGTGATTGTTAGTCAATTTTCATCGTTTGTTAGATCTCCATTTTTATATAATCGCCGAAAAACCTTTCGGCGCGAATGCGCGCTGCTTGTCGCGAAGGTTGGCATCATCGTCGCGACAGCTGCTTCCGACTTTGCACATGTAACTCGTCTATTTCAGCAAAACGTTGATTCTTGTCATTCGATTAGATTGTTAGACGATCGCTAGTGATTGTTAGTTAACTTTCATCGTTTGTTAGAGCTCCATTTATATTTAATCGCTGAAAAACTTTTCGGCGCTAGAGCGCGCGGCTTGTCGCGAAGGTTGGCAGCATCGTCGCGACAGCTGCTTCCGGCTTTCCACATGTGACTCGTCAATTTAGGCAAAACGTTGATTCTTGTCATTCTATTAGATTGTTAGACGATCGCTAGTGATTGTTAGTTAACTTTCATCGATTGTTAGAGCTCCATTTATACTTAATCGCTGAAAAACTTTTCGGCGCTAGAGCGCGCTGCTTGTCGCGAAGGTTGGCAGCATCGTCGCGAGAGCTGCTTCCGGCTTTCCACATGGGACTCGTCAATTTCAGCAAAACGTTGATTCTTGTCATTCTAATGGATTGTTAGACGATCGCTAGTGATTGTTAGTTAACTTTCATCGTTTGTTAGAGCTCCATTTATATTTAATCGCTGAAAAACTTTTCGGCGCTAGAGCGCGCTGCTTGTCGCGAAGGTTGGCAGCATCGTCGCGACAGCTGCTTCCGGCTTTCCACATGTGACTCGACAATTTCAGCAAAACGTTGATTCTTGTCATTCTATTAGATTGTTAGACGATCGCTAGTGATTGTTAGTCAATTTTCATCGTTTGTTAGATCTCCATTTTTATATAATCGCCGAAAAACCTTTCGGCGCGAATGCGCGCTGCTTGTCGCGAAGGTTGGCAGCATCGTCGCGACAGCTGCTTCCGACTTTGCACATGTAACTCGTCAATTTCAGCAAAACGTTGATTCTTGTCATTCGATTAGATTGTTAGACGATCGCTAGTGATTGTTAGTTAACTTTCATCGTTTGTTAGAGCTCCATTTATATTTAATCGCTGAAAAACTTTTCGGCGCTAGAGCGCGCTGCTTGTCGCGAAGGTTGGCAGCATCGTCGCGACAGCTGCTTCCGGCTTTCCACATGTGACTCGTCAATTACAGCAAAACGTTTATTCTTGTCATTCTATTAGATTGTTAGACGATCGCTAGTGATTGTTAGCTAACTTTCATCGTTTGTTAGAGCTCCATTTATATTTAATCGCTGAAAAACTTTTCGGCGCTAGAGCGCGCTGCTTGTCGCGAAGGTTGGCAGCATCGTCGCGACAGCTGCTTCCGGCTTTCCACATGTGACTCGTCAATTTCAGCAAAACGTTGGTTCTTGTCATTCTATTAGATTGTTAGACGATCGCTAGTGATTGTTAGTTAACTTTCATCGTTTGTTAGAGCTCCATTTATATTTAATCGCTGAAAAACTTTTCGGCGCTAGAGCGCGCTGCTTGTCGCGAAGGTTGGCAGCATCGTCGCGAGAGCTGCTTCCGGCTTTCCACATGTGACTCGTCAATTACAGCAAAACGTTTATTCTTGTCATTCTATTAGATTGTTAGACGATCGCTAGTGATTGTTAGTCAATTTTCATCGTTTGTTAGATCTCCATTTTTATATAATCGCCGAAAAACCTTTCGGCGCGAATGCGCGCTGCTTGTCGCGAAGGTTGGCAGCATCGTCGCGACAGCTGCTTCCGACTTTGCACATGTAACTCGTCAATTTCAGCAAAACGTTGATTCTTGTCATTCGATTAGATTGTTAGACGATCGCTAGTGATTGGCAGTTAACTTTCATCGTTTGTTAGAGCTCCATTTATATTTAATCGCTGAAAAACTTTTCGGCGCTAGAGCGCGCTGCTTGTCGCGAAGGTTGGCAGCATCGTCGCGAGAGCTGCTTCCGGCCTTCCACATGTGACTCGTCAATTACAGCAAAACGTTTATTCTTGTCATTCTATTAGATTGTTAGACGATCGCTAGTGATTGTTAGCTAACTTTCATCGTTTGTTAGAGCTCCATTTATATTTAATCGCTGAAAAACTTTTCGGCGCTAGAGCGCGCTGCTTGTCGCGAAGGTTAGCAGCATCGTCGCGACAGCTGCTTCCGGCTTTCCACATGTGACTCGTCAATTTCAGCAAAACGTTGGTTCTTGTCATTCTATTAGATTGGTAGACGATCGCTAGTGATTGTTAGTTAACTTTCATCGTTTGTTAGAGCTCCATTTATATTTAATCGCTGACAAACTTTTCGGCGCTAGAGCGCGCTGCTTGTCGCGAAGGTTGGCAGCATCGTCGCGAGAGCTGCTCCCGGCTTTCCACATGTGACTCGTCAATTACAGCAAAACGTTTATTCTTGTCATTCTATTAGATTGTTAGACGATCGCTAGTGATTGTTAGCTAACTTTCATCGTTTGTTAGAGCTCCATTTATATTTAATCGCTGAAAAACTTTTCGGCGCTAGAGCGCGCTGCTTGTCGCGAAGGTTGGCAGCATCGTCGCGACAGCTGCTTCCGGCTTTCCACATGTGACTCGTCAATTTCAGCAAAACGTTGGTTCTTGTCATTCTATTAGATTGTTAGACGATCGCTAGTGATTGTTAGTTAACTTTCATCGTTTGTTAGAGCTCCATTTATATTTAATCGCTGAAAAACTTTTCGGCGCTACAGCGCGCTGCTTGTCGCGAAGGTTGGCAGCATCGTCGCGAGAGCTGCTTCCGGCTTTCAACATGTGACTCGTCAATTTCAGCAAAACGTTGATTCTTGTCATTCTATTAGATTGTTAGACGATCGCTAGTGATTGGTAGTTAACTTTCATCGTTTGTTAGAGCTCCATTTATATTTAATCGCTGAAAAACTTTTCGGCGCTAGAGCGCGCTGCTTGTCGCGAAGGTTGGCAGCATCGTCGCGAGAGCTGCTTCCGGCTTTCCACATGTGACTCATCAATTTCAGCAAAACGTTGATTCTTGTCATTCTATTAGATTGATAGACGATCGCTAGTGATTGTTAGTTAACTTTCATCGTTTGTTAGAGCTCCATTTATATTTAATCGCCGAAAAACTTTTCGGCGCGAGAGCGCGCTGCATGTCGCGAAGGTTGGTAGCATCGCTGCGGCAACTGTTACGACTTTGCACATGTATCTCGTCAATTTCAGCAAAACGTTGATTCTTGTCATTCTATTAGATTGTTAGACGATCGCTAGTGATTGTTAGTTAACTTTCATCGTTCGTTAGAGCTCCATTTATATTTAATCGCTGAAAAACTTTTCGGCGCTAGAGCGCGCTGCTTGTCGCGAAGGTTGGCAGCATCGTCGCGAGAGCTGCTTCCGGCTTTCCACATGTGAGTCGTCAATTTCAGCAAAACGTTGATTCTTGTCATTCTATTAGATTGTTAGACGATCGCTAGTGATTGTTAGTCAATTTTCATCGTTTGTCAGATCTCCATTTTTATTCAATCGCCGAAAAACTTTTCGGCGCGAGAGCGCGCTGTATGTCGCGAAGGTTGGCAGCAGCGCTGCGGCAGCTGTTACGACTTTGCACATGTGACTCGTAAATTTCAGCAAAACGTTGATTCTTGTCATTCTATTAGATTGTTAGACGATCGCTAGTGATTGTTAGTTAACTTTCATCGTTTGTTAGAGCTCCATTTATATTTAATCGCTGAAAAACTTTTCGGCGCTAGAGCGCGCTGCTTGTCGCGAAGGTTGGCAGCATCGTCGCGACAGCTGCTTCCGGCTTTCCACATGTGACTCGTCAATTTCAGCAAAACGTTGATTCTTGTCATTCTATTAGATTGTTAGACGATCGCTAGTGATTGTTAGTCAATTTTCATCGTTTGTTAGATCTCCATTTTTATATAATCGCCGAAAAACCTTTCGGCGCGAATGCGCGCTGCTTGTCGCGAAGGTTGGCATCATCGTCGCGACAGCTGCTTCCGACTTTGCACATGTAACTCGTCTATTTCAGCAAAACGTTGATTCTTGTCATTCGATTAGATTGTTAGACGATCGCTAGTGATTGTTAGTTAACTTTCATCGTTTGTTAGAGCTCCATTTATATTTAATCGCTGAAAAACTTTTCGGCGCTAGAGCGCGCGGCTTGTCGCGAAGGTTGGCAGCATCGTCGCGACAGCTGCTTCCGGCTTTCCACATGTGACTCGTCAATTTAGGCAAAACGTTGATTCTTGTCATTCTATTAGATTGTTAGACGATCGCTAGTGATTGTTAGTTAACTTTCATCGATTGTTAGAGCTCCATTTATACTTAATCGCTGAAAAACTTTTCGGCGCTAGAGCGCGCTGCTTGTCGCGAAGGTTGGCAGCATCGTCGCGAGAGCTGCTTCCGGCTTTCCACATGGGACTCGTCAATTTCAGCAAAACGTTGATTCTTGTCATTCTAATGGATTGTTAGACGATCGCTAGTGATTGTTAGTTAACTTTCATCGTTTGTTAGAGCTCCATTTATATTTAATCGCTGAAAAACTTTTCGGCGCTAGAGCGCGCTGCTTGTCGCGAAGGTTGGCAGCATCGTCGCGACAGCTGCTTCCGGCTTTCCACATGTGACTCGACAATTTCAGCAAAACGTTGATTCTTGTCATTCTATTAGATTGTTAGACGATCGCTAGTGATTGTTAGTCAATTTTCATCGTTTGTTAGATCTCCATTTTTATATAATCGCCGAAAAACCTTTCGGCGCGAATGCGCGCTGCTTGTCGCGAAGGTTGGCAGCATCGTCGCGACAGCTGCTTCCGACTTTGCACATGTAACTCGTCAATTTCAGCAAAACGTTGATTCTTGTCATTCGATTAGATTGTTAGACGATCGCTAGTGATTGTTAGTTAACTTTCATCGTTTGTTAGAGCTCCATTTATATTTAATCGCTGAAAAACTTTTCGGCGCTAGAGCGCGCTGCTTGTCGCGAAGGTTGGCAGCATCGTCGCGACAGCTGCTTCCGGCTTTCCACATGTGACTCGTCAATTACAGCAAAACGTTTATTCTTGTCATTCTATTAGATTGTTAGACGATCGCTAGTGATTGTTAGCTAACTTTCATCGTTTGTTAGAGCTCCATTTATATTTAATCGCTGAAAAACTTTTCGGCGCTAGAGCGCGCTGCTTGTCGCGAAGGTTGGCAGCATCGTCGCGACAGCTGCTTCCGGCTTTCCACATGTGACTCGTCAATTTCAGCAAAACGTTGGTTCTTGTCATTCTATTAGATTGTTAGACGATCGCTAGTGATTGTTAGTTAACTTTCATCGTTTGTTAGAGCTCCATTTATATTTAATCGCTGAAAAACTTTTCGGCGCTAGAGCGCGCTGCTTGTCGCGAAGGTTGGCAGCATCGTCGCGAGAGCTGCTTCCGGCTTTCCACATGTGACTCGTCAATTACAGCAAAACGTTTATTCTTGTCATTCTATTAGATTGTTAGACGATCGCTAGTGATTGTTAGTCAATTTTCATCGTTTGTTAGATCTCCATTTTTATATAATCGCCGAAAAACCTTTCGGCGCGAATGCGCGCTGCTTGTCGCGAAGGTTGGCAGCATCGTCGCGACAGCTGCTTCCGACTTTGCACATGTAACTCGTCAATTTCAGCAAAACGTTGATTCTTGTCATTCGATTAGATTGTTAGACGATCGCTAGTGATTGGCAGTTAACTTTCATCGTTTGTTAGAGCTCCATTTATATTTAATCGCTGAAAAACTTTTCGGCGCTAGAGCGCGCTGCTTGTCGCGAAGGTTGGCAGCATCGTCGCGAGAGCTGCTTCCGGCCTTCCACATGTGACTCGTCAATTACAGCAAAACGTTTATTCTTGTCATTCTATTAGATTGTTAGACGATCGCTAGTGATTGTTAGCTAACTTTCATCGTTTGTTAGAGCTCCATTTATATTTAATCGCTGAAAAACTTTTCGGCGCTAGAGCGCGCTGCTTGTCGCGAAGGTTAGCAGCATCGTCGCGACAGCTGCTTCCGGCTTTCCACATGTGACTCGTCAATTTCAGCAAAACGTTGGTTCTTGTCATTCTATTAGATTGGTAGACGATCGCTAGTGATTGTTAGTTAACTTTCATCGTTTGTTAGAGCTCCATTTATATTTAATCGCTGACAAACTTTTCGGCGCTAGAGCGCGCTGCTTGTCGCGAAGGTTGGCAGCATCGTCGCGAGAGCTGCTCCCGGCTTTCCACATGTGACTCGTCAATTACAGCAAAACGTTTATTCTTGTCATTCTATTAGATTGTTAGACGATCGCTAGTGATTGTTAGCTAACTTTCATCGTTTGTTAGAGCTCCATTTATATTTAATCGCTGAAAAACTTTTCGGCGCTAGAGCGCGCTGCTTGTCGCGAAGGTTGGCAGCATCGTCGCGACAGCTGCTTCCGGCTTTCCACATGTGACTCGTCAATTTCAGCAAAACGTTGGTTCTTGTCATTCTATTAGATTGTTAGACGATCGCTAGTGATTGTTAGTTAACTTTCATCGTTTGTTAGAGCTCCATTTATATTTAATCGCTGAAAAACTTTTCGGCGCTACAGCGCGCTGCTTGTCGCGAAGGTTGGCAGCATCGTCGCGAGAGCTGCTTCCGGCTTTCCACATGTGACTCGTCAATTACAGCAAAACGTTTATTCTTGTCATTCTATTAGATTGTTAGACGATCGCTAGTGATTGTTAGTCAATTTTCATCGTTTGTTAGATCTCCATTTTTATATAATCGCCGAAAAACCTTTCGGCGCGAATGCGCGCTGCTTGTCGCGAAGGTTGGCAGCATCGTCGCGACAGCTGCTTCCGACTTTGCACATGTAACTCGTCAATTTCAGCAAAACGTTGATTCTTGTCATTCGATTAGATTGTTAGACGATCGCTAGTGATTGGTAGTTAACTTTCATCGTTTGTTAGAGCTCCATTTATATTTAATCGCTGAAAAACTTTTCGGCGCTAGAGCGCGCTGCTTGTCGCGAAGGTTGGCAGCATCGTCGCGAGAGCTGCTTCCGGCTTTCCACATGTGACTCGTCAATTACAGCAAAACGTTTATTCTTGTCATTCTATTAGATTGTTAGACGATCGCTAGTGATTGTTAGCTAACTTTCATCGTTTGTTAGAGCTCCATTTATATTTAATCGCTGAAAAACTTTTCGGCGCTAGAGCGCGCTGCTTGTCGCGAAGGTTAGCAGCATCGTCGCGACAGCTGCTTCCGGCTTTCCACATGTGACTCGTCAATTTCAGCAAAACGTTGGTTCTTGTCATTCTATTAGATTGTTAGACGATCGCTAGTGATTGTTAGTTAACTTTCATCGTTTGTTAGAGCTCCATTTATATTTAATCGCTGACAAACTTTTCGGCGCTAGAGCGCGCTGCTTGTCGAGAAGGTTGGCAGCATCGTCGCGAGAGCTGCTCCCGGCTTTCCACATGTGACTCGTCAATTACAGCAAAACGTTTATTCTTGTCATTCTATTAGATTGTTAGACGATCGCTAGTGATTGTTAGCTAACTTTCATCGTTTGTTAGAGCTCCATTTATATTTAATCGCTGAAAAACTTTTCGGCGCTAGAGCGCGCTGCTTGTCGCGAAGGTTGGCAGCATCGTCGCGACAGCTGCTTCCGGCTTTCCACATGTGACTCGTCAATTTCAGCAAAACGTTGGTTCTTGTCATTCTATTAGGTTGTTAGACGATCGCTAGTGATTGTTAGTTAACTTTCATCGTTTGTTAGAGCTCCATTTATATTTAATCGCTGAAAAACTTTTCGGCGCTAGAGCGCGCTGCTTGTCGCGAAGGTTGGCAGCATCGTCGCGACAGCTGCTTCCGGCTTTCAACATGTGACTCGTCAATTTCAGCAAAACGTTGATTCTTGTCATTCTATTAGATTGTTAGACGATCGCTAGTGATTGGTAGTTAACTTTCATCGTTTGTTAGAGCTCCATTTATATTTAATCGCTGAAAAACTTTTCGGCGCTAGAGCGCGCTGCTTGTCGCGAAGGTTGGCAGCATCGTCGCGAGAGCTGCTTCCGGCTTTCCACATGTGACTCATCAATTTCAGCAAAACGTTGATTCTTGTCATTCTATTAGATTGATAGACGATCGCTAGTGATTGTTAGTTAACTTTCATCGTTTGTTAGAGCTCCATTTATATTTAATCGCCGAAAAACTTTTCGGCGCGAGAGCGCGCTGCATGTCGCGAAGGTTGGTAGCATCGCTGCGGCAACTGTTACGACTTTGCACATGTATCTCGTCAATTTCAGCAAAACGTTGATTCTTGTCATTCTATTAGATTGTTAGACGATCGCTAGTGATTGTTAGTTAACTTTCATCGTTCGTTAGAGCTCCATTTATATTTAATCGCTGAAAAACTTTTCGGCGCTAGAGCGCGCTGCTTGTCGCGAAGGTTGGCAGCATCGTCGCGAGAGCTGCTTCCGGCTTTCCACATGTGACTCGTCAATTTCAGCAAAACGTTGATTCTTGTCATTCTATTAGATTGTTAGACGATCGCTAGTGATTGTTAGTCAATTTTCATCGTTTGTCAGATCTCCATTTTTATTCAATCGCCGAAAAACTTTTCGGCGCGAGAGCGCGCTGTATGTCGCGAAGGTTGGCAGCAGCGCTGCGGCAGCTGTTACGACTTTGCACATGTGACTCGTAAATTTCAGCAAAACGTTGATTCTTGTCATTCTATTAGATTGTTAGACGATCGCTAGTGATTGTTAGTTAACTTTCATCGTTTGTTAGAGCTCCATTTATATTTAATCGCTGAAAAACTTTTCGGCGCTAGAGCGCGCTGCTTGTCGCGAAGGTTGGCAGCATCGTCGCGACAGCTGCTTCCGGCTTTCCACATGTGACTCGTCAATTTCAGCAAAACGTTGATTCTTGTCATTCTATTAGATTGTTAGACGATCGCTAGTGATTGTTAGTCAATTTTCATCGTTTGTTAGATCTCCATTTTTATATAATCGCCGAAAAACCTTTCGGCGCGAATGCGCGCTGCTTGTCGCGAAGGTTGGCATCATCGTCGCGACAGCTGCTTCCGACTTTGCACATGTAACTCGTCTATTTCAGCAAAACGTTGATTCTTGTCATTCGATTAGATTGTTAGACGATCGCTAGTGATTGTTAGTTAACTTTCATCGTTTGTTAGAGCTCCATTTATATTTAATCGCTGAAAAACTTTTCGGCGCTAGAGCGCGCGGCTTGTCGCGAAGGTTGGCAGCATCGTCGCGACAGCTGCTTCCGGCTTTCCACATGTGACTCGTCAATTTAGGCAAAACGTTGATTCTTGTCATTCTATTAGATTGTTAGACGATCGCTAGTGATTGTTAGTTAACTTTCATCGATTGTTAGAGCTCCATTTATACTTAATCGCTGAAAAACTTTTCGGCGCTAGAGCGCGCTGCTTGTCGCGAAGGTTGGCAGCATCGTCGCGAGAGCTGCTTCCGGCTTTCCACATGGGACTCATCAATTTCAGCAAAACGTTGATTCTTGTCATTCTAATAGATTGTTAGACGATCGCTAGTGATTGTTAGTTAACTTTCATCGTTTGTTAGAGCTCCATTTATATTTAATCGCTGAAAAACTTTTCGGCGCTAGAGCGCGCTGCTTGTCGCGAAGGTTGGCAGCATCGTCGCGAGAGCTGCTTCCGGCTTTCCACATGTGACTCATCAATTTCAGCAAAACGTTGATTCTTGTCATTCTATTAGATTGATAGACGATCGCTAGTGATTGTTAGTTAACTTTCATCGTTTGTTAGAGCTCCATTTATATTTAATCGCCGAAAAACTTTTCGGCGCGAGAGCGCGCTGCATGTCGCGAAGGTTGGTAGCATCGCTGCGGCAACTGTTACGACTTTGCACATGTATCTCGTCAATTTCAGCAAAACGTTGATTCTTGTCATTCTATTAGATTGTTAGACGATCGCTAGTGATTGTTAGTTAACTTTCATCGTTCGTTAGAGCTCCATTTATATTTAATCGCTGAAAAACTTTTCGGCGCTAGAGCGCGCTGCTTGTCGCGAAGGTTGGCAGCATCGTCGCGAGAGCTGCTTCCGGCTTTCCACATGTGACTCGTCAATTTCAGCAAAACGTTGATTCTTGTCATTCTATTAGATTGTTAGACGATCGCTAGTGATTGTTAGTCAATTTTCATCGTTTGTCAGATCTCCATTTTTATTCAATCGCCGAAAAACTTTTCGGCGCGAGAGCGCGCTGTATGTCGCGAAGGTTGGCAGCAGCGCTGCGGCAGCTGTTACGACTTTGCACATGTGACTCGTAAATTTCAGCAAAACGTTGATTCTTGTCATTCTATTAGATTGTTAGACGATCGCTAGTGATTGTTAGTTAACTTTCATCGTTTGTTAGAGCTCCATTTATATTTAATCGCTGAAAAACTTTTCGGCGCTAGAGCGCGCTGCTTGTCGCGAAGGTTGGCAGCATCGTCGCGACAGCTGCTTCCGGCTTTCCACATGTGACTCGTCAATTTCAGCAAAACGTTGATTCTTGTCATTCTATTAGATTGTTAGACGATCGCTAGTGATTGTTAGTCAATTTTCATCGTTTGTTAGATCTCCATTTTTATATAATCGCCGAAAAACCTTTCGGCGCGAATGCGCGCTGCTTGTCGCGAAGGTTGGCATCATCGTCGCGACAGCTGCTTCCGACTTTGCACATGTAACTCGTCTATTTCAGCAAAACGTTGATTCTTGTCATTCGATTAGATTGTTAGACGATCGCTAGTGATTGTTAGTTAACTTTCATCGTTTGTTAGAGCTCCATTTATATTTAATCGCTGAAAAACTTTTCGGCGCTAGAGCGCGCGGCTTGTCGCGAAGGTTGGCAGCATCGTCGCGACAGCTGCTTCCGGCTTTCCACATGTGACTCGTCAATTTAGGCAAAACGTTGATTCTTGTCATTCTATTAGATTGTTAGACGATCGCTAGTGATTGTTAGTTAACTTTCATCGATTGTTAGAGCTCCATTTATACTTAATCGCTGAAAAACTTTTCGGCGCTAGAGCGCGCTGCTTGTCGCGAAGGTTGGCAGCATCGTCGCGAGAGCTGCTTCCGGCTTTCCACATGGGACTCATCAATTTCAGCAAAACGTTGATTCTTGTCATTCTAATAGATTGTTAGACGATCGCTAGTGATTGTTAGTTAACTTTCATCGTTTGTTAGAGATCCATTTATATTTAATCGCTGAAAAACTTTTCGGCGCTAGAGCGCGCTGCTTGTCGCGAAGGTTGGCAACATCGTCGCGACAGCTGCTTCCGGCTTTCCACATGTGACTCGTCAATTTCAGCAAAACGTTGATTCTTGTCATTCTATTAGATTGTTAGACGATCGCTAGTGATTGTTAGTTAACTTTCATCGTTTGTTAGAGCTCCATTTATATTTAATCGCTGAAAAACTTTTCGGCGCTAGAGCGCGCTGCTTGTCGCGAAGGTTGGCAGCATCGTCGCCACAGCTGCTTCCGGCTTTGCACATGTAACTCGTCAATTTCAGCAAAACGTTGATTCTTGTCATTTGATTAGATTGTTAGACGATCGCTAGTGATTGGTAGTTAACTTTGATCGTTTGTTAGAGCTCCATTGATATTTAATCGCTGAAAAACTTTTCGGTTCTAGAGCGCGCTGCTTGTCGCGAAGGTTGGCAGCATCGTCGCGAGAGCTGCTTCCGGCTTTCCACTTGTGACTCGTCAATTTCAGCAAAACGTTGATTCTTGTCATTCTATTAGATTGTTAGACGATCGCTAGTGATTGTTAGTTAACTTTCATCGTTTGTTAGAGCTCCATTGATATTTAATCGCTGAAAAACTTTTCGGCGCTAGAGCGCGCTGCTTGTCGCGAAGGTTGGCAGCATCGTCGCGACAGCTGCTTCCGGCATTCCAAATGTGACTCGTCAATTTCAGCAAAACGTTGATTCTTGTCATTCTATTAGATTGTTAGACGATCGCTAGTGATTGTTATTTAACTTTCATCGTTTGTTAGAGCTCCATTTATATTTAATCGCTGAAAAACTTTTCGGCGCTAGAGCGCGCTGCTTGTCGCGAAGGTTGGCAGCATCGTCGGGACAGCTGCTTCCGGCTTTCCACATGTGACTCGTCAATTTCAGCAAAACGTTGGTTCTTGTCATTCTATTAGATTGTTAGACAATCGCTAGTGATTGTTAGTTAACTTTCATCGTTTGTCAGAGCTCCATTTATATTTAATCGCTGAAAAACTTTTCGGCGCTAGAGCGCGCTGCTTGTCGCGAAGGTTGGCAGCATCGTCGCGACAGCTGCTTCCGGCTTTCCACATGTGACTCGTCAATTTCAGCAAAACGTTGATTCTTGTCATTCTATTAGATTGTTAGACGATCGCTAGTGTTTGTTAGTTAACTTTCATCGTTTGTTAGATCTCCATTTTTATATAATCGCCGAAAAACCTTTCGGCGCGAAAGCGCGCTGCTTGTCGCGAAGGTTGGCAGCATCGTCGCGACAGCTGATTCCGACTTTGCACATGTAACTCGTCAATTTCAGCAAAACGTTGATTCTTGTCGTTCGATTAGATTGTTAGACGATCGCTAGTGATTGTTAGTTAACTTTCATCGTTTGTTAGAGCTGCATTTATATTTAATCGCTGAAAAACTTTTCGGCGCTAGAGCGCGCTGCTTGTCGCGAAGGTTGGCAGCATCGTCGCGACAGGTGCTTCCGGCTTTCCACATGTGACTCGTCAATTTCAGCAAAACGTTGATTCTTGTCATTCTATTAGATTGTTAGACGATCGCTAGTGATTGTTAGTTAACTTTCATCGTTTGTTAGAGCTGCATTTATATTTAATCGCTGAAAAACTTTTCGGCGCTAGAGCGCGCTGCTTGTCACGAAGGTTGGCAGCATCGTCGCGACAGCTGCTTCCGGCTTTCGACATGTGACTCGTCAATTTCAGCAAAACGTTGATTCTTATCATTCTATTAGATTGATAGACGATCGCTAGTGATTGTTAGTTAACTTTCATCGTTTGTTAGAGCTCCATTTATATTTATTCGCTGAAAAACTTTTCGGCGCTAGAGCGCGCTGCTTGTCGCGAAGGTTGGCAGCATCGTCGCGACAGCTGCTTCCGGCTTTCCACATGCGACTCATCAATTTCAGCAAAACGTTGATTCTTGTCATTCTATTAGATTGTTAGACGATCGCTAGTGATTGTTAGTCAATTTTCATCGTTTGTTAGATCTCCATTTTTATTCAATCGCCGAAAAACTTTTCGGCGCGAGAGCGCGCTGCTTGTCGCGAAGGTTGGGAGCATCGTCGCGAGAGCTGCTTCCGGCTTTCCACATGTGACTCGTCAATTTCAGCAAAACGTTGATTCTTGTCATTCTATTAGATTGTTAGACGATCGCTAGTGATTGTTAGTCAATTTTCATCGTTTGTTAGATCTCCATGTTTATTTAATCGCCGAAAAACTTTTCGGCGCGAGAGCGCGCTGCATGTCGCGAAGGTTGGCAGCATCGCTGCGGCAGCTGTTACGACTTTGCACATGTATCTCGTCAATTTCAGCAAAACGTTTATTCTTGTCATTCTATTAGATTGTTAGACGATCGCTAGTGATTGTTAGCTAACTTTCATCGTTTGTTAGAGCTCCATTTATATTTAATCGCTGAAAAACTTCTCGGCGCTAGAGCGCGCTGCTTGTCGCGAAGAGTGGCAGCATCGTCGCCTCAGCTGCTTCCGGCTTTGCACATGTAACTCGTCAATTTCAGCAAAACGTTGATTCCTGTCATTTGATTAGATTGTTAGACGATCGCTAGTGATTGGTAGTTAACTTTCATCGTTTGTTAGAGCTCCATTGATAGTTAATCGCTGAAAAACTTTTCGGCGCTAGAGCGCGCTGCTTGTCGCGAAGGTTGGCAGCATCGTCGCGAGAGCTGCTTCCGGCTTTCCACATGTGACTCGTCAATTTCAGCAAAACGTTGATTCTTGTCATTCTATTAGATTGTTAGACGATCGCTAGTGATTGTTAGTTAACTTTCATCGTTTGTTAGAGCTCCATTAAAATTTAATCGCTGAAAAACTTTTCGGCGCTGGAGCGCGCTGCTTGTCGCGAAGGTTGGCAGCATCGTCGCGACAGCTGCTTCCGGCTTTCCACATGTGACTCGTCAATTTCAGCAAAACGTTGGTTCCTGTCATTCTATTAGATTGTCAGACGATCGCTAGTGATTGTTAGTTAACTTTCATCGTTTTTAGAGCTCCATTTATATTTAATCGCTGAAAAACTTTTCGGCGCTAGAGCGCGCTGCTTGTCGCGAAGGTTGGCAGCATCGTCGCGACAGCTGCTTCCGGCTTTCCACATGCGACTCGTCAATTTCAGCAAAACGTTGATTCTTGTCATTCTATTAGATTGTTAGACGATCGCTAGTGATTGTTAGTTAACTTTCATCGTTTGTTAGAGCTCCATTTATATTTAAACGCTGAAAAACTTTTCGGCGCTAGAGCGCGCTGCTTGTCGCGAAGGGTGGCAGCATCGTCGCGAGAGCTGCTTCCGGCTTTCCACATGTGACTCGTCAATTTCAGCAAAACGTTGATTCTTGTCATTCTATTAGATTGTTAGACGATCGCTAGTGATTGTTAGTCAATTTTCATCGTTTGTTAGAACTCCATTTTTATTCAATCGCCGAAAAACTTTTCGGCGCGAGAGTGCGCTGCATGTCGCGAAGGTTGGCAGCATCGCTGCGGCAGCTGTTACGACTTTGCACATGTATCTCGTCAATTTCAGCAAAACGTTTATTCTTGTCATTCTATTAGATTGTTAGACGATCGCTAGTGATTGTTAGCTAACTTCCATCGTTTGGTAGAGCTCCATTTATATTTAATCGCTGAAAAACTTTTCGGCGCTAGAGCGCGCTGCTTGTCGCGAAGGTTGGCAGCATCGTCGCCACAGCTGCTTCCGGCTTTGCACATGTAACTCGTCAATTTCAGCAAAACGTTGATTCTTGTCATTTGATTAGATTGTTAGACGATCGCTAGTGATTGTTAGTTAACTTTCATCGTTTGTTAGAGCTCCATTTATATTTAATCGATGAAAAACTTTTCGGCGGTAGAGCGCGCTGCTTGACGCGAAGGTTGGCAGCATCGTCGGGACAGCTGCTTCCGGCTTTCCACATGTGACTCGTCAATTTCAGCAAAACGTTGGTTCTTCTCATTCTATTAGATTGGTAGACGATCGCTAGTGATTGTTAGTTAACTTTCATCGTTTGTTAGAGCTCCATTTATATTTAATCGCTGAAAAACTTTTCGGCGCTAGAGCGCGCTGCTTGTCGCGAAGGTTGGCAGCATCGTCGCGACAGCTGCTTCCGGCTTTCCACATGTGACTCGTCAATTTCAGCAAAACGTTGATTCTTGTCATTCTATTAGATTGTTAGACGATCGCTAGTGATTGGTAGTTAACTTTCATCGTTTGTTAGAGCTCCATTGATAGTTAATCGCTGAAAAACTTTTCGGCGCTAGAGCGCGCTGCTTGTCGCGAAGGTTGGCAGCATCGTCGCGAGAGCTGCTTCCGGCTTTCCACATGTGACTCGTCAATTTCAGCAAAACGTTGATTCTTGTCATTCTATTAGATTGTTAGACGATCGCTAGTGATTGTTAGTTAACTTTCATCGTTTGTTAGAGCTCCATTAATATTTAATCGCTGAAAAACTTTTCGGCGCTGGAGCGCGCTGCTTGTCGAGAAGGTTGGCAGCATCGTCGCGACAGCTGCTTCCGGCTTTCCACATGTGACTCGTCAATTTCAGCAAAACGTTGATTCTTGTTATTCTATTAGATTGTTAGACGATCGCTAGTTATTGTTAGTTAACTTTCATCGTTTGTTAGAGCTCCATTTATATTTAATCGCTGAAAAACTTTTCGGCGCTAGAGCGCGCTGCTTGTCGCGAAGGTTGGAAGCATCGTCGCGACAGCTGCTTCCGGCTTTCCACATTTGACTCGTCAATTTCAGCAAAACGTTGGTTCTTGTCATTCTATTAGATTGTTAGACGATCGCTAGTGTTTGTTAGTTAACTTTCATCGTTTGTTAGATCTCCATTTTTATATAATCGCCGAAAAACCTTTCGGCGCGAAAGCGCGCTGCTTGTCGCGAAGGTTGGCAGCATCGTCGCGACAGCTGCTTCCGGCTTTCCACATGTGACTCGTCAATTTCAGCAAAACGTTGATTCTTGTCATTCTATTAGATTGTTAGACGATCGCTAGTGATTGTTAGTTAACTTTCATCGTTTGTTAGAGCTCCATTTATATTTAATCGCTGAAAAACTTTTCGGCGCTAGAGCGCGCTGCTTGTCGCGAAGGTTGGCAGCATCGTCGCGACAGCTGCTTCCGGCTTTCCACATGTGACTCGTCAATTTCAGCAAAACGTTGATTCTTGTCATTCTATTAGATTGTTAGACGATCGCTAGTGTTTGTTAGTTAACTTTCATCGTTTGTTAGATCTCCATTTTTATATAATCGCCGAAAAACCTTTCGGCGCGAAAGCGCGCTGCTTGTCGCGAAGGTTGGCAGCATCGTCGCGACAGCTGGTTCCGACTTTGCACATGTGACTCGTCAATTTCAGCAAAACGTTGATTCTTGTCATTCTATTAGATTGGTAGACGATCGCTAGTGATTGTTAGTCAATTTTCATCGTTTGTTAGATCTCCATTTTTATTCAATCGCCGAAAAACTTTTCGGCGCGAGAGCGCGCTGCTTGTCGCGAAGGTTGGGAGCATCGTCGCGAGAGCTGTTTCCGGCTTTCCACATGTGACTCGTCAATTTCGGCAAAACGTTGATTCTTGTCATTCTATTAGATTGTTAGACGATCGCTAGTGATTGTTAGTCAATTTTCATCGTTTGTTAGATCTCCATGTTTATTTAATCGCCGAAAAACTTTTCGGCGCGAGAGCGCGCTGCATGTCGCGAAGGTTGGCAGCATCGCTGCGGCAGCTGTTACGACTTTGCACATGTATCTCGTCAATTTCAGCAAAACGTTTATTCTTGTCATTCTATTAGATTGTTAGACGATCGCTAGTGATTGTTAGCTAACTTTCATCGTTTGTTAGAGCTCCATTTATATTTAATCGCTGAAAAACTTTTCGGCGATAGAGCGCGCTGCTTGTCGCGAAGAGTGGCAGCATCGTCGCCTCAGCTGCTTCCGGCTTTGCACATGTAACTCGTCAATTTCAGCAAAACGTTGATTCTTGTCATTTGATTAGATTGTTAGACGATCGCTAGTGATTGGTAGTTAACTTTCATCGTTTGTTAGAGCTCCATTGATAGTTAATCGCTGAAAAACTTTTCGGCGCTAGAGCGCGCTGCTTGTCGCGAAGGTTGGCAGCATCGTCGCGAGAGCTGCTTCCGGCTTTCCACATGTGACTCGTCAATTTCAGCAAAACGTTGATTCTTGTCATTCTATTAGATTGTTAGACGATCGCTAGTGATTGTTAGTTAACTTTCATCGTTTGTTAGAGCTCCATTAATATTTAATCGCTGAAAAACTTTTCGGCGCTGGAGCGCGCTGCTTGTCGAGAAGGTTGGCAGCATCGTCGCGACAGCTGCTTCCGGCTTTCCACATGTGACTCGTCAATTTCAGCAAAACGTTGATTCTTGTTATTCTATTAGATTGTTAGACGATCGCTAGTTATTGTTAGTTAACTTTCATCGTTTGTTAGAGCTCCATTTATATTTAATCGCTGAAAAACTTTTCGGCGCTAGAGCGCGCTGCTTGTTGCGAAGGTTGGAAGCATCGTCGCGACAGCTGCTTCCGGCTTTCCACATTTGACTCGTCAATTTCAGCAAAACGTTGGTTCTTGTCATTCTATTAGATTGTCAGACGATCGCTAGTGATTGTTAGTTAACTTTCATCGTTTTTAGAGCTCCATTTATATTTAATCGCTGAAAAACTTTTCGGCGCTAGAGCGCGCTGCTTGTCGCGAAGGTTGGCAGCATCGTCGCGACTGCTGCTTCCGGCTTTCCACATGCGACTCGTCAATTTCAGCAAAACGTTGATTCTTGTCATTCTATTAGATTGTTAGACGATCGCTAGTGATTGTTAGTTAACTTTCATCGTTTGTTAGAGCTCCATTTATATTTAAACGCTGAAAAACTTTTCGGCGCTAGAGCGCGCTGCTTGTCGCGAAGGTTGGCAGCATCGTCGCGAGAGCTGCTTCCGGCTTTCCACATGTGACTCGTCAATTTCAGCAAAACGTTGATTCTTGTCATTCTATTAGATTGGTAGACGATCGCTAGTGATTGTTAGTCAATTTTCATCGTTTGTTAGATCTCCATTTTTATTCAATCGCCGAAAAACTTTTCGGCGCGAGAGCGCGCTGCTTGTCGCGAAGGTTGGGAGCATCGTCGCGAGAGCTGCTTCCGGCTTTCCACATGTGACTCGTCAATTTCAGCAAAACGTTGATTCTTGTCATTCTATTAGATTGTTAGACGATCGCTAGTGATTGTTAGTCAATTTTCATCGTTTGTTAGATCTCCATGTTTATTTAATCGCCGAAAAACTTTTCGGCGCGAGAGCGCGCTGCATGTCGCGAAGGTTGGCAGCATCGCTGCGGCAGCTGTTACGACTTTGCACATGTATCTCGTCAATTTCAGCAAAACGTTTATTCTTATCATTCTATTAGATTGTTAGACGATCGCTAGTGATTGTTAGCTAACTTTCATCGTTTGTTAGAGCTCCATTTATATTTAATCGCTGAAAAACTTTTCGGCGATAGAGCGCGCTGCTTGTCGCGAAGAGTGGCAGCATCGTCGCCTCAGCTGCTTCCGGCTTTGCACATGTAACTCGTCAATTTCAGCAAAACGTTGATTCTTGTCATTTGATTAGATTGTTAGACGATCGCTAGTGATTGGTAGTTAACTTTCATCGTTTGTTAGAGCTCCATTGATAGTTAATCGCTGAAAAACTTTTCGGCGCTAGAGCGCGCTGCTTGTCGCGAAGGTTGGCAGCTTCGTCGCGAGAGCTGCTTCCGGCTTTCCACATGTGACTCGTCAATTTCAGCATAACGTTGATGCTTGTCATTCTATTAGATTGTCAGACGATCGTTAGTGATTGTTAGTTAACTTTCATCGTTTTTAGAGCTCCATTTATATTTAATCGCTGAAAAACTTTTCGGCGCTAGAGCGCGCTGCTTGTCGCGAAGGTTGGCAGCATCGTCGCGACAGCTGCTTCCGGCTTTCCACATGCGACTCGTCAATTTCAGCAAAACGTTGATTCTTGTCATTCTATTAGATTGTTAGACGATCGCTAGTGATTGTTAGTTAACTTTCATCGTTTGTTAGAGCTCCATTTATATTTAAACGCTGAAAAACTTTTCGGCGCTAGAGCGCGCTGGTTGTCGCGAAGGGTGGCAGCATCGTCGCGACAGCTGATTCCGACTTTGCACATGTAACACGTCAATTTCAGCAAAACGTTGATTCTTGTCATTCGATTAGATTGTTAGACGATCGCTAGTGATTGTTAGTTAACTTTCATCGTTTGTTAGAGCTGCATTTATATTTAATCGCTGAAAAACTTTTCGGCGCTAGAGCGCGCTGCTTGTCGCGAAGGTTGGCAGCATCGTCGCGAGAGCTGCTTCCGGCTTTCCACATGTGACTCGTCAATTTCAGCAAAACGTTGATTCTTGTCATTCTATTAGATTGTTAGACGATCGCTAGTGATTGTTAGTTAACTTTCATCGTTTGTTAGAGCTCCATTTATATTTAATCGCTGAAAAACTTTTCGGCGCTAGAGCGCGCTGCTTGTCGCGAAGGTTGGCAGCATCGTCGCGACAGCTGCTTCCGGCATTCCAAATGTGACTCGTCAATTTCAGCAAAACGTTGATTCTTGTCATTCTATTAGATTGTTAGACGATCGCTAGTGATTGTTAGTTAACTTTCATCGTTTGTTAGAGCTCCATTTATATTTAATCGCTGAAAAACTTTTCGGCGCTAGAGCGCGCTGCTTGACGCGAAGGTTGCCAGCATCGTCGGGACAGCTGCTTCCGGCTTTCCACATGTGACTCGTCAATTTAAGCAAAACGTTGGTTCTTGTCATTCTATTAGATTGGTAGACGATCGCTAGTGATTGTTAGTTAACTTTCATGGTTTGTTAGAGCTCCATTTATATTTAATCGCTGAAAAACTTTTCGGCGCTAGAGCGCGCTGCTTGTCGCGAAGGTTGGCAGCATCGTCGCGAGAGCTGCTTCCGGCTTTCCACATGTGACTCGTCAATTTCAGCAAAACGTTGATTCTTGTCATTCTATTAGATTGTTAGACGATCGGTAGTGTTTGTTAGTTAACTTTCATCGTTTGTTAGATCTCCATTTTTATATAATCGCCGAAAAACCTTTCGGCGCGAAAGCGCGCTGCTTGTCGCGAAGGTTGGCAGCATCGTCGCGACAGCTGCTTCCGGCTTTCCACATGTGACTCGTCAATTTCAGCAAAACGTTGATTCTTGTCATTCTATTAGATTGTTAGACGATCGCTAGTGATTGTTAGTTAACTTTCATCGTTTGTTAGAGCTCCATTTATATTTAAACGCTGAAAAACTTTTCGGCGCTAGAGCGCGCTGCTTGTCGCGAAGGTTGGCAGCATCGTTGCGAGAGCTGCTTCCGGCTTTCCACATGTGAGTCGTCAATTTCAGCAAAACGTTGATTCTTGTCATTCTATTAGATTGTTAGACGATCGCTAGTGATTGTTAGTCCATTTTCATCGTTTGTTAGATCTCCATTTTTATTCAATCGCCGAAAAACTTTTCGGCGCGAGAGCGCGCTGCATGTCGCGAAGGTTGGCAGCTGTTACGACTTTGCACATGTATCTCGTCAATTTCAGCAAAACGTTTAATCTTGTCATTCTATTAGATTGTTAGACGATCGCTAGTGATTGTTAACTAACTTCCATCGTTTGGTAGAGCTCCATTTATATTTGATCGCTGAAAAACTTTTCGGCGCTAGAGCGCGCTGCTTGTCGCGAAGGTTGGCAGCATCGTCGCGAGAGCTGCTTCCGGCTTTCCACATGTGACTCGTCAATTTCATCAAAACGTTGATTCTTGTCATTCTATTAGATTGTTGGACGATCGCTAGTGATTGTTAGTCAATTTTCATCGTTTGTTAGATCTCCATTTTTATTCAATCGCCGAAAAACTTTTCGGCGCGAGAGCGCGCTGCATGTCGCGAAGGTTGGCAGCATCGCTGCGGCAGCTGTTACGACTTTGCACATGTATCTCGTCAATTTCAGCAAAACGTTTATTCTTGTCATTCTATTAGATTGTTAGACGATCGCTAGTGTTTGTTAACTAACTTCCATCGTTTGGTAGAGCTCCATTTCTATTTAATCGCTGAAAAACTTTTCGGCGCTAGAGCGCGCTGCTTGTCGCGAAGGTTGGCAGCATCGTCGGAACAGCTGCTTCCGGCTTTCCACATGTGACTCGTCAATTTCAGCAAAACGGTGGTTGTTGTCGATCTATTAGATTGTTAGACGATCGCTAGTGATTGTTAGTTAACTTTCATCGTTTGTTAGAGCTCCATTTATATTTAATCGCTGAAAAACTTTTCGGCGCTAGAGCGCGCTGCTTGTCGCGAAGGTTGGCAGCATCGTCGCGACAGCTGCTTCCGGCTTTCCACATGTGACTCGTCAATTTCAGCAAAACGTTGATTCTTGTCATTCTATTAGATTGTTAGACGATCGCTAGTGATTGTTAGTTAACTTTCATCGTTTGTTAGAGCTCCATTTATATTTAATCGCTGAAAAACTTTTCGGCGCTAGAGCGCGCTGCTTGTCGCGAAGGTTGTCAGCATCGTTGCGAGAGCTGCTTCCGGCTTTCCACATGTGACTCGTCAATTTCAGCAAAACGTTGATTCTTGTCATTCTATTGGATTGTTAGACGATCGCTAGTGATTGTTAGTTCATTTTCATCGTTTGCTAGAGCTCCATTTTTATTTAATCGCCGAAAAACTTTTCGGCGCGAGACCGCGCTGCATGTCGCGAAGGTTGGCAGCATCGCCGCGACAGCTGCTTCCGGCTTTCCACATGTGACTCGTCAATTTCAGCAAAACGTTGATTCTTGTCATTCTATTAGATTGTTAGACGATCGCTAGTGTTTGTTAGTTAACTTTCATCGTTTGTTAGATCTCCATTTTTATATAATCGCCGAAAAACCTTTCGGCGCGAAAGCGCGCTGCTTGTCGCGAAGGTTGGCAGCATCGTCGCGACAGCTGCTTCCGGCTTTCCACATGTGACTCGTCAATTTCAGCAAAACGTTGATTCTTGTCATTCTATTAGATTGTTAGACGATCGCTAGTGATTGTTAGTTAACTTTCATCGTTTGTTAGAGCTCCATTTATATTTAATCGCTGAAAAACTTTTCGGCGCTAGAGCGCGCTGCTTGTCGCGAAGGTTGTCAGCATCGTCGCGAGAGCTGCTTCCGGCTTTCCACATGTGACTCGTCAATTTCAGCAAAACGTTGATTCTTGTCATTCTATTGGATTGTGAGACGATCGCTAGTGATTGTTAGTTCATTTTCATCGTTTGCTAGAGCTCCATTTTTATTTAATCGCCGAAAAACTTTTCGGCGCGAGAGCGCGCTGCATGTCGCGAAGGTTGGCAGCATCGCCGCGACAGCTGCTTCCGGCTTTGCACATGTAACTCGTCAATATCAGCAAAACGTTGATTCTTGTCATTCTATTCGATATTTAGACGATTGCTAGTGATTGTTAGTAAGTTTTCATCGTTTGTTAGAGCTCCATTTATATTTAATCGCTGAAAAACTTTTCGGCGCTAGAGCGCGCTGCTTGTCGCGAAGGTTGGCAGCATCGTCGCGACAGCTGCTTCCGGCTTTCCACATGTGACTCGTCAATTTCAGCAAAACGTTGATTCTTGTCATTCTATTAGATTGTTAGACGATCGCTAGCGATTGTTAGTTAACTTTCATCGTTTGTTAGAGCTCCATTTATAATATTTTATCGCTCAAAAACTTTTCGGCGCTAGAGCGCGCTGCATGTCGCGAAGGTTGGCAGCATCGTCGCGACAGCTACTTCCGGCTTTGCACATGTAACTCGTCCATTTCAGCAAAACGTTGATTCTTGACATTCTATTAGACAATCACCAGCGATCGTCTAACAATCGAATAGAATGACAAGAATCAACGTTTTGCTGAAATTGACGAGATACATGTGCAAAGCCGGAAGCAGCTGTCGCGACGATACTGCCAACCTTCGCGACATGCAGCGCGCTCTCGCGCCGAAAAGTTTTTCGGGGATTGAATAAAAATGGAGATCTAACAAACTATGAAAATTAACTAACAATCACTAGCATTCGTCTAACAATCTAATAGAATGACAAGAATCAACGTTTTGCTCAAATTGACGAGATACATGTGCAAAGCCAGAAGCAGCTGTCGCAACGATGCTGCCAACCATCGCGACATGCAGCCCGCTCTCGCGCCGAAAGGATTTTCGGCGATTAAATAAAAATGCACATCTAACAAACGATGAAAGTTAACTAACAATCACTAGCGAACGTCTAACAATCTAATAGAATGACAAGAATCAACGTTTTGCTGAAATTGACGAGTCACATGTGGAAAGCCGGAAGCAGCTGTCGCGACGATGCTGCCAACCTTCGCGACAAGCAGCGCGCTCTAGCGCCGAAAAGTTTTTCAGCGATTAAATATAAATGGAGCTCTAACAAACGATGAAAGTTAACTAACAACCACTAGCGATCGTCTAACAATCTAATAGAATGACAAGAACCAACGTTTTGCTGAAATTGACGAGTCACATGTGGAGAGCCGGAAGCAGCTGTCGCGACGATGCTGCCAACCTTCGCGACAAACAGCGCGCTCGAGCGCCGAAAAGTTTTTCAGCGATTAAATATAAATGGAGCTCTAACAAACGATGAACGTTAACTAACAATCACTAGCGATCGTCTAACAATCTAATCGAATGACAAGAATCAACGTTTTACTGAAATTGACGAGTTACCCGTGCAAAGCCGGAAGCAGCTGTGGCGACGATGCTGCCAACCTTCGCGACAAGCAGCGCGCTCTAGCGCCGAAAAGTTTTTCAGCGATTAAATATAAATGGAGCTCTAACAAACGATGAAAATTAACTAACAATCACTAGCGATCGTCTAACAATCCAATAGAATGACAAGAATCAACGTTTTGCTGAAATTGACGAGTCACATGTGGAAAGGCGGAAGCAGCTCTCGCGACGATGCTGCCAACATTCGCGACAAGCAGCGCGCTCTAGCGCCGAAAAGTTTTTCAGCGATTAAATATCAATGGAGCTCTAACAAACGATGAAAGTCAATTACCAATCACTAGCGATCGTCTAACAATCTAATCAAATGACAAGAATCAACGCTTTGCTGAAATTAACGAGTTACATGTGCAAAGCAGGAAGCAGCTGTGGCGACGATGCTGCCAACCTTCGCGACAAACAGCGCGCTCTAGCGCCGAAAAGTTTTTCAGCGATTAAATATAAATGGAGCTCTAACAAACGATGAAAGTTAACTAACAATCACTAGCGATCGTCTAACAATCTAATCGAATGACGAGAATCAACGTTTTGCTGAAATTGAATAGTTACATGTGCAAAGCCGGAAGCAGCTGTGGCGACGATGCTGCCAACCTTCGCGACAAGCAGCGCGCTCTAGCGCTGAAAAGTTTTTCAGCGATTAAATATAAATGGAGCTCTAACAAACGATGAAAATTAACTAACAATCACTAGCGATCGTCTAACAATCTAATCGAATGACAAGAATCAACGTTTTGCTGAAATTGACGAGTTACATGTGCAAAGCCGGAAGCAGCTGTGGCGACGATGCTGCCAACCTTCGCGACAAGCAGCGCGCTCTAGCGCCGAAAAGTTTTTCAGCGATTAAATATAAATGGAGCTCTAACAAACGATGAAAATTATCTATCAATCACTAGCGATCGTCTAACAATCCAATAGAATGACAAGAATCAACGTTTTGCTGAAATTGACGAGTCAGATGTGGAAAGCCGGAAGCAGCTGTCGCGACGATGCTGCCAACCTTCGCGACAAGCAGCGCGCTCTAGCGCCGAAAAGTTTTTCAGCGATTAAATATAAATGGAGCTCTAACAAACGATGAAAGTTAACTAACAATCACTAGCGATCGTCTAACAATCTAATAGAATGACAAGAACCAACGTTTTGCTGAAATTGACGAGTCACATGTGGAGAGCCGGAAGCAGCTGTCGCGACAATGCTGCCAACCTTCGCGACAAGCAGCGCGCTCGAGCGCCGAAAAGTTTTTCAGCGATTAAATATAAATGGAGCTCTAACAAACGATGAAAGTTACCTAACAAACACTAACGATCGTCTAACAATCTAATCGAATTACAAGAATCAACGTTTTGCTGAAATTGACGAGTCACATGTGGAACGCCGGAAGCAGCTGTCGCGACGATGCTGCTAACCTTTGCGTCAAGCAGCGCGCTCTAGCGCCGAAAAGTTTTTCAGCGATTAAATATATATGGAGCTCTAACAAACGATGAAAGTTAACTAACATTCACTAGCGATCGTCTAACAATCTAATTGAATGACAAGAATCAGCGTTTTGCTGAAATTGACGAGTCACATGTGGAAAGCCGGAAGCAGCTCTCGCGACGATGCTGCCAACCTACGCGACAAGCAGCGCGCTCTAGCGCCGAAAAGTTTTTCAGCGATTAAATATAAATGGAGCTCCAACAAACGATGAAAGTTAACTAACAATCACTAGCGATCGTCTAACAATCTAATCGAATGACAAGAATCAACGTTTTGCTGAAATTGACGAGTTACATGTGCAAAGTAGTAACAGCTGCCGCAGCGATGCTGCCAACCATCGCGACATGCAGCGCGCTCTCGCGGCAAAAAGTTTTTCGGCGATTAAATAAAAATGGAGATCTAACAAACGATGAAAATTGACTAACAATCACTAGCGATCGTCTAACAATCTAATAGAATGACAAGAATCAACGTTTTGCTGAAATTGACGAGTCACAAGTGGAAAGCCGGAAGCAGCTCTCGCGACGATGCTGCCAACCTTCGCGACAAGCAGCGCGCTCTAGCGCCGAAAAGTTTTTCGGCGATTAAATATAAATGGAGCTGTATCAAACGATGAAAGTTAACTAACAATCACTAGCGATCGTCTAACAATCTAATAGAATGACGAGAATCAACGTTTTGCTGAAATTGACGAGTCACATGTGGAAAGCCGGAAGCAGCTGTCGCGACGATGCCGCCAACCTTCGCGACAAGCAGCGCGCTCTAGCGCCGAAAAGTTTTTCAGCGATTAAATATAAATGGAGCTCTATCAAACGATGAAAGTTAACTAACAATCACTAGCGATCGTCTAACAATCTAATCGAATGACAAGAATCAACGTTTTGCTGAAATTGACGAGTTACATGTGCAAAGCCGGAAGCAGCTGTGGCGACGATGCTGCCAGCCTTCGCGACAAGCAGCGCGCTCTAGCGCCGAAAAGTTTTTCAGCGATTAAATATAAATGGAGCTCTAACAAACGATGAAAATTAACTAACAATCACTAGCGATCGTCTAACAATCCAATAGAATGACAAGAATCAACGTTTTGCTGAAATTGACGAGTCACATGTGGAAAGCCGGAAGCAGCTTTCGCGACGATGCTGCCAACCTTCGCGACAAGCAGCGCGCTCTAGCGCCAATAAGTTTTTCAGCGATTAAATATAAATGGAGCTCTAACAAACGATGAAAGTTAACTAACAATCAGTAGCGATCGTCTAACAATCTAATAGAATGACAAGAATCAACGTTTTGCTGAAATTGACGAGTCACATGTGGAAAGCCGGAAGCAGCTGTCGCGACGATGCTGCCAACCTTCGCGACAAGCAGCGCGCTCTAGCGCCGAAAAGTTTTTCAGCGATTAAATATAAATGGAGCTCTAACAAACGATGAAAGTTAACTAACAATCACTAGCGATCGTCTAACAATCTAATAGAATGACAAGAATCAACGTTTTGCTGAAATTGACGAGTCACATGTGGAAAGCCGGAAGCAGCTGTCGCGACGATGCTGCCAACCTTCGCGACAAGCAGCGCGCTCTGGCGCCGATAAATTTTTCAGCGATTAAATATAAATGGAGCTCTAACAATCGATGAAAGTTAACTAACAATCACTCGCGATCGTCTAACAATCTAATCGAATGACAAGAATCAACGTTTTGTTGAAATTGACGAGTTACATGTGCAAAGTCGGAAGCAGCTGTCGCGACGATGCTGCCAACCTTCGCGACAAGCAGCGCGCTCTAGCGCCGAAAAGTTTTTAGCGATTAAATATATATGGAGCTCTAACAAACGACGAAAGTTAACTAACATTCACTAGCGATCGTCTAACAATCTAATCGAATGACAAGAATCAACGTTTTGCTGAAATTGACGAGTCACATGTGGAAAGCCGGAAGCAGCTCTCGCGACGATGCTGCCAACCTACGCGACAAGCAGCGCGCTCTAGCGCCGAAAAGTTTTTCAGCGATTAAATATAAATGGAGCTCTAACAAACGACGAAAGTTAACTAACAATCACTAGCGATCGTCTAACAATCTAATCGAATGACAAGAATCAACGTTTTGCTGAAATTGACGAGTTACATGTGCAAAGTAGTAACAGCTGCAGCAGCGATGCTGCCAACCTTCGCGACATGCAGCGCGCTCTCGCGGCAAAAAGTTTTTCGGCGATTAAATAAAAATGGAGATCTAACAAACGATGAAAATTGACTTACAATCACTAGCGATCGTCTAACAATCTAATAGAATGACAAGAATCAACGTTTTGCTGAAATTGACGAGTCACAAGTGGAAAGCCGGAAGCAGCTCTCGCGACGATGCTGCCAACCTTCGCGACAAGCAGCGCGCTCTAGCGCCGAAAAGTTTTTCGGCGATTAAATATAAATGGAGCTGTATCAAACGATGAAAGTTAACTAACAATCACTAGCGATCGTCTAACATTCTAATAGAATGACGAGAATCAACGTTTTGCTGAAATTGACGAGTCACATGTGGAAAGCCGGAAGCAGCTGTCGCGACGATGCCGCCAACCTTCGCGACAAGCAGCGCGCTCTAGCGCCGAAAAGTTTTTCAGCGATTAAATATAAATGGAGCTCTATCAAACGATGAAAGTTAACTAACAATCACTAGCGATCGTCTAACAATCTAATCGAATGACAAGAATCAACGTTTTGCTGAAATTGACGAGTTACATGTGCAAAGCCGGAAGCACCTGTGGCGACGATGCTGCCAGCCTTCGCGACAAGCAGCGCGCTCTAGCGCCGAAAAGTTTTTCAGCGATTAAATATAAATGGAGCTCTAACAAACGATGAAAATTAACTAACAATCACTAGCGATCGTCTAACAATCCAATAGAATGACAAGAATCAACGTTTTGCTGAAATTGACGAGTCACATGTGGAAAGCCGGAAGCAGCTGTCGCGACGATGCTGCCAACCTTCGCGACAAGCAGCGCGCTCTAGCGCCGAAAAGTTTTTCAGCGATTAAATATAAATGGAGCTCTAACAAACGATGAAAGTTAACTAACAATCACTAGCGATCGTCTAACAATCTAATAGAATGACAAGAATCAACGTTTTGCTGAAATTGACGAGTCACATGTGGAAAGCCGGAAGCAGCTGTCGCGACGATGCTGCCAACCTTCGCGACAAGCAGCGCGCTCTAGCGCCGAAAAGTTTTTCAGCGATTAAATATAAATGGAGCTCTAACAAACGATGAAAGTTAACTAACAATCACTAGCGATCGTCTAACAATCTAATAGAATGACAAGAATCAACGTTTTGCTGAAATTGACGAGTCACATGTGGAAAGCCGGAAGCAGCTGTCGCGACGATGCTGCCAACCTACGCGACAAGCAGCGCGCTCTAGCGCCGAAAAGTTTTTCAGCGATTAAATATAAATGGAGCTCTAACAAACGACGAAAGTTAACTAACAATCACTAGCGATCGTCTAACAATCTAATCGAATGACAAGAATCAACGTTTTGCTGAAATTGACGAGTTACATGTGCAAAGTAGTAACAGCTGCAGCAGCGATGCTGCCAACCTTCGCGACATGCAGCGCGCTCTCGCGGCAAAAAGTTTTTCGGCGATTAAATAAAAATGGAGATCTAACAAACGATGAAAATTGACTTACAATCACTAGCGATCGTCTAACAATCTAATAGAATGACAAGAATCAACGTTTTGCTGAAATTGACGAGTCACAAGTGGAAAGCCGGAAGCAGCTCTCGCGACGATGCTGCCAACCTTCGCGACAAGCAGCGCGCTCTAGCGCCGAAAAGTTTTTCGGCGATTAAATATAAATGGAGCTGTATCAAACGATGAAAGTTAACTAACAATCACTAGCGATCGTCTAACATTCTAATAGAATGACGAGAATCAACGTTTTGCTGAAATTGACGAGTCACATGTGGAAAGCCGGAAGCAGCTGTCGCGACGATGCCGCCAACCTTCGCGACAAGCAGCGCGCTCTAGCGCCGAAAAGTTTTTCAGCGATTAAATATAAATGGAGCTCTATCAAACGATGAAAGTTAACTAACAATCACTAGCGATCGTCTAACAATCTAATCGAATGACAAGAATCAACGTTTTGCTGAAATTGACGAGTTACATGTGCAAAGCCGGAAGCACCTGTGGCGACGATGCTGCCAGCCTTCGCGACAAGCAGCGCGCTCTAGCGCCGAAAAGTTTTTCAGCGATTAAATATAAATGGAGCTCTAACAAACGATGAAAATTAACTAACAATCACTAGCGATCGTCTAACAATCCAATAGAATGACAAGAATCAACGTTTTGCTGAAATTGACGAGTCACATGTGGAAAGCCGGAAGCAGCTGTCGCGACGATGCTGCCAACCTTCGCGACAAGCAGCGCGCTCTAGCGCCGAAAAGTTTTTCAGCGATTAAATATAAATGGAGCTCTAACAAACGATGAAAGTTAACTAACAATCACTAGCGATCGTCTAACAATCTAATAGAATGACAAGAATCAACGTTTTGCTGAAATTGACGAGTCACATGTGGAAAGCCGGAAGCAGCTGTCGCGACGATGCTGCCAACCTTCGCGACAAGCAGCGCGCTCTAGCGCCGAAAAGTTTTTCAGCGATTAAATATGAATGGAGCTCTAACAAACGATGAAAGTTAACTAACAATCACTAGCGATCGTCTAACGATCTAATAGAATGACAAGAATCAACGTTTTGCTGAAATTGACGAGTCACATGTGGAAAGCCGGAAGCAGCTGTCGCGACGATGCTGCCAACCTTCGCGACAAGCAGCGCGCTCTGGCGCCGATAAGTTTTTCAGCGATTAAATATAAATGGAGCTCTAACAAACGATGAAAGTTAACTAACAATCACTCGCGATCGTCTAACAATCTAATCGAATGACAAGAATCAACGTTTTGTTGAAATTGACGAGTTACATGTGCAAAGTCGGAAGCAGCTGTCGCGACGATGCTGCCAACCTTCGCGACAAGCAGCGCGCTTTCGCGCCGATAGGTTTTTCGGCGATTATATAAAAATGGAGATCTAACAAACGATGAAAGTTAACTAACAAACATTAGTGATCGTCTAACAATCTAATCGAATGACAAGAATCAACGTTTTGCTGAAATTGACGAGTCACATGTGGAAAGCCGGAAGCAGCTGTCGCGACGATGGTGCCAACCTTTGCGACAAGCAGCGCGCTCTAGCGCCGAAAAGTTTTTCAGCGATTAAATATAAATGGAGATCTAACAAACGATGAAAGTTAACTAACAAACACTAGCGATCGTCTAACAATCTAATCGAATGACAAGAATCAACGTTTTGCTGAAATTGACGAGTCACATGTGGAAAGCCGGAAGCAGCTGTCGCGACGATGCTGCCAACCTTTGCGTCAAGCAGCGCGCTATAGCGCCGAAAAGTTTTTCAGCGATTAAATATAAATGGAGCTCTAACAAACGATGAAAGTTAACTAACATTCACTAGCGATCGTCTAACAATCTAATCGAATGACAAGAATCAACGTTTTGCTGAAATTGACGAGTCACATGTGGAAAGCCGGAAGCAGCTCTCGCGACGATGCCACCAACCTACGCGACAAGCAGCGCGCTCTAACGCCGAAAAGTTTTTCAGCGATTAAATATAAATGGAGCTCTAACAAACGATGAAAGTTAACTATCAATCACTAGCGATCGCCTAACAATCTAATCGAATGACAAGAATCAACGTTTTTCTGAAATTGACGAGTTACATGTGCAAAGTGGTAACAGCTGCCGCAGCGATGCTGCCAACCTTCGCGACAAGCAGCGCGCTCTAGCGCCAAAAAGTTTTTCAGCGATTAAAAATAAATGGAGCTCTATCAAACGATGAAAGTTAACTAACAATCCCTAGTGATCGTCTAACAATCTAATAGAATGACAAGAATCAACGTTTTGCTGAAATTGACGAGTTACATGTGCAAAGTCGTAACAGCTGCCGCAGCGATGGTGCCAACCTTCGCGACATGCAGCGCGCTCTCGCGCCAAAAAGTTTTTCGGCGATTAAATAAAAATGGAGATCTAACAAACGATGAAAATTGACTAAGAATCACTAGCGATCGTCTAACAATCTAATAGATCGACAAGAATCAACGTTTTGCTGAAATTGACGAGGCACATGTGGAAAGCCGGAAGCAGCTCTCGCGACGATGCTGCCAACCTTCGCGACACGCAGCGCGCTCTAGCGCCGAAAAGTTTTTCAGCGATTAAATATAAATGGAGCTCTAACAAACGATGAAAGTTAACTAACAATCCCTAGTGATCGTCTAACAATCTAATAGAATGACAAGAACCAACGTTTTGCTGAAATTGACGAGTCACATGTGGAAAGCCGGAAGCAGCTGTCGCGACGATGCTGCCAACCTTCGCGACAAGCAGCGCGCTCTAGCGCCGAAAAGTGTTTCAGCGATTAAATATAAATGGAGCTCTAACAAACGATGAAAGTTAACTAACAATCACTAGCGATCGTCTAACAATCTAATAGAATGACAAGAATCAACGTTTTGCAGAAATTGACGAGTCACATGTGGAAAGCCGGAAGCAGCTGTCGCGACGATGCAGCCAACCTTCGCGACAAGCAGCGCGCTCTAGCGCCGAAAAGTTTTTCAGCGATTAAATATAAATGGAGCTCTAACAAACGATGAAAGTTAACTAACAATCCCTAGTGATCGTCTAACAATCTAATAGAATGACAAGAACCAACGTTTTGCTGAAATTGACGAGTCACATGTGGAAAGCCGCAAGCAGCTGTCGCGACGATGCTGCCAACCTTCGCGACAAGCAGCGCGCTCTAGCGCCGAAAAGTGTTTCAGCGATTAAATATAAATGGAGCTCTAACAAACGATGAAAGTTAACTAACAATCACTAGCGATCGTCTAACAATCTAATAGAATGACAAGAATCACCGTTTTGCAGAAATTGACGAGTCACATGTGGAAAGCCGGAAGCAGCTGTCGCGACGATGCAGCCAACCTTCGCGACAAGCAGCGCGCTCTAGCGCCGAAAAGTTTTTCAGCGATTAAATATAAATGGAGCTCTAACAAACGATGAAAGTTAACTAACAATCACTAGCGATCGTCTAACAATCTAATAGAATGACGAGAATCAACGTTTTGCTGAAATTGACGAGTCACATGTGGAAAGCCGGAAGCAGCTGTCGCGACGATGCCGCCAACCTTCGCGACAAGCAGCGCGCTCTAGCGCCGAAAAGTTTTTCAGCGATTAAATATAAATGGAGCTCTATCAAACGATGAAAGTTAACTAACAATCACTAGCGATCGTCTAACAATCTAATCGAATGACAAGAATCAACGTTTTGCTGAAATTGACGAGTTACATGTGCAAAGCCGGAAGCAGCTGTGGCGACGATGCTGCCAACCTTCGCGACAAGCAGCGCGCTCTAGCGACGAAAAGTTTTTCAGCGATTAAATATAAATGGAGCTCTAACAAACGATGAAAATCAACTAACAATCACTCGCGATCGTCTAACAATCCAATAGAATGACAAGAATCAACGTTTTGCTGAAATTGACGAGTCACATGTGGAAAGCCGGAAGCAGCTTTCGCGACGATGCTGCCAACCTTCGCGACAAGCAGCGCGCTCTAGCGCCGAAAAGTTTTTCAGCGATTAAATATAAATGGAGCTCTAACAAACGATGAAAGTTAACTAACAATCACTAGCGATCGTCTAACAATCTAATCGAATGACAAGAATCAGCGTTTTGCTGAAATTGACGAGTCACATGTGGAAAGCCGGAAGCGGCTCTCGCGACGATGCTGCCAACCTTCGCGACAAGCAGCGCGCTCTAGCGCCGAAAAGTTTTTCAGCGATTAAATATCAATGGAGCTCTAACGAACGATGAAAGTTAACTAACAATCACTAGCGATCGTCGAACAATCTAATAGAATGACAAGAATAAACGTTTTGCTGAAATTGACGAGTTACATGTGCAAAGTCGTAACAGCTGCCGCAGCGATGCTGCCAACTTTCGCGACATGCAGCGCGCTCTCGCGCCAAAAAGTTTTTCGGCGATTAAATAAAAATGGAGATCTAACAAACGATGAAAAATGACTAACAATCACTAGCGATCGTCTAACAATCTAATAGAATAACAAGAATCAACGTTTTGCTGAAATTGACGAGTCACATGTGGAAAGCCGGAAGCAGCTCTCGCGACGATGCTGCCAACCTTCGCGACAAGCAGCGCGCTCTAGCGCCGAAAAGTTTTTCAGCGATTAAATATAAATGGAGCTGGATCAAACGATGAAAGTTAACTAACAATCACTAGCGATCGTCTAACAATCTAATAGAATGACAAGAATCAACGTTTTGCTGAAATTGACGAGTCACATGTGGAAAGCCGGAAGCAGCTGTCGCGACGATGCTGCCAACCTTCGCGACAAGCAGCGCGCTATAGCGCCGAAAAGTTTTTCAGCGATTAAATATAAATGGAGCTCTAACAAACGATGAAAGTTAACTAACAATCACTAGCGATCGTCTAACAATCTAATAGAATGACAAGAATCAACGTTTTGCTGAAATTGACGAGTCACATGTGGAAAGCCGGAAGCAGCTGTCGCGACGATGCTGCCAACCTTCGCGACAAGCAGCGCGCTATAGCGCCGAAAAGTTTTTCAGCGATTAAATATAAATGGAGCTCTAACAAACGATGAAAGTTAACTAACAATCACTAGCGATCGTCTAACAATCTAATAGAATGACAAGAATCAACGTTTTGCTGAAATTGACGAGTCACATGTGGAAAGCCGGAAGCAGCTGTCGCGACGATGCTGCCAACCTTCGCGACAAGCAGCGCGCTCTGGCGCCGAAAAGTTTTTCAGCGATTAAATATAAATGGAGCTCGAACAAACGAGGAAAGTTAACTAACAATCACTCGCGATCGTCTAACAATCTAATCGAATTACAAGAATCAACGTTTTGTTGAAATTGACGAGTTACACGTGCAAAGTCGGAAGCAGCTGTCGCGACGACGCTGCCAACCTTCGCGACAAGCAGCGCGCTTTCGCGCCGAAAGGTTTTTCGGCGATTATATAAAAATGGAGATCTAACAAACGATGAAAGTTAACTAACAAACACTAGCGATCCTCTAACAATCTAATCGAATGACAAGAATCAACGTTTTGCTGAAATTGACGAGTCACATGTGGAAAGCCGGATGCAGCTGTCGCGACGATGCTGCCAACCTTTGCGACAAGCAGCGCGCTCTAGCGCCGAAAAGTTTTTCAGCGATTAAATATAAATGGAGATCTAACAAACGATGAAAGTTAACTAACAAACACTAGCGATCGTCTAACAATCTAATCGAATGACAAGAATCAACGTTTTGCTGAAATTGACGAGTCACATGTGGAAAGCCGGAAGCAGCTCTCGCGACGATGCTGCCAACCTACGCGACAAGCAGCGCGCTCTAGCGCCGAAAAGTTTTTCAGCGATTAAATATAAATGGAGCTCTAACAAACGATGAAAGTTAACTAACAATCACTAGCGATCGTCTAACAATCTAATCGAATGACAAGAATCAACGTTTTGCTGAAATTGACGAGTTACATGTGCAAAGTCGTAACAGCTGCCGCAGCGATGCTGCCCACCTTCGCGACATGCAGCGCGCTCTCGCGTCAAAAAGTTTTTCGGCGATTCAATAAAAATGGAGATCTAACAAACGATGAAAATTGACTAGCAATCACTAGCGATCGTCTAACAATCTAATAGAATGACAAGAATCAACGTTTTGCTGAAATTGACGAGTCACATGTGGAAAGCCGGAAGCAGCTCTCGCGACGATGCTGCCAACCTTCGCGACAAGCAGCGCGCTCTAGCGCCGAAAAGTTTTTCAGCGATTAAATATAAATGGAGCTCTAACAAACGATGAAAGTTAACTAACAATCCCTAGTGATCGTCTAACAATCTAATAGAATGACAAGAACCAACGTTTTGCTGAAATTGACGAGTCACATGTGGAAAGCCGGAAGCAGCTGTCGCGACGATGATGCCAACCTTCGCGACAAGCAGCGCGCTTTCGCGCCGAAAGGTTTTTCGGCGATTATATAAAAATGGAGATCTAACAAACGATGAAAGTTAACTAACAAACACTAGCGATCGTCTAACAATCTAATAGTATGACAAGAATCAACGTTTTGCTGAAATTGACGAGTCACATGTGGAAAGCCGGAAGCAGCTCTCGCGACGATGCTGCCAACCTTCGCAACAAGCAGCGCGCCCTAGCGCCGAAAAGTTTTTCAGCGATTAAATATCAATGGAGCTCTGACAAACGATGAAAGTTAACTAACAATCACTATCGATCGTCGAACAATCTAATAGAATGACAAGAATAAACGTTTTGCTGAAATTGACGAGTTACATGTGCAAAGTCGTAACAGCTGCCGCAGCGATGCTGCCAACCTTCGCGACATGCAGCGCGCTCTCGCGCCAAAAAGTTTTTCGGCGATTAAATAAAAATGGAGATCTAACAAACGATGAAAATTGACTAAGAATCACGAGCGATCGTCTAACAATCTAATAGATCGACAAGAATCAACGTTTTGCTGAAATTGACGAGGCACATGTGGAAAGCCGGAAGCAGCGCTCGCGACGATGCTGCCAACCTTCGCGACACGCAGCGCGCTCTAGCGCCGAAAAGTTTTTCAGCGATTAAATATAAATGGAGCTCTAACAAACGATGAAAGTTAACTAACAATCCCTAGTGATCGTCTAACAATCTAATAGAATGACAAGAACCAACGTTTTGCTGAAATTGACGAGTCACATGTGGAAAGCCGGAAGCAGCTGTCGCGACGATGCTGCCAACCTTCGCGACAAGCGGCGCGCTCTAGCGCCGAAAAGTGTTTCAGAGATTAAATATAAATGGAGCTCTAACAAACGATGAAAGTTAACTAACAATCACTAGCGATCGTCTAACAATCTAATAGAATGACAAGAATCAACGTTTTGCAGAAATTGACGAGTCACATGTGGAAAGCCGGAAGCAGCTGTCGCGACGATGCTGCCAACCTTCGCGACAAGCAGCGCGCTCTAGCGCCGAAAAGTTTTTCAGCGATTAAATATAAATGGAGCTCTAACAAACGATGAAAGTTAATTAACAATCACTAGCGATCGTCTAACAATCTAATCGAATGACAAGAATCAACGTTTTGCTGAAATTGACGAGTCACATGTGGAAAGCCGGAAGCAGCTCTCGCGACGATGCTGCCAACCTTCGCGACAAGCAGCGCGCTCTAGCGCCGAAAAGGTTTTCAGCGATTAAATATCAATGGAGCTCTAACAAACGATGAAAGTTAACTAACAATCACTAGCGATCGTCGAACAATCTAATAGAATGACAAGAATAAACGTTTTGCTGAAATTGACGAGTTACATGTGCAAAGTCGTAACAGCTGCCGGTGCGATGCTGCCAACCTTCGCGACATGCAGCGCGCTCTCGCGCCAAAAAGTTTTTCGGCGAATAAATAAAAATGGAGATCTAACAAACGATGAAAATTGACTAACAATCACTAGCGATCGTCTACCAATCTAATAGAATGACAAGAATCAACGTTTTGCTGAAATTGACGAGTCACATGTGGAAAGCCGGAAGCTGCTCTCGCGACGATGCTGCCAAACTTCGCGACAAGCAGCGCGCTCTTGCGCCGAAAAGTTTTTCAGCGATTAAATATAAATGGAGCTGTATCAAACGATGAAAGTTAACTAACAATCACTAGCGATCGTCTAACAATCTAATAGAATGACGAGAATCAACGTTTTGCTGAAATTGACGAGTCACATGTGGAAAGCCGGAAGCAGCTGTCGCGACGATGCCGCCAACCTTCGCGACAAGCAGCGCGCTCTAGCGCCGAAAAGTTTTTCAGCGATTAAATATAAATGGAGCTCTATCAAACGATGAAAGTTAACTAACAATCACTAGCGATCGTCTAACAATCTAATCGAATGACAAAAATCAACGTTTTGCTGAAATTGACGAGTTACATGTGCAAAGCCGGAAGCAGCTGTGGCGACGATGCTGCCAGCCTTCGCGACAAGCAGCGCGCTCTAGCGCCGAAAAGTTTTTCAGCGATTAAATATAAATGGAGCTCTAACAAACGATGAAAATTAACTAACAATCACTAGCGATCGTCTAACAATCCAATAGAATGACAAGAATCAACGTTTTGCTGAAATTGACGAGTCACATGTGGAAAGCCGGAAGCAGCTTTCGCGACGATGCTGCCAACCTTCGCGACAAGCAGCGCGCTCTAGCGCCAAAAAGTTTTTCAGCGATTAAATATAAATGGAGCTCTAACAAACGATGAAAGTTAACTAACAATCAGTAGCGATCGTCTAACAATCTAATAGAATGACAAGAATCAACGTTTTGCTGAAATTGACGAGTCACATGTGGAAAGCCGGAAGCAGCTGTCGCGACGATGCTGCCAACCTTCGCGACAAGCAGCGCGCTCTAGCGCCGAAAAGTTTTTCAGCGATTAAATATAAATGGAGCTCTAACAAACGATGAAAGTTAACTAACAATCACTAGCGATCGTCTAACAATCTAATAGAATGACAAGAATCAACGTTTTGCTGAAATTGACGAGTCACATGTGGAAAGCCGGAAGCAGCTGTCGCGACGATGCTGCCAACCTTCGCGACAAGCAGCGCGCTCTGGCGCCGATAAGTTTTTCAGCGATTAAATATAAATGGAGCTCTAACAAACGATGAAAGTTAACTAACAATCACTCGCGATCGTCTAACAATCTAATCGAATGACAAGAATCAACGTTTTGTTGAAATTGACGAGTTACATGTGCAAAGCCGGAAGCAGCTGTCGCGACGATGCTGCCAACCTTCGCGACAAGCAGCGCGCTCTAGCGCCGAAAAGTTTTTCAGCGATTAAATATATATGGAGCTCTAACAAACGATGAAAGTTAACTAACATTCACTAGCGATCGTCTAACAATCTAATCGAATGACAAGAATCAACGTTTTGCTGAAATTGACGAGTCACATGTGGAAAGCCGGAAGCAGCTCTCGCGACGATGCAGCCAACCTACGCGACAAGCAGCGCGCTCTAGCGCCGAAAAGTTTTTCAGCGATTAAATATAAATGGAGCTCTAACAAACGATGAAAGTTAACTAACAATCACTAGCGATCGTCTACCAATCTAATCGAATGACAAGAATCAACGTTTTGCTGAAATTGACGAGTTACATGTGCAAAGTAGTAACAGCTGCAGCAGCGATGCTGCCAACCTTCGCGACATGCAGCGCGCTCTCGCGGCAAAAAGTTTTTCGGCGATTAAATAAAAATGGAGATCTAACAAACGATGAAAATTGACTAACAATCACTAGCGATCGTCTAACAATCTAATAGAATGACAAGAATCAACGTTTTGCTGAAATTGACGAGTCACAAGTGGAAAGCCGGAAGCAGCTCTCGCGACGATGCTGCCAACCTTCGCGACAAGCAGCGCGCTCTAGCGCCGAAAAGTTTTTCGGCGATTAAATATAAATGGAGCTGTATCAAACGATGAAAGTTAACTAACAATCACTAGCGATCGTCTAACAATCTAATAGAATGACGAGAATCAACGTTTTGCTGAAATTGACGAGTCACATGTGGAAAGCCGGAAGCAGCTGTCGCGACGATGCCGCCAACCTTCGCGACAAGCAGCGCGCTCTAGCGCCGAAAAGTTTTTCAGCGATTAAATATAAATGGAGCTCTATCAAACGATGAAAGTTAACTAACAATCACTAGCGATCGTCTAACAATCTAATCAAATGACAAGAATCAACGTTTTGCTGAAATTGACGAGTTACATGTGCAAAGCCGGAAGCACCTGTGGCGACGATGCTGCCAGCCTTCGCGACAAGCAGCGCGCTCTAGCGCCGAAAAGTTTTTCAGCGATTAAATATAAATGGAGCTCTAACAAACGATGAAAATTAACTAACAATCACTAGCGATCGTCTAACAATCCAATAGAATGACAAGAATCAACGTTTTGCTGAAATTGACGAGTCACATGTGGAAAGCCGGAAGCAGCTGTCGCGACGATGCTGCCAACCTTCGCGACAAGCAGCGCGCTCTAGCGCCGAAAAGTTTTTCAGCGATTAAATATAAATGGAGCTCTAACAAACGATGAAAGTTAACTAACAATCACTAGCGATCGTCTAACAATCTAATAGAATGACAAGAATCAACGTTTTGCTGAAATTGACGAGTCACATGTGGAAAGCCGGAAGCAGCTGTCGCGACGATGCTGCCAACCTTCGCGACAAGCAGCGCGCTCTAGCGCCGAAAAGTTTTTCAGCGATTAAATATAAATGGAGCTCTAACAAACGATGAAAGTTAACTAACAATCACTAGCGATCGTCTAACAATCTAATAGAATGACAAGAATCAACGTTTTGCTGAAATTGACGAGTCACATGTGGAAAGCCGGAAGCAGCTGTCGCGACGATGCTGCCAACCTTCGCGACAAGCAGCGCGCTCTAGCGCCGAAAAGTTTTTCAGCGATTAAATATAAATGGAGCTCTAACAAACGATGAAAGTTAACTAACAATCACTAGCGATCGTCTAACAATCTAATAGAATGACAAGAATCAACGTTTAGCTGAAATTGACGAGTCACATGTGGAAAGCCGGAAGCAGCTGTCGCGACGATGCTGCCAACCTTCGCGACAAGCAGCGCGCTCTGGCGCCGATAAGTTTTTCAGCGATTAAATATAAATGGAGCTCTAACAAACGATGAAAGTTAACTAACAATCACTCGCGATCGTCTAACAATCTAATCGAATGACAAGAATCAACGTTTTGTTGAAATTGACGAGTTACATGTGCAAAGTCGGAAGCAGCTGTCGCGACGATGCTGCCAACCTTCGCGACAAGCAGCGCGCTTTCGCGCCGATAGGTTTTTCGGCGATTATATAAAAATGGAGATCTAACAAACGATGAAAGTTAACTAACAAACATTAGTGATCGTCTAACAATCTAATCGAATGACAAGAATCAACGTTTTGCTGAAATTGACGAGTCACATGTGGAAAGCCGGAAGCAGCTGTCGCGACGATGGTGCCAACCTTTGCGACAAGCAGCGCGCTCTAGCGCCGAAAAGTTTTTCAGCGATTAAATATAAATGGAGATCTAACAAACGATGAAAGTTAATAACAAACACTAGCGATCGTCTAACAATCTAATCGAATGACAAGAATCAACGTTTTGCTGAAATTGACGAGTTACATGTGGAAAGCCGGAAGCAGCTGTCGCGACGATGCTGCCAACCTTTGCGTCAAGCAGCGCGCTATAGCGCCGAAAAGTTTTTCAGCGATTAAATATAAATGGAGCTCTAACAAACGATGAAAGTTAACTAACATTCACTAGCGATCGTCTAACAATCTAATCGAATGACAAGAATCAACGTTTTGCTGAAATTGACGAGTCACATGTGGAAAGCCGGAAGCAGCTCTCGCGACGATGCCACCAACCTACGCGACAAGCAGCGGGCTCTAACGCCGAAAAGTTTTTCAGCGATTAAATATAAATGGAGCTCTAACAAACGATGAAAGTTAACTATCAATCACTAGCGATCGCCTAACAATCTAATCGAATGACAAGAATCAACGTTTTTCTGAAATTGACGAGTTACATGTGCAAAGTCGTAACAGCTGCCGCAGCGATGCTGCCAACCTTCGCGACAAGCAGCGCGCTCTAGCGCCAAAAAGTTTTTCAGCGATTAAAAATAAATGGAGCTCTATCAAACGATGAAAGTTCACTAACAATCCCTAGTGATCGTCTAACAATCTAATAGAATGACAAGAATCAACGTTTTGCTGAAATTGACGAGGTACATGTGCAAAGTCGTAACAGCTGCCGCAGCGATCCTGCCAACCTTCGCGACATGCAGCGCGCTCTCGCGCCAAAAAGTTTTTCGGCGATTAAATAAAAATGGAGATCTAACAAACGATGAAAATTGACTAAGAATCACTAGCGATCGTCTAACAATCTAATAGATCGACAAGAATCAACGTTTTGCTGAAAATGACGAGGCACATGTGGAAAGCCGGAAGCAGCTCTCGCGACGATGCTGCCAACCTTCGCGACACGCAGCGCGCTCTAGCGCCGAAAAGTTTTTCAGCGATTAAATATAAATGGAGCTCTAACAAACGATGAAAGTTAACTAACAATCCCTAGTGATCGTCTAACAATCTAATAGAATGACAGGAACCAACGTTTTGCTGAAATTGACGAGTCACATGTGGAAAGCCGGAAGCAGCTGTCGCGACGATGCTGCCAACCTTCGCGACAAGCAGCGCGCTCTAGCGCCGAAAAGTGTTTCAGCGATTAAATATAAATGGAGCTCTAACAAACGATGAAAGTTAACTAACAATCACTAGCGATCGTCTAACAATCTAATAGAATGACAAGAATCAACGTTTTGCAGAAATTGACGAGTCACATGTGGAAAGCCGGAACCAGCTGTCGCGACGATGCAGCCAACCTTCGCGACAAGCAGCGCGCTCTAGCGCCGAAAAGTTTTTCAGCGATTAAATATAAATGGAGCTCTAACAAACGATGAAAGTTAACTAACAATCCCTAGTGATCGTCTAACAATCTAATAGAATGACAAGAACCAACGTTTTGCTGAAATTGACGAGTCACATGTGGAAAGCCGGAAGCAGCTGTCGCGACGATGCTGCCAACCTTCGCGACAAGCAGCGCGCTCTAGCGCCGAAAAGTGTTTCAGCGATTAAATATAAATGGAGCTCTAACAAACGATGAAAGTTAACTAACAATCACTAGCGATCGTCTAACAATCTAATAGAATGACAAGAATCAACGTTTTGCAGAAATTGACGAGTCACATGTGGAAAGCCGGAAGCAGCTGTCGCGACGATGCAGCCAACCTTCGCGACAAGCAGCGCGCTCTAGCGCCGAAAAGTTTTTCAGCGATTAAATATAAATGGAGCTCTAACAAACGATGAAAGTTACTTAACAATCACTAGCGATCGTCTAACAATCTAATCGAATGACAAGAATCAACGTTTTGCTGAAATTGACGAGTCACATGTGGAAAGCCGGAAGCAGCTCTCGTGACGATGCTGCCAACCTTCGCGACAAGCAGCGCGCTCTAGCGCCGAAAAGTTTTTCAGCGATTAAATATCAATGGAGCTCTAACAAACGATGAAAGTTAACTAACAATCACTAGCGATCGTCGAACAATCTAATAGAATGACAAGAATAAACGTTTTGCTGAAAATGACGAGTTACATGTGCAAAGTCGTAACAGCTGCCGCAGCGATGCTGCCAACCTTCGCGACATGCAGCGCGCTTTCGATCCAAAAAGTTTTTCGGCGATTAAATAAAAATGGAGATCTAACAAACGATGAAAATTGACTAACAATCACTAGCGATCGTCTACCAATCTAATAGAATGACAAGAATCAACGTTTTGCTGAAATTGACGAGTCACATGTGGAAAGCCGGAAGCTGCTCTCGCGACGATGCTGCCAACCTTCGCGACAAGCAGCGCGCTCTTGCGCCGAAAAGTTTTTCAGCGATTAAATATAAATGGAGCTGTATCAAACGATGAAAGTTAACTAACAATCACTAGCGATCGTCTAACAATCTAATAGAATGACAAGAATCAACGTTTTGCTGAAATTGACGAGTCACATGTGGAAAGCCGGAAGCAGCTGTAGCGACGATGCTGCCAACCTTCGCGACAAGCAGCGCGCTCTAGCGCCGAAAAGTTTTTCAGCGATTAAATATAAATGGAGCTCTAACAAACGATGAAAGTTAACTAACAATCACTAGCGATCGTCTAACAATCTAATAGAATGACAAGAATCAACGTTTTGCTGAAATTGACGAGTCACATGTGGAAAGCCGGAAGCAGCTGTCGCGACGATGCTGCCAACCTTCGCGACAAGCAGCGCGCTCTGGCGCCGGAAAGTTTTTCAGCGATTAAATATAAATGGAGCTCTAACAAACGATGAAAGTTAACTAACAATCACTCGCGTTCGTCTAACAATCTAATCGAATGACAAGAATCAACGTTTTGTTGAAATTGACGAGTTACATGTGCAAAGTCGGAAGCAGCTGTCGCGACGATGCTGCCAACCTTCGCGACAAGCAGCGCGCTTTCGCGCCGAAAGTTTTTTCGGCGATTATATAAAAATGGAGATCTAACAAACGATGAAAGTTAACTAACAAACACTAGCGATCGTCTAACAATCTAATCGAATGACAAGAATCAACGTTTTGCTGAAATTGACGAGTCACATGTGGAAAGCCGGAAGCAGCTGTCGCGACGATGCTGCCAACCTTTGCGACAAGCAGCGCGCTCTAGCGCCGACAAGTTTTTCAGCGATTAAATATAAATGGAGATCTAACAAACGATGCAAGTTAACTAACAAACACTAACGATCGTCTAACAATCTAATAGAATGACAAGAATCAACGTTTTGCTGAAATTGACGAGTCACATGTGGAAAGCCGGAAGCAGCTGTCGCGACGATGCTGCCAACCTTTGCGTCAAGCAGCGCGCTCTAGCGCCGAAAAGTTTTTCAGCGATTAAATATATATGGAGCTCTAACAATCGATGAAAGTTAACTAACAGTCACTAGCGATCGTCTAACAATCTAATCGAATGACAAGAATCAACGTTTTGCTGAAATTGACGAGTCACATGTGGAAAGCCGGAAGCAGCTCTCGCGACGATGCTGCCAACCTACGCGACAAGCAGCGCGCTCTAGCGCCGAAAAGTTTTTCAGCGATTAAATATAAATGGAGCTCTAACAAACGATGAAAGTTAACTACCAATCACTAGCGATCGTCTAACAATCTAATCGAATGACAAGAATCAACGTTTTGCTGACATTGACGAGTCACATGTGGAAAGCCGGAAGCAGCTCTCGCGACGATGCCACCAACCTACGCGACAAGCAGCGCGCTCTAACGCCGAAAAGTTTTTCAGCGATTAAATATAAATGGAGCTCTAACAAACGATGAAAGTTAACTATCAATCACTAGCGATCGCCTAACAATCTAATCGAATGACAAGAATCAACGTTTTTCTGAAATTGACGAGTTACATGTGCAAAGTCGTAACAGCTGCCGCAGCGATGCTGCCAACCTTCGCGACAAGCAGCGCGCTCTAGCGCCAAAAAGTTTTTCAGCGATTAAAAATAAATGGAGCTCTATCAAACGATGAAAGTTAACTAACAATCCCTAGTGATCGTCTAACAATCTAATAGAATGACAAGAATCAACGTTTTGCTGAAATTGACGAGTTACATGTGCAAAGTCGTAACAGCTGCCGCAGCGATCCTGCCAACCTTCGCGACATGCAGCGCGCTCTCGCGCCAAAAAGTTTTTCGGCGATTAAATAAAAATGGAGATCTAACAAACGATGAAAATTGACTAAGAATCACTAGCGATCGTCTAACAATCTAATAGATCGACAAGAATCGACGTTTTGCTGAAAATGACGAGGCACATGTGGAAAGCCGGAAGCAGCTCTCGCGACGATGCTGCCAACCTTCGCGACACGCAGCGCGCTCTAGCGCCGAAAAGTTTTTCAGCGATTAAATATAAATGGAGCTCTAACAAACGATGAAAGTTAACTAACAATCCCTAGTGATCGTCTAACAATCTAATAGAATGACAGGAACCAACGTTTTGCTGAAATTGACGAGTCACATGTGGAAAGCCGGAAGCAGCTGTCGCGACGATGCTGCCAACCTTCGCGACAAGCAGCGCGCTCTAGCGCCGAAAAGTGTTTCAGCGATTAAATATAAATGGAGCTCTAACAAACGATGAAAGTTAACTAACAATCACTAGCGATCGTCTAACAATCTAATAGAATGACAAGAATCAACGTTTTGCAGAAATTGACGAGTCACATGTGGAAAGCCGGAAGCAGCTGTCGCGACGATGCAGCCAACCTTCGCGACAAGCAGCGCGCTCTAGCGCCGAAAAGTTTTTCAGCGATTAAATATAAATGGAGCTCTAACAAACGATGAAAGTTACTTAACAATCACTAGCGATCGTCTAACAATCTAATCGAATGACAAGAATCAACGTTTTGCTGAAATTGACGAGTCACATGTGGAAAGCCGGAAGCAGCTCTCGTGACGATGCTGCCAACCTTCGCGACAAGCAGCGCGCTCTAGCGCCGAAAAGTTTTTCAGCGATTAAATATCAATGGAGCTCTAACAAACGATGAAAGTTAACTAACAATCACTAGCGATCGTCGAACAATCTAATAGAATGACAAGAATAAACGTTTTGCTGAAAATGACGAGTTACATGTGCAAAGTCGTAACAGCTGCCGCAGCGATGCTGCCAACCTTCGCGACATGCAGCGCGCTTTCGCTCCAAAAAGTTTTTCGGCGATTAAATAAAAATGGAGATCTAACAAACGATGAAAATTGACTAACAATCACTAGCGATCGTCTACCAATCTAATAGAATGATAAGAATCAACGTTTTGCTGAAATTGACGAGTCACATGTGGAAAGCCGGAAGCTGCTCTCGCGACGATGCTGCCAACCTTCGCGACAAGCAGCGCGCTCTTGCGCCGAAAAGTTTTTCAGCGATTAAATATAAATGGAGCTGTATCAAACGATGAAAGTTAACTACCAATCACTAGCGATCGTCTAACAATCTAATAGAATGACAAGAATCAACGTTTTGCTGAAATTGACGAGTCACATGTGGAAAGCCGGAAGCAGCTGTAGCGACGATGCTGCCAACCTTCGCGACAAGCAGCGCGCTCTAGCGCCGAAAAGTTTTTCAGCGATTAAATATAAATGGAGCTCTAACAAACGATGAAAGTTAACTAACAATCACTAGCGATCGTCTAACAATCTAATAGAATGACAAGAATCAACGTTTTGCTGAAATTGACGAGTCACATGTGGAAAGCCGGAAGCAGCTGTCGCGACGATGCTGCCAACCTTCGCGACAAGCAGCGCGCTCTGGCGCCGAAAAGTTTTTCAGCGATTAAATATAAATGGAGCTCTAACAAACGATGAAAGTTAACTAACAATCACTCGCGTTCGTCTAACAATCTAATCGAATGACAAGAATCAACGTTTTGTTGAAATTGACGAGTTACATGTGCAAAGTCGGAAGCAGCTGTCGCGACGATGCTGCCAACCTTCGCGACAAGCAGCGCGCTTTCGCGCCGAAAGTTTTTTCGGCGATTATATAAAAATGGAGATCTAACAAACGATGAAAGTTAACTAACAAACACTAGCGATCGTCTAACAATCTAATCGAATGACAAGAATCAACGTTTTGCTGAAATTGACGAGTCACATGTGGAAAGCCGGAAGCAGCTGTCGCGACGATGCTGCCAACCTTTGCGACAAGCAGCGCGCTCTAGCGCCGACAAGTTTTTCAGCGATTAAATATAAATGGAGATCTAACAAACGATGCAAGTTAACTAACAAACACTAACGATCGTCTAACAATCTAATAGAATGACAAGAATCAACGTTTTGCTGAAATTGACGAGTCACATGTGGAAAGCCGGAAGCAGCTGTCGCGACGATGCTGCCAACCTTTGCGTCAAGCAGCGCGCTCTAGCGCCGAAAAGTTTTTCAGCGATTAAATATATATGGAGCTCTAACAATCGATGAAAGTTAACTAACAGTCACTAGCGATCGTCTAACAATCTAATCGAATGACAAGAATCAACGTTTTGCTGAAATTGACGAGTCACATGTGGAAAGCCGGAAGCAGCTCTCGCGACGATGCTGCCAACCTACGCGACAAGCAGCGCGCTCTAGCGCCGAAAAGTTTTTCAGCGATTAAATATAAATGGAGCTCTAACAAACGATGAAAGTTAACTACCAATCACTAGCGATCGTCTAACAATCTAATCGAATGTCAAGAATCAACGTTTTGCTGAAATTGACGAGTTACATGTGCAAAGTAGTAACAGCTGCCGCAGCGATGCTGCCAACCTTCGCGACATGCAGCGCGCTCTCGGGCCAAAAAGTTTTTCGGCGATTAAATGAAAATGGAGATCGAACAAACGATGAAAATTGACTAACAATCACTAGCGATCGTCTAACAATCTAATAGAATGACAAGAATCAACGTTTTGCTGAAATTGACGAGTCACAATTGGAGAGCCGGAAGCAGCTCTCGCGACGATGCTGCCAACCTTCGCGACAAGCAGCGCGCTCTAGCGCCGAAAAGTTTTTCACCGATTAAATATAAATGGAGCTGTATCAAACGATGAAAGTTAACTAACAATCACTAGCGATCGTCTAACAATCTAATAGAATGACGAGAATCAACGTTTTGCTGAAATTGACGAGTCACATGTGGAAAGCCGGAAGCAGCTGTCGCGACGATGCCGCCATCCTTCGCGACAAGCAGCGCGCTCTAGCGCCGAAAAGTTTTTCAGCGATTAAATATAAATGGAGCTCTATCAAACGATGAAAGTTAAATAACAATCACTAGCGATCGTCTAACAATCTAATCGAATGACAAGAATCAACGTTTTGCTGAAATTGACGAGTTACATGTGCAAAGCCGGAAGCAGCTGTGGCGACGATGCTGCCAACCTTCGCGACAAGCAGCGCGCTCTAGCGACGAAAAGTTCTTCAGCGATTAAATATAACTGGAGCTCTAACAAACGATGAAAATCAACTAACAATCACTCGCGATCGTCTAACAATCCAATAGAATGACAAGAATCAACGTTTTGCTGAAATTGACGAGTCACATGTGGAAAGCCGGAAGCAGCTTTCGCGACGATGCTGCCAACATTCGCGACAAGCGGCGCGCTCTAGCGCCGAAAAGTTTTTCAGCGATTAAATATAAATGGAGCTCTAACAAACGATGAAAGTTAACTAACAATCACTAGCGATCGTCTAACAATCTAATCGAATGACAAGAATCAGCGTTTTGCTGAAATTGACGAGTCACATGTGGAAAGCCGGAAGCGGCTCTCGCGACGATGCTGCCAACCTTCGCGACAAGCAGCGCGCTCTAGCGCCGAAAAGTTTTTCAGCGATTAAATATCAATGGAGCTCTAACGAACGATGAAAGTTAACTAACAATCACTAGCGATCGTCGAACAATCTAATAGAATGACAAGAATAAACGTTTTGCTGAAATTGACGAGTTACATGTGCAAAGTCGTAACAGCTGCCGCAGCGATGCTGCCAACTTTCGCGACATGCAGCGCGCTCTAGCGCCAAAAAGTTTTTCGGCGATTAAATAAAAATGGAGATCTAACAAACGATGAAAAATGACTAACAATCACTAGCGATCGTCTAACAATCTAATAGAATAACAAGAATCAACGTTTTGCTGAAATTGACGAGTCACATGTGGAAAGCCGGAAGCAGCTCTCGCGACGATGCTGCCAACCTTCGCGACAAGCAGCGCGCTCTAGCGCCGAAAAGTTTTTCAGCGATTAAATATAAATGGAGCTGGATCAAACGATGAAAGTTAACTAACAATCACTAGCGATCGTCTAACAATCTAATAGAATGACAAGAATCAACGTTTTGCTGAAATTGACGAGTCACATGTGGAAAGCCGGAAGCAGCTGTCGCGACGATGCTGCCAACCTTCGCGACAAGCAGCGCGCTATAGCGCCGAAAAGTTTTTCAGCGATTAAATATAAATGGAGCTCTAACAAACGATGAAAGTTAACTAACAATCACTAGCGATCGTCTAACAATCTAATAGAATGACAAGAATCAACGTTTTGCTGAAATTGACGAGTCACATGTGGAAAGCCGGAAGCAGCTGTCGCGACGATGCTGCCAACCTTCGCGACAAGCAGCGCGCTCTGGCGCCGAAAAGTTTTTCAGCGATTAAATATAAATGGAGCTCTAACAAACGAGGAAAGTTAACTAACAATCACTCGCGATCGTCTAACAATCTAATCGAATTACAAGAATCAACGTTTTGTTGAAATTGACGAGTTACACGTGCAAAGTCGGAAGCAGCTGTCGCGACGACGCTGCCAACCTTCGCGACAAGCAGCGCGCTTTCGCGCCGAAAGGTTTTTCGGCGATTATATAAAAATGGAGATCTAACAAACGATGAAAGTTAACTAACAAACACTAGCGATCCTCTAACAATCTAATCGAATGACAAGAATCAACGTTTTGCTGAAATTGACGAGTCACATGTGGAAAGCCGGATGCAGCTGTCGCGACGATGCTGCCAACCTTTGCGACAAGCAGCGCGCTCTAGCGCCGAAAAGTTTTTCAGCGATTAAATATAAATGGAGATCTAACAAACGATGAAAGTTAACTAACAAACACTAGCGATCGTCTAACAATCTAATCGAATGACAAGAATCAACGTTTTGCTGAAATTGACGAGTCACATGTGGAAAGCCGGAAGCAGCTCTCGCGACGATGCTGCCAACCTACGCGACAAGCAGCGCGCTCTAGCGCCGAAAAGTTTTTCAGCGATTAAATATAAATGGAGCTCTAACAAACGATGAAAGTTAACTAACAATCACTAGCGATCGTCTAACAATCTAATCGAATGACAAGAATCAACGTTTTGCTGAAATTGACGAGTTACATGTGGAAAGCCGGAAGCAGCTGTCGCGACGATGATGCCAACCTTCGCGACAAGCAGCGCGCTTTCGCGCCGAAAGGTTTTTCGGCGATTATATAAAAATGGAGATCTAACAAACGATGAAAGTTAACTAACAAACACTAGCGATCGTCTAACAATCTAATAGTATGACAAGAATCAACGTTTTGCTGAAATTGACGAGTCACATGTGGAAAGCCGGAAGCAGCTCTCGCGACGATGCTGCCAACCTTCGCAACAAGCAGCGCGCCCTAGCGCCGAAAAGTTTTTCAGCGATTAAATATCAATGGAGCTCTGACAAACGATGAAAGTTAACTAACAATCACTATCGATCGTCGAACAATCTAATAGAATGACAAGAATAAACGTTTTGCTGAAATTGACGAGTTACATGTGCAAAGTCGTAACAGCTGCCGCAGCGATGCTGCCAACCTTCGCGACATGCAGCGCGCTCTCGCGCGAAAAAGTTTTTCGGCGATTAAATAAAAATGGAGATCTAACAAACGATGAAAATTGACTAACAATCACTAGCGATCGTCTAACGATCTAATAGAATGACAAGAATCAACGTTTTGCTGAAATTGACGAGTCACATGTGGAAAGCCGGAAGCAGCTCTCGCGACGATGCTGCCAACCTTCGCGACAAGCAGCGCGCTCTAGCGCCGAAAAGTTTTTCAGCGATTAAATATAAATGGAGCCGTATCAAACGATGAAAGTGAACTAACAATCACTAGCGATCGTCTAACAATCTAATAGAATGACAAGAATCAAAGTTTTGCTGAAATTGACGAGTCACATGTGGAAAGCCGGAAGCAGCTGTCGCGACGATGCTGCCAACCTTCGCGACAAGCAGCGCGCTCTAGCGCCGAAAAGTTTTTCAGCGATTAAATATAAATGGAGCTCTAACAAACGATGAAAGTTAACTAACAATCACTAGCGATCGTCGAACAATCTAATAGAATGACAGGAATAAACGTTTTGCTGAAATTGACGAGTTACATGTGCAAAGTCGTAACAGCTGCCGCAGCGATGCTGCCAACCTTCGCGACATGCAGCGCGCTCTCGCTCCAAAAAGTTTTTCGGCGATTAAATAAAAATGGAGATCTAACAAACGATGAAAATTGACTAACAATCACTAGCGATCGTCTACCAATCTAATAGAATGACAAGAATCAACGTTTTGCTGAAATTGACGAGTCACATGTGGAAAGCCGGAAGCTGCTCTCGCGACGATGCTGCCAACCTTCGCGACAAGCAGCGCGCTCTTGCGCCGAAAAGTTTTTCAGCGATTAAATATAAATGGAGCTGTATCAAACGATGAAAGTTAACTAACAATAACTAGCGATCGTCTAACAATCTAATAGAATGACAAGAATCAACGTTTTGCTGAAATTGACGAGTCACATGTGGAAAGCCGGAAGCTGCTCTCGCGACGATGCTGCCAACCTTCGCGACAAGCAGCGCACTCTAGCGCCGAAATGTTTTTCAGCGATTAAATATAAATGGAGCTCTAACACACGATGAAAGTTAACTAACAATCACTAGCGATCGTCTAACAATCTAATAGAATGACAAGAATCAACGTTTTGCTGAAATTGACGAGTCACATGTGGAAAGCCGGAAGCAGCTGTAGCGACGATGCTGCCAACCTTCGCGACAAGCAGCGCGCTCTAGCGCCGAAAAGTTTTTCAGCGATTAAATATAAATGGAGCTCTAACAAACGATGAAAGTTAACTAACAATCACTAGCGATCGTCTAACAATCTAATAGAATGACAAGAATCAACGTTTTGCTGAAATTGACGAGTCACATGTGGAAAGCCGGAAGCAGCTGTCGCGACGATGCTGCCAACCTTCGCGACAAGCAGCGCGCTCTGGCGCCGAAAAGTTTTTCAGCGATTAAATATAAATGGAGCTCTAACAAACGATGAAAGTTACTTAACAATCACTAGCGATCGTCTAACAATCTAATCGAATGACAAGAATCAACGTTTTGCTGAAATTGACGAGTCACATGTGGAAAGCCGGAAGCAGCTCTCGTGACGATGCTGCCAACCTTCGCGACAAGCAGCGCGCTCTAGCGCCGAAAAGTTTTTCAGCGATTAAATATCAATGGAGCTCTAACAAACGATGACAGTTAACTATCAAACACTAGCGATCCTCTAACAATCTAATCGAATGACAAGAATCAACGTTTTGCTGAAATTGACGAGTCACATGTGGAAAGCCGGATGCAGCTGTCGCGACGATGCTGCCAACCTTTGCGACAAGCAGCGCGCTCTAGCGCCGAAAAGTTTTTCAGCGATTAAATATAAATGGAGATCTAACAAACGATGAAAGTTAACTAACAAACACTAGCGATCGTCTAACAATCTAATCGAATGACAAGAATCAACGATTTGCTGAAATTGACGAGTCACATGTGGAAAGCCGGAAGCAGCTGTCGCGACGATGCTGCCAACCTTTGCGACAAGCAGCGCGCTCTAGCGCCGAAAAGTTTTTCAGCGATTAAATATAAATGGAGCTCTAACAAACGATGAAAGTTAACTAACATTCACTAGCGATCGTCTAACAATCTAATCGAATGACAAGAATCAACGTTTTCCTGAAATTGACGAGTCACATGTGGAAAGCCGGAAGCAGCTCTCGCGACGATGCTGCCAACCTACTCGACAAGCAGCGCGCTCTAGCGCCGAAAAGTTTTTCAGCGATTAGTTATAAATGGAGCTCTAACAAACGATGAAAGTTAACTAACAATCACTAGCGATCGTCTAACAATCTAATCGAATGACAAGAATCAACGTTTTGCTGAAATTGACGAGTTACATGTGCAAAGTCGTAACAGCTGCCGCAGCGATGCTGCCCACCTTCGCGACATGCAGCGCGCTCTCGCGTCAATAAGTTTTTCGGCGATTCAATAAAAATGGAGATCTAACAAACGATGAAAATTGACTAGCAATCACTAGCGATCGTCTAACAATCTAATAGAATGACAAGAATCAACGTTTTGCTGAAATTGACGAGTCACATGTGGAAAGCCGGAAGCAGCTGTCGCGACGATGCTGCCAACCTTCGCGACAAGCAGCGCGCTCTGGCGCCGAAAAGTTTTTCAGCGATTAAATATAATTGGAGCTCTAACAAACGATGAAAGTTAACTAACAATCACTCGCGATCGTCTAACAATCTAATCGAATGACAAGAATCAACGTTTTGTTGAAATTGACGAGTTACATGTGCAAAGTCGGAAGCAGCTGTCGCGACGATGCTGCCAACCTTCGCGACAAGCAGCGCGCTTTCGCGCCGAAAGTTTTTTCGGCAATTATATAAAAATGGAGATCTAACAAACGATGAAAGTTAACTAACAAACACTAGCGATCGTCTAACAATCTAATCGAATGACAAGAATCAACGTTTTGCTGAAATTGACGAGTCACATGTGGAAAGCCGGAAGCAGCTGTCGCGACGATGCTGCCAACCTTTGCGACAAGCAGCGCGCTCTAGCGCCGACAAGTTTTTCAGCGTTTAAATATAAATGGAGATCTAACAAACGATGCAAGTTAACTAACAAACACTAACGATCGTCTAACAATCTAATCGAATGACAAGAATCAACGTTTTGCTGAAATTGACGAGTCACATGTGGAAAGCCGGAAGCAGCTGTCGCGACGATGCTGCCAACCTTTGCGTCAAGCAGCGCGCTCTAGCGCCGAAAAGTTTTTCAGCGATTAAATATATATGGAGCTCTAACAAACGATGAAAGTTAACTAACATTCACTAGCGATCGTCTAACAATCTAATCGAATGACAAGAATCAACGTTTTGCTGAAATTGACGAGTCACATGTGGAAAGCCGGAAGCAGCTCTCGCGACGATGCTGCCAACCTACGCGACAAGCAGCGCGCTCTAGCGCCGAAAAGTTTTTCAGCGATTAAATATAAATGGAGCTCTAACAAACGATGAAAGTTAACTAACAATCACTAGCGATCGTCTAACAATCTAATCGAATGACAAGAATCAACGTTTTGCTGAAATTGACGAGTTACATGAGCAAAGTAGTAACAGCTGCCGCAGCGATGCTGCCAACCTTCGCGACATGCAGCGCGCTCTCGCGCCAAAAAGTTTTTCGGCGATTAAATAAAAATGGAGATCTAACAAACGATGAAAATTGACTAACAATCACTAGCGATCGTCTAACAATCTAATAGAATGACAAGAATCAACGTTTTGCTGAAATTGACGAGTCACAATTGGAAAGCCGGAAGCAGCTCTCGCGACGATGCTGCCAACCTTCGCGACAAGCAGCGCGCTCTAGCGCCGAAAAGTTTTTCACCGATTAAATATAAATGGAGCTGTATCAAACGATGAAAGTTAACTAACAATCACTAGCGATCGTCTAACAATCTAATAGAATGACGAGAATCAACGTTTTGCTGAAATTGACGAGTCACATGTGGAAAGCCGGAAGCAGCTGTCGCGACGATGCCGCCAACCTTCGCGACAAGCAGCGCGCTCTAGCGCCGAAAAGTTTTTCAGCGATTAAATATAAATGGAGCTCTATCAAACGATGAAAGTTAACTAACAATCACTAGCGATCGTCTAACAATCTAATCGACTGACAAGAATCAACGTTTTGCTGAAATTGACGAGTTACATGTGCAAAGCCGGAAGCAGCTGTGGCGACGATGCTGCCAACCTTCGCGACAAGCAGCGCGCTCTAGCGACGAAAAGTTTTTCAGCGATTTAATATAAATGGAGCTCTAACAAACGATGAAAATTAACTAACAATCACTCGCGATCGTCTAACAATCCAATAGAATGACAAGAATCAACGTTTTGCTGAAATTGACGAGTCACATGTGGAAAGCCGGAAGCAGCTTTCGCGACGATGCTGCCAACCTTCGCGACATGCAGCGCGCTCTCGCGCGAAAAAGTTTTTCGGCGATTAAATAAAAATGGAGATCTAACAAACGATGAAAATTGACTACCAATCACTAGCGATCGTCTAACAATCTAATAGAATGACAAGAAACAACGTTTTGCTGAAATTGACGAGTCACATGTCGAAAGCCGGAAGCAGCTCTCGCGACGATGCTGCCAACCTTCGCGACAAGCAGCGCCCTCTAGCGCCGAAAAGTTTTTCAGCGATCAAATATAAATGGAGCTCTAACAAACGATGAAAGGTAACTAACAATCCCTAGTGAACGTCTAACAATCTAATAGAATGACAAGAACCAACGTTTTGCTGAAATTGACGAGTCACATGTGGAAAGCCGGAAGCAGGTGTCGCGACGATGCTGCCAACCTTCGCGACAAGCAGCGCGCTGTAGCGCCGAAAAGTTTTTCAGCGATTAAATATAAATGGAGCTCTAACAAACGATGAAAGTTAACTAACAATCACTAGCGATCGTCTCACAATCTAATCGAATGACAAGAATCAACGTTTTGCTGAAATTGACGAGTTACATGTGCAAAGCCGGAAGCAGCTGTGGCGACGATGCTGCCAACCTTCGCGACAAGCAGCGCGCTCTAGCGCCGAAAAGTTTTTCAGCGATTAAATATAAATGGAGCTCTAACAAACGATGAAAATTAACTAACAATCACTAGCGATCGTCTAACAATCCAATAGAATGACAAGAATCAACGTTTTGCTGAAATTGACGAGTTACATGTGCAAAGTCGGAAGCAGCTGTCGCGACGATGCTGCCAACCTCCGCGACAAGCAGCGCGCTTTCGCGCCGAAAGGTTTTTCGGCGATTATATAAAAATGGAGATCCAACAAACGATGAAAGTTAACTAACAAACACTAGCGATCGTCTAACAATCTAATAGAATGACAAGAATCAACGTTTTGCTGAAATTGACGAATCACATGTGGAAAGCCGGAAGCAGCTGTCGCGACGATGCTGCCAACCTTCGCGACAATCAGCGCGCTCTAGCGCCGAAAAGTTTTTCAGCGATTAAATATAAATGGAGCTCTAACAAACGATGAAAGTTAACTAACAATCACTAGCGATCGTCTAACAATCTAATAGAATGACAAGAATAAACGTTTTGCTGAAATTGACGAGTCACATGTGGAAAGCCGGAAGCAGCTGTCGCGACGATGCTGCCAACCATTGCGACAAGCAGCGCGCTCTAGCGCCGAAATGTTTTTCAGCGATTAAATATAAATGGAGCTCTAACAAACGATGAAAATTAACTAACAATCACTAGCGATCGTCTAACAATCCAATAGAATGACAAGAATCAACGTTTTGCTGAAATTGACGAGTTACATGTGCAAAGTCGTAACAGCTGCCGCAGCGATGCTGCCAACCTTCGCGACATGCAGCGCGCTTTCGCGCCGAAAGGTTTTTCGGCGATTATATAAAAATGGAGATCCAACAAACGATGAAAGTTAACTAACAAACACTAGCGATCGTCTAACAATCTAATAGAATGACAAGAATCAACGTTTTGCTGAAATTGACGAATCACATGTGGAAAGCCGGAAGCAGCTGTCGCGACGATGCTGCCAACCTTCGCGACAAGCAGCGCGCTCTAGCGCCGAAAAGTTTTTCAGCGATTAAATATAAATGGAGCTCTAACAAACGATGAAAGTTAACTAACAATCACTAGCGATCGTCTAACAATCTAATAGAATGACAAGAATAAACGTTTTGCTGAAATTGACGAGTCACATGTGGAAAGCCGGAAGCAGCTGTCGCGACGATGCTGCCAACCATTGCGACAAGCAGCGCGCTCTAGCGCCGAAATGTTTTTCAGCGATTAAATATAAATGGAGATCTAACAAACGATGAAAGTTAACTAACAATCACTAGCGATCGTCTAACAATCTACTCGAATGACAAGAATTAACGTTTTGCTGAAATTGACGAGTTACATGTGCAAAGTCGTAACAGCTGCCGCAGCGATGCTGCCAACCTTCGCGACATGCAGCGCGCTCTCGCGCCAAAAAGTTTTTCGGCGATTAAATAAAAATGGAGATCTAACAAACGATGAAAATTGACTAAGAATCACTAGCGATCGTCTAACAATCTAATAGATCGACAAGAATCAACGTTTTGCTGAAATTGACGAGGCACATGTGGAAAGCCGGAAGCAGCTCTCGCGACGATGCTGCCAACCTTCGCGACACGCAGCGCGCTCTAGCGCCGAAAAGTTTTTCAGCGATTAAATATAAATGGTGCTCTAACAAACGATGAAAGTTAACTAACAATCCCTAGTGATCGTCTAACAATCTAATAGAATGACAAGAACCAACGTTTTGCTGAAATTGACGAGTCACATGTGGAAAGCCGGAAGCAGCTGTCGCGACGATGCTGCCAACCTTCGCGACAAGCGGCGCGCTCTAGCGCCGAAAAGTGTTTCAGCGATTAAATATAAATGGAGCTCTAACAAACGATGAAAGTTAACTAACAATCACTAGCGATCGTCTAACAATCTAATAGAATGACAAGAATCAACGTTTTGCAGAAATTGACGAGTCACATGTGGAAAGCGGGCAGCAGCTGTCGCGACGATGCTGCCAACCTTCGCGACAAGCAGCGCGCTCTAGCGCCGAAAAGTTTTTCAGCGATTAAATATAAATGGAGCTCTAACAAACGATGAAAGTTAACTAACAATCACTAGCGATCGTCGAACAATCTAATAGAATGACAAGAATAAACGTTTTGCTGAAATTGACGAGTTACATGTGCAAAGTCGTAACAGCTGCCGCAGCGATGCTGCCAACCTTCGCGACATGCAGCGCGCTCTCGCGCCAAAAAGTTTTTCGGCGATTAAATAAAAATGGAGATCTAACAAACGATGAAAATTGACTAACAATCACTAGCGATCGTCTACCAATCTAATAGAATGACAAGAATCAACGTTTTGCTGAAATTGACGAGTCACATGTGGAAAGCCGGAAGCTGCTCTCGCGACGATGCTGCCAACCTTCGCGACAAGCAGCGCGCTCTTGCGCCGAAAAGTTTTTCAGCGATTAAATATAAATGGAGCTGTATCAAACGATGAAAGTTAACTAACAATCACTAGCGATCGTCTAACAATCTAATAGAATGACAAGAATCAACGTTTTGCTGAAATTGACGAGTCACATGTGGAAAGCCGGAAGCAGCTGTCGCGACGATGCTGCCAACCTTCGCGACAAGCAGCGCGCTCTAGCGCCGAAAAGTTTTTCAGCGATTAAATATAAATGGAGCTCTAACAAACGATGAAAGTTAACTAACAATCACTAGCGATCATCTAACAATCTAATAGAATGACAAGAATCAACGTTTTGCTGAAATTGACGAGTCACATGTGGAAAGCCGGAAGCAGCTGTAGCGACGATGCTGCCAACCTTCGCGACAAGCAGCGCGCTCTAGCGCCGAAAAGTTTTTCAGCGATTAAATATAAATGGAGCTCTAACAAACGATGAAAGTTAACTAACAATCACTAGCGATCGTCTAACAATCTAATAGAATGACAAGAATCAACGTTTTGCTGAAATTGACGAGTCACATGTGGAAAGCCGGAAGCAGCTGTCGCGACGATGCTGCCAACCTTCGCGACAAGCAGCGCGCTCTGGCGCCGAACAGTTTTTCAGCGATTAAATATAAATGGAGCTCTAACAAACGTTGAAAGTTAACTAACAATCACTCGCGATCGTCTAACAAATCTAATCGAATGACAAGAATCAACGTTTTGTTGAAATTGACGAGTTACATGTGCAATGTCGGAAGCAGCTGTCGCGACGATGCTGCCAACCTTCGCGACAAGCAGCGCGCTCTAGCGCCGAAAAGTTTTTCAGCGATTAAATATAAATGGAGCTCTATCAAACGATGAAAGTTAACTAACAATCACTAGCGATCGTCTAACAATCTAATCGACTGACAAGAATCAACGTTTTGCTGAAATTGACGAGTTACATGTGCAAAGCCGGAAGCAGCTGTGGCGACGATGCTGCCAACCTTCGCGACAAGCAGCGCGCTCTAGCGACGAAAAGTTTTTCAGCGATTTAATATAAATGGAGCTCTAACAAACGATGAAAATTAACTAACAATCACTCGCGATCGTCTAACAATCCAATAGAATGACAAGAATCAACGTTTTGCTGAAATTGACGAGTCACATGTGGAAAGCCGGAAGCAGCTTTCGCGACGATGCTGCCAACCTTCGCGACATGCAGCGCGCTCTCGCGCGAAAAAGTTTTTCGGCGATTAAATAAAAATGGAGATCTAACAAACGATGAAAATTGACTACCAATCACTAGCGATCGTCTAACAATCTAATAGAATGACAAGAAACAACGTTTTGCTGAAATTGACGAGTCACATGTCGAAAGCCGGAAGCAGCTCTCGCGACGATGCTGCCAACCTTCGCGACAAGCAGCGCCCTCTAGCGCCGAAAAGTTTTTCAGCGATCAAATATAAATGGAGCTCTAACAAACGATGAAAGGTAACTAACAATCCCTAGTGAACGTCTAACAATCTAATAGAATGACAAGAACCAACGTTTTGCTGAAATTGACGAGTCACATGTGGAAAGCCGGAAGCAGGTGTCGCGACGATGCTGCCAACCTTCGCGACAAGCAGCGCGCTGTAGCGCCGAAAAGTTTTTCAGCGATTAAATATAAATGGAGCTCTAACAAACGATGAAAGTTAACTAACAATCACTAGCGATCGTCTCACAATCTAATCGAATGACAAGAATCAACGTTTTGCTGAAATTGACGAGTTACATGTGCAAAGCCGGAAGCAGCTGTGGCGACGATGCTGCCAACCTTCGCGACAAGCAGCGCGCTCTAGCGCCGAAAAGTTTTTCAGCGATTAAATATAAATGGAGCTCTAACAAACGATGAAAATTAACTAACAATCACTAGCGATCGTCTAACAATCCAATAGAATGACAAGAATCAACGTTTTGCTGAAATTGACGAGTTACATGTGCAAAGTCGGAAGCAGCTGTCGCGACGATGCTGCCAACCTCCGCGACAAGCAGCGCGCTTTCGCGCCGAAAGGTTTTTCGGCGATTATATAAAAATGGAGATCCAACAAACGATGAAAGTTAACTAACAAACACTAGCGATCGTCTAACAATCTAATAGAATGACAAGAATCAACGTTTTGCTGAAATTGACGAATCACATGTGGAAAGCCGGAAGCAGCTGTCGCGACGATGCTGCCAACCTTCGCGACAATCAGCGCGCTCTAGCGCCGAAAAGTTTTTCAGCGATTAAATATAAATGGAGCTCTAACAAACGATGAAAGTTAACTAACAATCACTAGCGATCGTCTAACAATCTAATAGAATGACAAGAATAAACGTTTTGCTGAAATTGACGAGTCACATGTGGAAAGCCGGAAGCAGCTGTCGCGACGATGCTGCCAACCATTGCGACAAGCAGCGCGCTCTAGCGCCGAAATGTTTTTCAGCGATTAAATATAAATGGAGCTCTAACAAACGATGAAAATTAACTAACAATCACTAGCGATCGTCTAACAATCCAATAGAATGACAAGAATCAACGTTTTGCTGAAATTGACGAGTTACATGTGCAAAGTCGTAACAGCTGCCGCAGCGATGCTGCCAACCTTCGCGACATGCAGCGCGCTTTCGCGCCGAAAGGTTTTTCGGCGATTATATAAAAATGGAGATCCAACAAACGATGAAAGTTAACTAACAAACACTAGCGATCGTCTAACAATCTAATAGAATGACAAGAATCAACGTTTTGCTGAAATTGACGAATCACATGTGGAAAGCCGGAAGCAGCTGTCGCGACGATGCTGCCAACCTTCGCGACAAGCAGCGCGCTCTAGCGCCGAAAAGTTTTTCAGCGATTAAATATAAATGGAGCTCTAACAAACGATGAAAGTTAACTAACAATCACTAGCGATCGTCTAACAATCTAATAGAATGACAAGAATAAACGTTTTGCTGAAATTGACGAGTCACATGTGGAAAGCCGGAAGCAGCTGTCGCGACGATGCTGCCAACCATTGCGACAAGCAGCGCGCTCTAGCGCCGAAATGTTTTTCAGCGATTAAATATAAATGGAGATCTAACAAACGATGAAAGTTAACTAACAATCACTAGCGATCGTCTAACAATCTACTCGAATGACAAGAATTAACGTTTTGCTGAAATTGACGAGTTACATGTGCAAAGTCGTAACAGCTGCCGCAGCGATGCTGCCAACCTTCGCGACATGCAGCGCGCTCTCGCGCCAAAAAGTTTTTCGGCGATTAAATAAAAATGGAGATCTAACAAACGATGAAAATTGACTAAGAATCACTAGCGATCGTCTAACAATCTAATAGATCGACAAGAATCAACGTTTTGCTGAAATTGACGAGGCACATGTGGAAAGCCGGAAGCAGCTCTCGCGACGATGCTGCCAACCTTCGCGACACGCAGCGCGCTCTAGCGCCGAAAAGTTTTTCAGCGATTAAATATAAATGGTGCTCTAACAAACGATGAAAGTTAACTAACAATCCCTAGTGATCGTCTAACAATCTAATAGAATGACAAGAACCAACGTTTTGCTGAAATTGACGAGTCACATGTGGAAAGCCGGAAGCAGCTGTCGCGACGATGCTGCCAACCTTCGCGACAAGCGGCGCGCTCTAGCGCCGAAAAGTGTTTCAGCGATTAAATATAAATGGAGCTCTAACAAACGATGAAAGTTAACTAACAATCACTAGCGATCGTCTAACAATCTAATAGAATGACAAGAATCAACGTTTTGCAGAAATTGACGAGTCACATGTGGAAAGCGGGCAGCAGCTGTCGCGACGATGCTGCCAACCTTCGCGACAAGCAGCGCGCTCTAGCGCCGAAAAGTTTTTCAGCGATTAAATATAAATGGAGCTCTAACAAACGATGAAAGTTAACTAACAATCACTAGCGATCGTCGAACAATCTAATAGAATGACAAGAATAAACGTTTTGCTGAAATTGACGAGTTACATGTGCAAAGTCGTAACAGCTGCCGCAGCGATGCTGCCAACCTTCGCGACATGCAGCGCGCTCTCGCGCCAAAAAGTTTTTCGGCGATTAAATAAAAATGGAGATCTAACAAACGATGAAAATTGACTAACAATCACTAGCGATCGTCTACCAATCTAATAGAATGACAAGAATCAACGTTTTGCTGAAATTGACGAGTCACATGTGGAAAGCCGGAAGCTGCTCTCGCGACGATGCTGCCAACCTTCGCGACAAGCAGCGCGCTCTTGCGCCGAAAAGTTTTTCAGCGATTAAATATAAATGGAGCTGTATCAAACGATGAAAGTTAACTAACAATCACTAGCGATCGTCTAACAATCTAATAGAATGACAAGAATCAACGTTTTGCTGAAATTGACGAGTCACATGTGGAAAGCCGGAAGCAGCTGTCGCGACGATGCTGCCAACCTTCGCGACAAGCAGCGCGCTCTAGCGCCGAAAAGTTTTTCAGCGATTAAATATAAATGGAGCTCTAACAAACGATGAAAGTTAACTAACAATCACTAGCGATCATCTAACAATCTAATAGAATGACAAGAATCAACGTTTTGCTGAAATTGACGAGTCACATGTGGAAAGCCGGAAGCAGCTGTAGCGACGATGCTGCCAACCTTCGCGACAAGCAGCGCGCTCTAGCGCCGAAAAGTTTTTCAGCGATTAAATATAAATGGAGCTCTAACAAACGATGAAAGTTAACTAACAATCACTAGCGATCGTCTAACAATCTAATAGAATGACAAGAATCAACGTTTTGCTGAAATTGACGAGTCACATGTGGAAAGCCGGAAGCAGCTGTCGCGACGATGCTGCCAACCTTCGCGACAAGCAGCGCGCTCTGGCGCCGAACAGTTTTTCAGCGATTAAATATAAATGGAGCTCTAACAAACGTTGAAAGTTAACTAACAATCACTCGCGATCGTCTAACAAATCTAATCGAATGACAAGAATCAACGTTTTGTTGAAATTGACGAGTTACATGTGCAATGTCGGAAGCAGCTGTCGCGACGATGCTGCCAACCTTCGCGACAAGCAGCGCGCTTTCGCGCCGAAAGTTTTTTCGGCGATTATATAAAAATGGAGATCTAACAAACGATGAAAGTTAACTAACAAACACTAGCGATAGTCTAACAATCTAATCGAATGACAAGAATCAACGTTTTGCTGAAATTGACGAGTCACATGTGGAAAGCCGGAAGCAGCTGTCGCGACGATGCTGCCAACCTTTGCGACAAGCAGCGCGCTCTAGCGCCGACAAGTTTTTCAGCGATTAAATATAAATGGAGATCTAACAAACGATGAAAGTTACCTAACAAACACTAACGATCGTCTAACAATCTAATCGAATTACAAGAATCAACGTTTTGCTGAAATTGACGAGTCACATGTGGAAAGCCGGAAGCAGCTGTCGCGACGATGCTGCCAACCTTTGCGTCAAGCAGCGCGCTCTAGCGCCGAAAAGTTTTTCAGCGATTAAATATATATGGAGCTCTAACAAACGATGAAAGTTAACTAACATTCACTAGCGATCGTCTAACAATCTAATCGAATGACAAGAATCAACGTTTTGCTGAAATTGACGAGTCACATGTGGAAAGCCGGAAGCAGCTCTCGCGACGATGCTGCCAACCTACGCGACAAGCAGCGCGCTCTAGCGCCGAAAAGTTTTTCAGCGATTAAATATAAATGGAGCTCTAACAAACGATGAAAGTTAACTAACAATCACTAGCGATCGTCTAACAATCTAATCGAATGACAAGAATCAACGTTTTGCTGAAATTGACGAGTTACTTGTGCAAAGTAGTAACAGCTGCCGCAGCGATGCTGCCAACCTTCGCGACATGCAGCGCGCTCTCGCGGCAAAAAGTTTTTCGGCGATTAAATAAAAATGGAGATCTAACAAACGATGAAAATTGACTAACAATCACTAGCGATCGTCTAACAATCTAATAGAATGACAAGAATCAACGTTTTGCTGAAATTGACGAGTCACAAGTGGAAAGCCGGAAGCAGCTCTCGCGACGATGCTGCCAACCTTCGCGACAAGCAGCGCGCTCTAGCGCCGAAAAGTTTTTCGGCGATTAAATATAAATGGAGCTGTATCAAACGATGAAAGTTAACTAACAATCACTAGCGATCGTCTAACAATCTAATAGAATGACGAGAATCAACGTTTTGCTGAAATTGACGAGTCACATGTGGAAAGCCGGAAGCAGCTGTCGCGACGATGCTCCCAACCTTCGCGACAAGCAGCGCGCTCTAGCGCCGAAAAGTTTTTCAGCGATTAAATATCAATGGAGCTCTAACAAACGATGAAAGTTAACTAACAATCACTAGCGATCGTCGAACAATCTAATAGAATGACAAGAATAAACGTTTTGCTGAAATTGACGAGTTACATGTGCAAAGTCGTAACAGCTGCCGCAGCGATGCTGCCAACCTTCGTGACATGCAGCGCGCTCTCGCGCCAAAAAGTTTTTCGGCGATTAAATAAAAATGGAGATCTAACAAACGATGAAAATTGACTAACAATCACTAGCGATCGTCTAACAATCTAATAGAATGACAAGAATCAACGTTTTGCTGAAATTGACGAGTCACATGTGGAAAGCCGGAAGCAGCTCTCGCGACGATGCTGCCAACCTTCGCGACAAGCAGCGCGCTCTAGCGCCGAAAAGTTTTTCAGCGATTAAATATAAATGGAGCTCTAACAAACGATGAAAGTTAACTAACAATCACTAGCGATCGTCTAACAATCTAATAGAATGACAAGAACCAACGTTTTGCTGAAATTGACGAGTCACATGTGGAGAGCCGGAAGCAGCTGTCGCGACGATGCTGCCAACCTTCGCGACAAGCAGCGCGCTCTAGCGCCGAAAAGTTTTTCAGCGATTAAATATAAATGGAGCTCTAACAAACGATGAAAGTTAACTAACAATCACCAGCGATCGTCTAACAATCTAATAGATCGAGAAGAATCAACGTTTTGCTGAAATTGACGAGTCACATGTGGAAAGCCGGAAGCAGCTGTCGCGACGATGCTGCCAACCTTCGCGACAAGCAGCGCGCTCTGGCGTCGAAAAGTTTTTCAGCGATTAAATATAAATGGAGCTCTAACAAACGATGAAAGTTAACTAACAATCACTAGCGATCGTCTACCAATCTAATAGAATGACAAGAATCAACGTTTTGCTGAAATTGACGAGTCACATGTGGAAAGCCGGAAGCAGCTGTCGCGACGATGATGCCAACCTTCGCGACAAGCAGCGCGCTTTCGCGCCGAAAGGTTTTTCGGCGATTATATAAAAATGGAGATCTAACAAACGATGAAAGTTAACTAACAAACACTAGCGATCGTCTAACAATCTAATAGAATGACAAGAATCAACGTTTTGCTGAAATTGACGAGTCACATGTGGAAAGCCGGAAGCAGCTCTCGCGACGATGCTGCCAACCTTCGCAACAAGCAGCGCGCCCTAGCGCCGAAAAGTTTTTCAGCGATTAAATATCAATGGAGCTCTAACAAACGATGAAAGTTAACTAACAATCACTATCGATCGTCGAACAATCTAATAGAATGACAAGAATAAACGTTTTGCTGAAATTGACGAGTTACATGTGCAAAGTCGTAACAGCTGCCGCAGCGATGCTGCCAACCTTCGCGACATGCAGCGCGCTCTCGCGCCAAAAAGTTTTTCGGCGATTAAATAAAAATGGAGATCTAACAAACGATGAAAATTGACTAACAATCACTAGCGATCGTCTAACAATCTAATAGAATGACAAGAATCAACGTTTTGCTGAAATTGACGAGTCACATGTGGAAAGCCGGAAGCAGCTCTCGCGACGATGCTGCCAACCTTCGCGACAAGCAGCGCGCTCTAGCGCCGAAAAGTTTTTCAGCGATTAAATATAAATGGAGCTGTATCAAACGATAAAAGTGAACTAACAATCACTAGCGATCGTCTAACAATCTAATAGAATGACAAGAATCAACGTTTTGCTGAAATTGACGAGTCACATGTGGAAAGCCGGAAGCAGCTGTCGCGACGATGCTGCCAACCTTCGCGACAAGCAGCGCGCTCTAGCGCCGAAAAGTTTTTCAGCGATTAAATATAAATGGAGCTCTAGCAAACGATGAAAGTTAACTAACAATCACTAGCGATCGTCTAACAATCTAATAGAATGACAAGAATCAACGTTTTGCTGAAATTGACGAGTCACATGTGGAAAGCCGGAAGCAGCTCTCGCAACGATGCTGCCATCCTTCGCGACAAGCAGCGCCCTCTAGCGCCGAAAAGTTTTTCAGCGATTAAATATAAATGGAGCTCTGACAAACGATGAAAGTTAACTAACAATCACTAGCGATCGTCGAACAATCTAATAGAATGACAAGAATAAACGTTTTGCTAAAATTGACGAGTTACATGTGCAAAGTCAAAACAGCTGCCGCAGCGATGCTGCCAACCTTCGCGACATGCAGCGCGCTCTCGCGCCAAAAAGTTTTTCGGCGATTAAATAAAAATGGAGATCTAACAAACGATGAAAATTGACTACCAATCACTAGCGATCGTCTAACAATCTAATAGAATGACAAGAACCAATGTTTTGCTGAAATTGACGAGTCACATGTAGAAAGCCGGAAACAGCTGTCGCGACGATGCTGCCAACCTTCGCGACAAGCAGCGCGCTCTAGCGCCGAAAAGTTTTTCAGCGATTAAATATAAATGGAGCTCTAACAAACGATGAAAGTTAACTAACAATCACTAGCGATCGTCGAACAATCTAATAGAATGACAAGAATAAACGTTTTGCTGAAATTGACGAGTTACATGTGCAAAGTCGTAACAGCTGCCGCAGCGATGCCGCCAACCTTCGCGACATGCAGCGCGCTCTCGCGCCAAAAAGTTTTTCGGCGATTAAATAAAAATGGAGATCTAACAAACGATGAAAATTGACTAACAATCACTAGCGATCGTCTAACAATCTAATAGAATGACAAGAATCAACGTTTTGCTGAAATTGACGAGTCACATGTGGAAAGCCGGAAGCAGCTCTCGCAACGATGCTGCCATCCTTCGCGACAAGCAGCGCGCTCTAGCGCCGAAAAGTTTTTCAGCGATTAAATATAAATGGAGCTCTGACAAACGATGAAAGTTAACTAACAATCACTAGCGATCGTCGAACAATCTAATAGAATGACAAGAATAAACGTTTTGCTGAAATTGACGAGTTACATGTGCAAAGTCGAAACAGCTGCCGCAGCGATGCTGCCAACCTTCGCGACATGCAGCGCGCTCTCGCGCCAAAAAGTTTTTCGGCGATTAAATAAAAATGGAGATCTAACAAACGATGAAAATTGACTACCAATCACTAGCGATCGTCTAACAATCTAATAGAATGACAAGAAACAACGTTTTGCTGAAATTGACGAGTCACATGTCGAAAGCCGGAAGCAGCTCTCGCGACGATGCTGCCAACCTTCGCGACAAGCAGCGCCCTCTAGCGCCGAAAAGTTTTTCAGCGATCAAATATAAATGGAGCTCTAACAAACGATGAAAGGTAACTAACAATCCCTAGTGAACGTCTAACAATCTAATAGAATGACAAGAACCAACGTTTTGCTGAAATTGACGAGTCACATGTGGAAAGCCGGAAGCAGGTGTCGCGACGATGCTGCCAACCTTCGCGACAAGCAGCGCGCTGTAGCGCCGAAAAGTTTTTCAGCGATTAAATATAAATGGAGCTCTAACAAACGATGAAAGTTAACTAACAATCACTAGCGATCGTCTCACAATCTAATCGAATGACAAGAATCAACGTTTTGCTGAAATTGACGAGTTACATGTGCAAAGCCGGAAGCAGCTGTGGCGACGATGCTGCCAACCTTCGCGACAAGCAGCGCGCTCTAGCGCCGAAAAGTTTTTCAGCGATTAAATATAAATGGAGCTCTAACAAACGATGAAAATTAACTAACAATCACTAGCGATCGTCTAACAATCCAATAGAATGACAAGAATCAACGTTTTGCTGAAATTGACGAGTTACATGTGCAAAGCCGGAAGCAGCTGTCGCGACGATGCTGCCAACCTTCGCGACAAGCAGCGCGCTTTCGCGCCGAAAGGTTTTTCGGCGATTATATAAAAATGGAGATCCAACAAACGATGAAAGTTAACTAACAAACACTAGCGATCGTCTAACAATCTAATAGAATGACAAGAATCAACGTTTTGCTGAAATTGACGAATCACATGTGGAAAGCCGGAAGCAGCTGTCGCGACGATGCTGCCAACCTTCGCGACAAGCAGCGCGCTCTAGCGCCGAAAAGTTTTTCAGCGATTAAATATAAATTGAGCTCTAACAAACGATGAAAGTTAACTAACAATCACTAGCGATCGTCTAACAATCTAATAGAATGACAAGAATAAACGTTTTGCTGAAATTGACGAGTCACATGTGGAAAGCCGGAAGCAGCTGTCGCGACGATGCTGCCAACCATTGCGACAAGCAGCGCGCTCTAGCGCCGAAATGTTTTTCAGCGATTAAATATAAATGGAGCTCTAACAAACGATGAAAATTAACTAACAATCACTAGCGATCGTCTAACAATCCAATAGAATGACAAGAATCAACGTTTTGCTGAAATTGACGAGTTACATGTGCAAAGTCGTAACAGCTGCCGCAGCGATGCTGCCAACCTTCGCGACATGCAGCGCGCTTTCGCGCCGAAAGGTTTTTCGGCGATTATATAAAAATGGAGATCCAACAAACGATGAAAGTTTACTAACAAACACTAGCGATCGTCTAACAATCTAATAGAATGACAAGAATCAACGTTTTGCTGAAATTGACGAATCACATGTGGAAAGCCGGAAGCAGCTGTCGCGACGATGCTGCCAACCTTCGCGACAAGCAGCGCGCTCTAGCGCCGAAAAGTTTTTCAGCGATTAAATATAAATGGAGCTCTAACAAACGATGAAAGTTAACTAACAATCACTAGCGATCGTCTAACAATCTAATAGAATGACAAGAATAAACGTTTTGCTGAAATTGACGAGTCACATGTGGAAAGCCGGAAGCAGCTGTCGCGACGATGCTCCCAACCATTGCGACAAGCAGCGCGCTCTAGCGCCGAAATGTTTTTCAGCGATTAAATATAAATGGAGCTCTAACAAACGATGAAAGTTAACTAACAATCACTAGCGATCGTCTAACAATCTACTCGAATGACAAGAATTAACGTTTTGCTGAAATTGACGAGTTACATGTGCAAAGTCGTAACAGCTGCCGCAGCGATGCTGCCAACCTTCGCGACATGCAGCGCGCTCTCGCGCCAAAAAGTTTTTCGGCGATTAAATAAAAATGGAGATCTAACAAACGATGAAAATTGACTAAAAATCACTAGCGATCGTCTAACAATCTAATAGATCGACAAGAATCAACGTTTTGCTGAAATTGACGAGGCACATGTGGAAAGCCGGAAGCAGCTCTCGCGACGATGCTGCCAACCTTCGCGACACGCAGCGCGCTCTAGCGCCGAAAAGTTTTTCAGCGATTAAATATAAATGGAGCTCTAACAAACGATGAAAGTTAACTAACAATCCCTAGTGATCGTCTAACAATCTAATAGAATGACAAGAACCAACGTTTTGCTGAAATTGACGAGTCACATGTGGAAAGCCGGAAGCAGCTGTCGCGACGATGCTGCCAACCTTCGCGACAAGCGGCGCGCTCTAGCGCCGAAAAGTGTTTCAGCGATTAAATATAAATGGAGCTCTAACAAACGATGAAAGTTAACTAACAATCACTAGCGATCGTCTAACAATCTAATAGAATGACAAGAATCAACGTTTTGCAGAAATTGACGAGTCACATGTGGAAAGCCGGCAGCAGCTGTCGCGACGATGCTGCCAACCTTCGCGACAAGCAGCGCGCTCTAGCGCCGAAAAGTTTTTCAGCGATTAAATATAAATGGAGCTCTAACAAACGATGAAAGTTAATTAACAATCACTAGCGATCGTCTAACAATCTAATCGAATGACAAGAATCAACGTTTTGCTGAAATTGACGAGTCACATGTGGAAAGCCGGAAGCAGCTCTCGCGACGATGCTGCCAACCTTCGCGACAAGCAGCGCGCTCTAGCGCCGAAAAGGTTTTCAGCGATTAAATATCAATGGAGCTCTAACAAACGATGAAAGTTAACTAACAATCACTAGCGATCGTCGAACAATCTAATAGAATGACAAGAATAAACGTTTTGCTGAAATTGACGAGTTACATGTGCAAAGTCGTAACAGCTGCCGCAGCGATGCTGCCAACCTTCGCGACATGCAGCGCGCTCTCGCGCCAAAAAGTTTTTCGGCGATTAAATAAAAATGGAGATCTAACAAACGATGAAAATTGACTAACAATCACTAGCGATCGTCTACCAATCTAATAGAATGACAAGAATCAACGTTTTGCTGAAATTGACGAGTCACATGTGGAAAGCCGGAAGCTGCTCTCGCGACGATGCTGCCAACCTTCGCGACAAGCAGCGCGCTCTAGCGCCGAAAAGGTTTTCAGCGATTAAATATCAATGGAGCTCTAACAAACGATGAAAGTTAACTAACAATCACTAGCGATCGTCGAACAATCTAATAGAATGACAAGAATCAACGTTTTGCTGAAATTGACGAGTCACATGTGGAAAGCCGGAAGCAGCTGTCGCGACGATGCTGCCAACCTTCGCGACAAGCAGCGCGCTCTGGCGCCGATAAGTTTTTCAGCGATTAAATATAAATGGAGCTCTAACAAACGATGAAAGTTAACTAACAATCACTCGCGATCGTCTAACAATCTAATCGAATGACAAGAATCAACGTTTTGTTGAAATTGACGAGTTACATGTGCAAAGTCGGAAGCAGCTGTCGCGACGATGCTGCCAACCTTCGCGACAAGCAGCGCGCTTTCGCGCCGATAGGTTTTTCGGCGATTATATAAAAATGGAGATCTAACAAACGATGAAAGTTAACTAACAAACATTAGTGATCGTCTAACAATCTAATCGAATGACAAGAATCAACGTTTTGCTGAAATTGACGAGTCACATGTGGAAAGCCGGAAGCAGCTGTCGCGACGATGGTGCCAACCTTTGCGACAAGCAGCGCGCTCTAGCGCCGTAAAGTTTTTCAGCGATTAAATATAAATGGAGATCTAACAAACGATGAAAGTTAACTAACATTCACTAGCGATCGTCTAACAATCTAATCGAATGACAAGAATCAACTTTTTGCTGAAATTGACGAGTCACATGTGGAAAGCCGGAAGCAGCTCTCGCGACGATGCTGCCAACCTACGCGACAAGCAGCGCGCTCTAGCGCCGAAAAGTTTTTCAGCGATTAAATATAAATGGAGCTCTAACAAACGATGAAAGTTAACTAACAATCACTAGCGATCGTCTAACAATCTAATCGAATGACAAGAATCAACGTTTTGCTGAAATTGACGAGTTACATGTGCAAAGTAGTAACAGCTGCCGCAGCGATGCTGCCAACCTTCGCGACATGCAGCGCGCTCTCGCGGCAAAAAGTTTTTCGGCGATTAAATAAAAATGGAGATCTAACAAACGATGAAAATTGACTAACAATCACTAGCGATCGTCTAACAATCTAATAGAATGACAAGAATCAACGTTTTGCTGAAATTGACGAGTCACAAGTGGAAAGCCGGAAGCAGCTCTCGCGACGATGCTGCCAACCTTCGCGACAAGCAGCGCGCTCTAGCGCCGAAAAGTTTTTCGGCGATTAAATATAAATGGAGCTGTATCAAACGATGAAAGTTAACTAACAATCACTAGCGATCGTCTAACAATCTAATAGAATGACGAGAATCAACGTTTTGCTGAAATTGACGAGTCACATGTGGAAAGCCGGAAGCAGCTGTCGCGACGATGCCGCCAACCTTCGCGACAAGCAGCGCGCTCTAGCGCCGAAAAGTTTTTCAGCGATTAAATATAAATGGAGCTCTATCAAACTATGAAAGTTAACTAACAATCACCAGCGATCGTCTAACAATGTACTCGAATGACAAGAATCAACGTTTTGCTGAAATTGACGAGTCACATGTGGAAAGCCGGAAGCAGCTCTCGCGACGATGCTGCCAACCTTCGCGACAAGCAGCGCGCTCTAGCGCCGAAAAGTTTTTCAGCGATTAAATATAAATGGAGCTCTAACAAACGATGAAAGTTAACTAACAATCACTAGCGATCGTCTAACAATCTAATAGAACGACAAGAATCAACGTTTTGCTGAAATTGACGAGTCACATGTGGAAAGCCGGAAGCAGCTGTAGCGACGATGCTGCCAACCTTCGCGACAAGCAGCGCGCTCTAACGCCGAAAAGTTTTTCAGCGATTAAATATAAATGGAGCTCTAACAAACGATGAAAGTTAACTAACAATCACTAGCGATCGTCTAACAATCTAATAGAATGACAAGAATCAACGTTTTGCTGAAATTGACGAGTCACATGTGGAAAGCCGGTAGCAGCTGTCGCGACGATGCTGCCAACCTTCGCGACAAGCAGCGCGCTCTGGCGCCGAAAAGTTTTTCAGCGATTAAATATAAATGGAGCTCTAACAAACGATGAAAGTTAACTAACAATCACTCGCGATCGTCTAACAATCTAATCGAATGACAAGAATCAACGTTTTGTTGAAATTGACGAGTTACATGTGCAAAGTCGGAAGCAGCTGTCGCGACGACGCTGCCAACCTTCGCGACAAGCAGCGCGCTTTCGCGCCGAAAGTTTTTTGGCGATTATATAAAAATGGAGATCTAACAAACGATGAAAGTTAACTAACAAACACTAGCGATCGTCTAACAATCTAATCGAATGACAAGAATCAACGTTTTGCTGAAATTGACGAGTCACATGTGGAAAGCCGGAAGCAGCTGTCGCGACGATGCTGCCAACCTTTGCGACAAGCAGCGCGCTCTAGCGCCGACAAGTTTTTCAGCGATTAAATATAAATGGAGATCTAACAAACGATGAAAGTTAACTAACAAACACTAACGATCGTCTAACAATCTAATCGAATGACAAGTATCAACGTTTTGCTGAAATTGACGAGTCACATGTGGAAAGCCGGAAGCAGCTGTCGCGACGATGCTGCCAACCTTTGCGTCAAGCAGCGCGCTCTAGCGCCGAAAAGTTTTTCAGCGATTAAATATATATGGAGCTCTAACAAACGATGAAAGTTAACTAACATTCACTAGCGATCGTCTAACAATCTAATCGAATGACAAGAATCAACGTTTTGCTGAAATTGACGAGTCACATGTGGAAAGCCGGAAGCAGCTCTCGCGACGATGCTGCCAACCTACGCGACAAGCAGCGCGCTCTAGCGCCGAAAAGTTTTTCAGCGATTAAATATAAATGGAGCTCTAACAAACGATGAAAGTTAACTAACAATCACTAGCGATCGTCTAACAATCTAATCGAATGACAAGAATCAACGTTTTGCTGAAATTGACGAGTTACATGTGCAAAGTAGTAACAGCTGCCGCAGCGATGCTGCCAACCTTCGCGACATGCAGCGCGCTCTCGCGCCAAAAAGTTTTTCGGCGATTAAATAAAAATGGAGATCTAACAAACGATGAAAATTGACTAACAATCACTAGCGATCGTCTAACAATCTAATAGAATGACAAGAATCAACGTTTTGCTGAAATTGACGAGTCACAAGTGGAAAGCCGGAAGCAGCTCTCGCGACGATGCTGCCAACCTTCGCGACGAGCAGCGCGCTCTAGCGCCGAAAAGTTTTTCACCGATTAAATATAAATGGAGCTGTATCAAACGATGAAAGTTAACTAACAATCACTAGCGATCGTCTAACAATCTAATAGAATGACGAGAATCAACGTTTTGCTGAAATTGACGAGTCACATGTGGAAAGCCGGAAGCAGCTGTCGCGACGATGCCGCCAACCTTCGCGACAAGCAGCGCGCTCTAGCGCCGAAAAGTTTTTCAGCGATTAAATATAAATGGAGCTCTATCAAACGATGAAAGTTAACTAACAATCACTAGCGATCGTCTAACAATCTAATCGAATGACAAGAATCAACGTTTTGCTGAAATTGACGAGTTACATGTGCAAAGCCGGAAGCAGCTGTGGCGACGATGCTGCCAACCTTCGCGACAAGCAGCGCGCTCTAGCGCCGAAAAGTTTTTCAGCGATTAAATATTAATGGAGCTCTAACAAACGATGAAAATTAACTAACAATCACTAGCGATCGTCTAACAATCCAATAGAATGACAAGAATCAACGTTTTGCTGAAATTGACGAGTCACATGTGGATAGCCGGAAGCAGCTTTCGCGACGATGCTGCCAACCTTCGCGACATGCAGCGCGCTCTAGCGCCAAAAAGTTTTTCAGCGATTAAATATAAATGGAGCTCTAACAAACGATGAAAGTTAACTAACAATCACTAGCGATCGTCTAACAATCTAATCGAATGACAAGAATCAACGTTTTGCTGAAATTGACGAGTCACATGTGGAAAGCCGGAAGCAGCTGTCGCGACGATGCTGCCAACCTTTGCGACAAGCAGCGCGCTCTAGCGCCGAAAAGTTTTTCAGCGATTAAATATAAATGGAGATCTAACAAACGATGAAAGTTAACGAACAAACACTAGCGATCGTCTAACAATCTAATTGAATGACAAGAATCAACGTTTTGCTGAAATTGACGAGTCACATGTGGAAAGCCGGAAGCAGCTGTCGCGACGATGCTGCCAACCTTTGCGTCAAGCAGCGCGCTCTAGCGCCGAAAAGTTTTTCAGCGATTAAATATAAATGGAGCTCTAACAAACGATGAAAGTTAACTAACATTCACTAGCGATCGTCTAACAATCTAATCGAATGACAAGAATCAACGTTTTGCTGAAATTGACGAGTCACATGTGGAAAGCCGGAAGCAGCTCTCGCGACGATGCCACCAACCTACGCGACAAGCAGCGCGCTCTAACGCCGAAAAGTTTTTCAGCGATTAAATATAAATGGAGCTCTAACAAACGATGAAAGTTAACTATCAATCACTAGCGATCGCCTAACAATCTAATCGAATGACAAGAATCAACGTTTTTCTGAAATTGACGAGTTACATGTGCAAAGTCGTAACAGCTGCCGCAGCGATGCTGCCAACCTTCGCGACATGCAGCGCGCTCTCGCGCCAAAAAGTTTTTCGGCGATTAAATAAAAATGGAGATCTAACAAACGATGAAAATTGACTAACAATCACTAGCGATCGTCTAACAATCTAATAGAATGACAAGAATCAACGTTTTGCTGAAATTGACGAGTCACATGTGGAAAGCCGGAAGCAGCTCTCGCGACGATGCTGCCAACCTTCGCGACAAGCAGCGCGCTCTAGCGCCGAAAAGTTTTTCAGCGATTAAATATAAATGGAGCTCTAACAAACGATGAAAGTTAACTAACAATCACTAGCGATCGTCTAACAATCTAATCGAATGACAAGAATCAACGTTTTGCTGAAATTGACGAGTCACATGTGGAATGCCGGAAGCAGCTGTCGCGACGATGCTGCCAACCTTTGCGTCAAGCACCGCGCTCTAGCGCCGAAAAGTTTTTCAGCGATTAAATATAAATGGAGCTCTAACAAACGATGAAAGTTAACTAACATTCACTAGCGATCGTCTAACAATCTAATCGAATGACAAGAATCAACGTTTTGCTGAAATTGACGAGTTACATGTGCAAAGTCGGAAGCAGCTGTCGCGACGATGCTGCCAACGTTCGCGACAAGCAGCGCGCTTTCGCGCCGAAAGGTTTTTCGGCGATTATATAAAAATGGAGATCTAACAAACGATGAAAGTTAAATAACAAACACTAGCGATCGTCTAACAATCTAATAGAATGACAAGAATCAACGTTTTGCTGAAATTGACGAGTCACATGTGGAAAGCCGGAAGCAGCTCTCGCGACGACGCTGCCATCCTTCGCGACAAGCAGTGCGCTCTAGCGCCGAAAAGTTTTTCAGCGATTAAATATAAATGGAGCTCTAACAAACGATGAAAGTTAACTAACCATCACTAGCGATCGTCGAACAATCTAATAGAATGACAAGAATAAACGTTTTGCTGAAATTGACGAGTTACATGTGCAAAGTCGAAACAGCTGCCGCAGCGATGCTGCCAACCTTCGCGACATGCAGCGCGCTCTCGCGCCAAAAAGTTTTTCGGCGATTAAATAAAAATGGAGATCTAACAAACGATGAAAATTGACTACCAATCACTAGCGATCGTCTAACAATCTAATAGAATGACAAGAATCAACGTTTTGCTGAAATTGACGAGTCACATGTGGAAAGCCGGAAGCAGCTCTCGCGACGATGCTGCCAACCTTCGCGACAAGCAGCGCGCTCTAGCGCCGAAAAGTTTTTCAGCGATTAAATATAAATGGAGCTCTAACAAACGATGAAAGTTAACTAACAATCCCTAGTGATCGTCTAACAATCTAATAGAATGACAAGAATCAACGTTTTGCTGAAATTGACGAGTCACATGTGGAAAGCCGGAAGCATCTGTCGCGACGATGCTGCCAACCTTCGCGACAAGCAGCGCGCTCTAGCGCCGAAAAGTTTTTCAGCGATTAAATATAAATGGAGCTCTAACAAACGATGAAAGTTAACTAACAATCACTAGCGATCGTCTAACAATCTAATCGAATGACAAGAATCAACGTTTTGCTGAAATTGACGAGTTACATGTGCAAAGCCGGAAGCAGCTGTGGCGACGATGCTGCCAACCTTCGCGACAAGCAGCGCGCTCTAGCGCCGAAAAGTTTTTCAGCGATTAAATATAAATGGAGCTCTAACAAACGATGAAAGTTAACTAACAATCACTAGCGATCGTCTAACAATCTAATCGAATGACAAGAATCAACGTTTTGCTGAAATTGACGAGTTACATGTGCAAAGTCGGAAGCAGCTGTCGCGACGATGCTGCCAACCTTCGCGACAAGCAGCGCGCTTTCGCGCCGAAAGGTTTTTCGGCGATTATATAAAAATGGAGATCCAACAAACGATGAAAGTTAACTAACAAACACTAGCGATCGTCTAACAATCTAATAGAATGACAAGAACCAACGTTTTGCTGAAATTGACGAGTCACATGTGGAGAGCCGGAAGCAGCTGTCGCGACGATGCTGCCAACCTTCGCGACGAGCAGCGCGCTCTAGCGCCGAAAAGTTTTTCAGCGATTAAATATAAATGGAGCTCTAACAAACGATGAAAGTTAACTAACAATCACTAGCGATCGTCTAACAATCTAATCGAATGACAAGAATCAACGTTTTGCTGAAATTGACGAGTTACATGTGCAAAGCCGGAAGCAGCTGTGGCGACGATGCTGCCAACCTTCGCGACAAGCAGCGCGCTCTAGCGCCGAAAAGTTTTTCAGCGATTAAATATAAATGGAGCTGTAACAAACGATGAAAGTTAACTATCAATCACTAGCGATCGTCTAACAATCTAATCGAATGACAAGAATCAACGTTTTGCTGAAATTGACGAGTTACATGTGCAAAGTAGTAACAGCTGCCGCAGCGATGCTGCCAACCTTCGCGACATGCAGCGCGCTCTCGCGCCAAAAAGTTTTTCGGCGATTAAATAAAAATGGAGATCTAACAAACGATGAAAATTGACTAACAATCACTAGCGATCGTCTAACAATCTATTCGAATGACAAGAATCAACGTTTTGTTGAAATTGACGAGTTACATGTGCAAAGTCGGAAGCAGCCGTCGCGACGATGCTGCTAACCTTCGCGACAAGCAGCGCGCTTTCGCGCCGAAAGGTTTTTCGGCGATTAAATATAAATGGAGCTCTAACAAACGATGAACGTTAACTAACAATCACTAGCGATCGTCTAACAATCTAATAGAATGACAAGAATCAACGTTTTGCTGAAATTGACGAGATACATGTGCAAAGTCGTAACAGCTGCCGTCGCGATGCTGCCAACCTTCGCGAGATGCAGCGCGCTCTCGCGCCGAAAAGTTTTTCGGCGATTAAATAAAAATGGAGATCTAACATACGATGAAAATTGACTAACAATCACTAGCGATCGTCTAACAAACTAATAGAATGACAAGAATCAACGTTTTGCTGAAATTGACGAGTCACATGTGGAAAGCCGGAAGCAGCTCTCGCGACGATGCTGCCAACCTTCGCGACAAGCAGCGCGCTCTAGCGCCGAAAAGTTTTTCAGCGATTAAATATAATTGGAGCTCTAACATACGATGAAAGTTAACTAACAATTACTAGCGATCGTCTAACAATCTAATAGAATGACAAGAATCAACGTTTTGCTGAAATTGACGATATACATGTGCAAAGTCGTAGCAGCTACCGCAGCGATGCTACCAACCTTCGCGACATGCAGCGCGCTCTCGCGCCGAAAAGTTTTTCGGCGATTAAATAAAATCGGAGCTCTAACAAACGATGAAAATGAACTAACAATCCCTAGTGATCGTCTAACAATCTAATAGAATGACAAGAATCAACGTTTTGCTGAAATTGACGAGTCACATGTGGAAAGCCGGAACCAGCTGTCGCGACGATGCCGCCATCTTCACTTGGCTTGCAGCGCGCTCTAGGGCCGAAAAGTTTTTCATTAATTTTAATAATAATTGAGCTCTAACAAACGATATAAAGTTACTAACAATCACTAACAAACGACTAACAATCGATTGGTTACGAAGAAAAGTTCGAATTCACCAGAAAACTATTTTCTGGGGCTAACTTTAGCATAATTTTTTTTTTTCGTTTTATTCAATAAATAAAGTCTAACAAACGCTGGGTTTTGTCTAACAAACACTAACAAACGACTAACAATCGATTGGCGTCAAAAAAAATTCGATATTTCCATAGTCGGCGGCTAAGTTTATGGAGCTACACTCCCTAGACACTGGCCTAGTTCCGTTTACACTTTCGAGTGTAGAGTGCAGCTAGCGCGAACAAACCTTCTGGTAGGACTGTAAATTAAGTTTTTCATTTTATTTTGGATGTATGAAATATTCGATTCATATAGTCCACTTGGATTTGCTGGGTATATTGTAAGCAAATAAAGATTGAGACGGATCTTCATTTATTTAATTGGAATATATATAATAATTTAAAAGAATGGCTGAAACAAATGAAAAAATAGATTTGCAACAAATAGGATCGTAGTAGGCCGTGAGATAAGGAAAAGTTCGATTTGATTTTTATTATTATTTTTTTTTGACAGTGCATAGCGTGCCTCGTTTATGTCGACGAGAGAATGTTACAGCGTGTTCCAAATGTGCCGGCAACAGAACGTCACGGCGTGCCGTCGCTGTGCCCTTACCTTGACGAAACGACGTATTCCAAAGTTTCTGTCTCAATGCTGCGATAACCAGCCTTGCTTGTATCAGCAACGGAGCGTCACAGCGTGCCGTCCCTGTGCCTTCACCTGGCCGAAACGACGTATTCCGAGTTCTGTCGCAATGCTGCGATAACCTGTCTCGTACCAGCAATGGAGCACCACAGCGTGGTTCATGTATAACTCAAACGTGCTGTAAAGATAATATCCCTCCAAATTTGAAGCTTGCTGCATCAATGCCGTTATTGCAGTATGTTATTATTGCTGCAAACTTGCTATCTTGGTATTATACATTTATTTCGCCAAAACATCTGTTTCGTAAATTTGCAGCCGAAATCGGAAGCAAAATACAGCGTAAATGTGCCTCCCCATGCTGTCATCTTGCAGCTATAATGCTGACATGTCAATTTTTACAGCACGTTTGTGTATATGGGTAATGGGAACTCAATGTATTACTTATGTATTACTTCGTAATACATTGATAATACTTCATAATACATGAGTAATGGAATAGCAATCCATTGTTTCGGTAATTAAACACTAACACGCAGAGTAACGAAAACGATAGTTGGCAGTTCCACTACTCACTAAGGAAAAATGCATTGTTTCGCAACACTGATTCGGACGACCCTCAGAAATATATTCACAGTAAAATGTCAGTCAATTTATCCCGACCTCTGTCTGTCCCGATAACCTGTCTTCATTCGAATCCATTCATGATTCACTCATTATTTATTTTCTTGCACATTTTGCTCACTGCTTGTTCCTCCCTCCAAGCATGAATGAATAAATATGCTGATCAACTGTACCAAAAGTTTTAGATACAGTTCAGGAGAAATCGAACTCACTTGACACACAAGCCTTTTTTAGTTACAAATTCGTCGCCGAATTCGTTCGTATACAGTTTTGTTACGTAAAAGTTGACACATTCATCGCTACGTGCTCTCACGAAGAATCGCACAACGCTTGCAATCTTAACTTTTCATCTAAACCACTCAACTTTTTTGGATTTATGGAGAGAAAACCTTGGAAACAGAACGCGTAATTATTCGACACCTTGAACAATGATTTTTTTTTAATTATTGCACTGAACACTTTCGGGTCCGTTTTGTTCAGGCTGGGCGCTTGCGACCAAGCATGCATTCTAGGTACAATCGTAGACAAAAGTTCCGCTCGATCACAATTTCGGCACTCCCTGATTCGACATCACTCTGGAACAAAAGTAGTAGTGTTGAAGATGCCGAGATCATGGATTTTCAGTGAGAAAATCGAATACGACAATACGAAAAAGTTGGGAATAAATTTGTCAAACGAATATTCGTGTGAGAAACAGATGAAAAATCTGTTTCTGGGACGAGGCTGTCATTCTACACAGTATAATACGTGTCCAGGATCAATGTCACACTAATTGACCATATAGCAACGTAGATATATTTATTACTTGCAGCTTGTAAGACTGCGTATATTGAACAAGAGTTGGCCTTGGTTAACGCGTGTTCTTGGCGTCACCATTTTTTCCAAACTAATGCCGCCGAAACAGAATAAACAATGGATGCGATCTTTATTGACCACTTGGCTACGTTACCAACATGCGGATATTAGAATATTGCCCCATTGCGCGTATACTTTAAATGGGAATAATCTGATTCGTTTTTCCCAGATTTCCCAGTTGGTATCAGCCCACACGATAATTCTTTTGCCATATTACCCTTGTATGTGATCAAACTCTCAACATTATAGTGCATTTCTGAAGACAATAATGTGTCCCAAATTCTGCATTCATATTTTTTTCAAGATCTATGCAACAATAATTCCACGGACTGTGATGTGACTGTATCACAGTAGTTACCTTAATGCACGGGGAATTACCTTCCGGTACTTTGGTAATTGGCGAAATCGCGATCGTTCTTGTCGAACTCCTTCATCGGAGGTTTGAAATCGTTATCGTTCGTGAAACCGTCCTCGATGTAGCGAATGTCCTCGTTACCACTTTACTACAAGTTGCCTCGCTCGTCTGTACTTTCGCACAACCAGCCCTGACGATTCTCCACCTCACGGGAAACAACGAGAAACAGCTCTTTGTCTTTGCTCTCTATTTGGTCCTTCAGGTACGCCAGTAATTCGTCGTCCTGCGACCGCCATTTACACTCGCAATTGTAGCAAACAACATTTTTTCAAACACGAAAATGGATTATTTCGGAACTGGGGTGATGACCTTGACGTATGCCATAGAGGACATTGCGTTAAATATTTCAATATACGCGTACAGGAAGCACAAGGCGATGAGAAGATACATTATTGCACAACGAAAATATCATAGTGTGGGGACCCTTGGACGATATTCTGAGTTAGGGTATGTTTGGGTACGCACCTTCAAAATTATTGGCGAACCGTATATTGGTTGGATCGGTAGGTATGAAGGAGTTTCGAGACTAAAATCAACATATTCAGATTCGATTGAAATTAATATCTTCGAGAGATTCACTTATGGTGCATTAAAAATCAATAATTATCGCAACATAGTTTCGGAGATTTTTAGTCTATAAGTTGAGCCTTTATTCATCTGTTAGTACATATGCCACCTCGTCAACGTTAGTTGTAGGGCTTTAGGGACTAAAATAATATTGATATTAACATTTTTTTAACCGAACACAGCGTCATTATAGTGTTAGGAATGTCGTGTGGAAAAATTAAGTGGTTTATCTACTTCATTCATTGATAATACTCGAAGAAGCATATGAATTTTGAGCTCGAGCGGTATGTTTTGAACATTAACGAAATTTGTAAGTTAAACGTGGCAAGACCGTGTTAACTGGCTCAGTCGAGTGACCACGTTAACTCACACTCAAGCATCAACGTAGGTATTTCGTAATCTATAACGATATTCCATTTACGCTACCGAATATTTAACAATTTACTGACTTTCGTCTATACTCAAGCGAAGATACATCCCAGTATACAGGTAAAATTTCAAGCCGAGTTACCAAACGTTTTGATGAACATTTACGACTCTAAACGTCGTCCCATTTATATGGCACTTTATGGAGATGACACGCCGGGTACATTTGTATCTAATGACTTATGCACTAAAAAACCAGAAGCCTGGGTTATCCGGTTGCGGACTTTGCGGTGGTTAACGTGCGGCAAGAGCAAAGAGCTAATTCCGTAGAGTGCGCAGCGAAAGTAACTTAAAAAAGTGGCAAGCGTGTGATCATCTGGTTAATCAGACTACCAGGTGATTGGGTATATGTTGGCTGAAAGTGGGGCGCGATATGTGAAGAGCAAGAGTCGAGAAATCTCAACGTGCAGTGGAAGAGGTTAGGGTGGAGAGGGTTGCAAAAACCGGAAATTGAGAGGAGAATGGAGGACTATAGAGAAGCAGCGGTTGATACAGAAGGGAGCGCCGGTAAGGTAGACGGCGGCAGTGTCAGTGACAACTCGAACAAGGAGAGCGCCACTAGCGCTCGGCAGGGATACTCAGGCGTATTGCGCAAGCGCGGTCCCGGCCGTCTGAAAAAAGGGGCGACGGGAAATAAGTGCGTTGGCGCAATCGACAAGTTCGTGACGAGAAGAAAAAATGAGGACTGCGCGGTAGTGGAGAATGCGGGAATGATGGGATTTGGAGCCGGAGGAAAAGTACTTCATTCACCACCGAACGTTGCGAAAGGGACAGGTAAACGGCAGTCGCCATTGGAACGTACCGCGGAGGAAGAGTCATATGGGACGACCGACGAGGACGAACCGGTAGCAGTAGCATATAGAGATGAGGAGTGCGGGTGGCGCAGTTGGTCGGAAACGGTCAAGTTAGTCAACCGGAAGTCGTAGAAAAAGGAGAGAACGATGGTCATGCAGCGATAATAAAACCCCAGCTTTATGAAGTAAGGGAAAATCATCAAAGAGGAGTGGGGCAAGAAATAAATCCAAGGGCAATGGAGTTGTTGTCAGCAAAGGAAGTAAGAAAATTATTAGAAAATATGGAGTTGCGGCTTAAGGACTGGTGGATGGGAGAGTTGTGTAAGTGGGAGGACAATTCGAACCGGGCAGCAAAGCTAAAAAATCGTTGCGAAAACTTAGAATCAATGGTAGCCGAGATGTCGGAAAAAAAGGAGCAAATTCAACGGAGGAGACAACAAGAGATGCAGCAGTGGGAAAGGGAGAAACAGGACTACGAGGAACAGATCGTACAACTTAGATCGAAAATCGAGGACTATGAAAAAGGGAGACTGGCGGAGTATGGCAAGAACGGAATGTACCTCACACCGGAATTGGAGGACGAAAACAATAACGGCAGCTGGAGTGTCATAGCACCAAGGCGGAAAAAAGGGGACAGAGAGAGAAGGTCGAGCAGTGAAGAAAGAAAGCGGAGATCCTACAGCGAAGCAACAAGGTCGGGGAGACAGAAGGAAGAACGACGGAGCCCTGGAAACGCAACCGCAGGAATGGGGATAGAATATTAAGTGGAGACCAGCACTGGAGGGAGAAGCGGAACCGACCCTACGTACAGGAAATATTGGAACCGGTCTCCTTGCCCACCCCGATGGGCGCCGGGGAAATAGAATACGAGCTTGCAGAACAGAGAAGACGGAAGCGGAATATTGTGGTGCAAGGGGTGAGAGCGACGGGAGGGGGATTAGAAGAAGAAATCCAGAAAATTATAAGAGAAAACCTAGAGGTCGAACCAAATATCCAAAGGATACAGAGGGCGCCGGGGGGCCGATAGTGACCCTAGGATCCATGGACATAAAAAAGGCGGTAATGACAAGAAAAGGGGGACTCAGGGGCCTGGACATCTGGATCGACGACGACCTGACAGCAAGGGAAAAAGAGGTCCAAGATTGGCTCAGAGAAGAGGCGTGCCGAAAAAGAGAGGAGGGGACGGCGGTCAGGATCGGATACCAAAAAATTAGACTAGATGGAACGTGGTGGATTTGGAATGACAGGAAAAATTTCTTGGAAAATCGGCCCTTTCGTTGGGGGGGGGGGGGGGGGGGGCTAGTAAGCATCATATTATGGAACGTGGCAAGGGTTAACAATATCTAGGATACGTGGGATTTCTTGGCGCAATATGAGGTAATAATTTTGCAAGAGACTTGGCTGGAGAAGAGTAAGGAGGAGAAAATCGTGAGTAAACTAAACAAGGAATATCACTGGTGGGCACAGGCGGTGGAGAGGAATAACGCGAAAGGAAGAGCCAAAGGAGGACAACTGCTGGGAATACGAAAGGCGGTAGGCAAGAACTGGCTCGTAACCGAATGGGAGTATGGAATGATTTGGAAAATGCGGGGGGAAAAGCACGTGAAAGAACATTGGGTCATTGCAGTATATAATAATGTTGATTTTACTAAGGTGGGACCCGCGCTACGGGAATGTGTGGAGGAAAGGCTGGCAGAGGGGGTAGGAGTGTTAATAGTGGGCGACCTCAATGCGCGAATTGAAATGGAACAGGGGATGGTAGATTGCGAGGGGACAGGAATAAAATGGGGAAACAGAAAGTCCCAGGACAAGGTTCTCAATACAGAAGGATATTGGGCCTTTGTGAAGATATGGGACTGGTCGTCCTGAATGGAAGGATAAACGGCGATGAAGAAGGGAAAATAACGTATGTTGGCGCGGGTGGCAGTACGGTCCTGGACATGGTGTTACTACTGGAAGACGAAGAAGATAGCCTAGTGGAAAGTATGGAAATAATTCCACGAATTGAATCAGACCACTTACTTGTTAACCTGGTGTTAAAAGGGGTACGGGGGGGAAGGGTTGAGGAAAGGCATAAAAAGCTAACAAAACGGGAAAAGGTCTTCTGGGATTGGGAGAAGTGTGAAACATATCAAGAAGAATTAAGAAGCGAGTGGGTAGAAACAGACGAGGGGGAAAATAGCCATAGAAGATGGAAGGTTATGAGGGAAGCGATGCGAGAAGCAGTGGGTAGGGCGGGTATGACAAAAATAATCAGCGACAGTAAAAGGGATAACGGGTGATTCAACGGCGAATGTAAGAAACAAAGGAAGAGACTATGGGAAAGCCTAAAAAGATATTTGAAAACACGAAAAAGGGTCGAAAAGATCAAATTAAATGTAGAGAGGAAAAAGATGCGACACTTATGTGAGCAAAGGAGAAAAGAATGGATGGAGGAAAGATGGAAGAAAGTAAATGAGAGTAGGAACATGCAAGAATAGTGGGATGCGGTAGGAAAGTTCAGACTGCGAAGGCGGAAAACAGGACAGGGGATATCTAAGCAGCACTGGACAAAACACTTCAAAGGCCTACTTGGAGCAAGCGAAAGTGGTAAATGTAACAAAGAGAAGTGGGGAGAAATAGAGGAATGGGAAATAGCAGATGAGCAGTCCAACTCTGTAGACGGGAGCCTGGATGAAACGATAGGAGAGGAAGAACTGATCAGAGCCATCAGAAAAATAAAAAATAAAAAAGCACCAGGGGAAGATGGCCTGATAATTGAAATGTTTAAAGGAATCCCGAAAGAAAGGATAAAAGATGTGCTAAAAACATTGAATATAGTGTGAAAAAGGGGGGAACTGGTGAAAGGTAGGGAATTGGCAAGGATATTCCCGATCCATAAAGCTGGCAACGAATTAATGGCGTCGAACTACAGAGGGGTTTCCTTGTTAGACACCGGGTATAAGATACTAACAAGCATAATGGTGAAAAGATTAAATACTTGGATTGAAAGGGAGGGAATCATCCGGGAGAGCCAGGCAGGATTTAGGGCCGGGAGGGGAACGAGGGACCACATGTTTATGCTAAACGCAATAATAAACAATCGAAATAAGCATAGAAAAGGGAAGCTATATGTGACATTCATTGATTTTAAGGCAGCTTTCGATACCGTAAATAGAAAAATCCTACTACAAAAATTGTGGAAGAAGGGGGTTAAGGAGAAGATGCACCAAATGATACGAGGTATATACAGGATGACGGAAAATGATATCATAACGAAGAATGGGATTACACGAACCTTCAAGACGGCTAACGGGGTGAGGCAGGGTTGCCCAACGCTATTTAATTTATTTATCGACGACTTGGACGAGGACTTAGAGACAAAAAACGAAGGAGGAACTGTAATACGAGGCGTGAAAGTATTTTTACTAAAATACGCGGATGACATCGCTATTGCGGCAGAAAATGCTGGGGAACTCAAGAGCATGCTTGAGACACTAGAAAAATTTGTGAATGGATTAAAACTACAAATAAATATAGAAAAAACAAAAATTATGGTTTTTCAAAATGGAGGAAGGCGAGCGCAGAAAGAGAAGTGCGACTTATTCGGGAAAGAAATAGAGGTGGTAAAACGTTTTAAATATTTAGGCTTTGTTTTTTCTTCTCGGAACACTTTCGGTAAGCACCTAACAAATATAGTAGGGAAAGCACAAAAAGCAATAAATTCAGTATGGGGAGTAATAAAGCGGGCGCGGGTAGAGAGCTTGGAAAAGAGACTTCAGCTCATGGATTCGTTAATAAAAGCAGGGGCGCTCTACGGAGTTGAAATTTGGGGCTGGGGAAGGCGGGAAGTAGTAGAAGTGTTGCAAGGGCGATTTGTAAAAATGGCCATGGGCCTCACCAGAAACACACCCGATTATATTTGGAAACTGGAAGCTGGAAGAAGTATTGAGGTAGAGGCGAGAAGGAGGGCAGGACAATACCTAGTAGAAGTCTTAGGAATGAAGGATGAAAGATGGCCGAAAATAGCACTGAAGGAAGAAATTAGAGGAATAGCGAACGGTAACCCGACGAAATGGGGGACAGAACTAGTCAACGCACTGCAGGAAGTAGGGGAGGGGCGTATTTTAAATTTAATAAAGGAGGGGGGAGAGGGGAAAGTGATTTCGACAATACTGAAACAAGGCGTACAGGTAAAGAAAGAACAGAACATACAAGGGGATTGGGTGAGGGCAGACAGATAGACGTTTTGTCAACACTACTCGTTGGTAAAAGAAGGATGTGAAAGAGAACAATATTGGGAATCGAAGGAGTTTAGTGGAAGAATTAAAGAGCAATGGGCAAGAATAAGGTGTGGAAATGTGGAAAGAGGGGGCAAGAAAGGATTCGAGAATTGGGCATGCAGAGTATGTGGGAAGGACGAGACTCTGCAGCATATATTGTGCTGCGAAGGCACGAGAAGAGAGTGCAAAACGGAATGGGTAGAGAAAATAGATAGGTGGAAGAACGGGGCGGTGGTAGAGGTATTGAGGCTTAAAATGTTCACGATTTTGAAGGGACCGCCAGTAGTAGAAATTTGTGAATATATAAAGGTCTTTGAGGGGGTTGCCAGGTCCAGGACCGAGGCTGTGGGGCGAGCCGTCGGCCGGTAGACAGAAGTTAACATTAAGGGCGGATAAGTTTAAGCCATGTAAAATTACGAAATGGGAGAAAAAAATGAAAAATAAATAAATAAAAGAGAGTAATAAAGATATGGGAACGAGGAATGTAAATAGGGCGTGGTAGTTAAGGATTAATCTTCATTGCTAATGTTAAAAGTTATACTGTAGTTTAATTTTGTTAGCTTTTATATCTCTGGATTAATTTTGTATCGCCGGCTATGAAAGAGGGTTGTTAAAGGTCAAAAAGACCAAACATGGAAGAAATATTACTACTACTGTCAACTAGAAGCCCGGTATAAACTGCTCAACGCGTGCAAACGATTCTAAAGATTCCGTAACAACAATAAAAATAGGGGTCACCAAATGTTTAAAAAAAAGTATTGATGATAAAACTTAGAAAAATGTGACTAGCAAAAGAATTTTCGTAGTCGCGACTTTACTGAGAAAATGTAAAAATGTCTAAATCTACTGAATTTACGCGAATTTTTGTATTCCAGTTTATCGTTGGGTATCAATAAATTGTGACTTATTTTTATTGAGCGTTTCTGTAATTTACCACTGATTTAGAAAGGCCCTGGTTATGCTCCCACAAAATGCGGTCCTCCGCGAAAGGAATACCTTAATAAAGTCGGAGCGGTCCAGTTAAGGCAAATAACGGTTTATGCATTTTTTCAATGAACATAAAAAATGCTTACGAAATATAGATTTATTCTGTAGATGGTATTCTTTCATAAAATATATAACTAAAGGGAAAAATTATGCGTTTTTATACTATTATTACGTGAATACGAAAAACTTTTCTGTTACTACCAACTTGAAAAAGTATAACATTATCGATGATTATGAAAAAACTGCGCCAGTCAATATTTTATACAACTCAGAATGAAATGTTCAGTCATTTATAATCATGCCTATTGTATTCATGTCTTGGGATTATTCATTATTACCATTGATTAATATTAAGTGTTGCCGAAATACGGCAACTCCGCGGGCATTGAGGTTGGCAGTAATGCTCTTCATTTGTCACCCAAGGATCGTAATCTTTTATCGAACCTTGATGGTTCAATATTGAATATATATGGTTTACAATGGACAAAATGGGTTGTATTTTTCTAAATGTTGCCAAAGATTTAGTTTGCGTTAATCCGTTGTTAGAAATGGTTCTTCTTGGTGCTGAATAGCCTAAAAAATAATATCACCCGTAGCGTGAACGTCTTGCCCATCTGACCGCACATAAAGTTACATACATTAAACTATTTTTTTATTCCTGGAGTTTTGCGGTGAAAAATTTCCAAAAATTCCTAAAGACTCGGTATAAACTAGACAATAGCACACACACGCACACATATATTATTCGCATCCTGCCGAAAACCTGTATATTTAAATCCCTACTCTCACTGTTGTGTCGTCTAACAAGTCTTTCGAAATGATATTGAAATTCCATTTTTGAGCCCCGTTTGCAAAGTATCAAGACTTTGAGTGATCGGCCAAGGGTCGCCGCCACCCAGATATTGCAACTATAGATTTGAAAAATCGGAAAAAATCTAGGTATTAACATTCAATTGGAACGTTCGATTAAAATTATTTCGATCGAGGGGTCTGCATTAGCTCGAAATTTCCAAAGGTTCGACTTTTTCTGTCGTATAAGTTCATAGCCTTGGATTTTATATAATTTGCAACAAGAATTCAGTAAAAATTCAGAAATTCGAATGAGTCATGGCAACTTTTGTGAAGGGTCAGATCGTGTACTGCGCTACAGCGAACCACGACGCTGCGATCTACCCTTCTTTCTTTTGCGTTTGTCTCGACAATATTTTTTATGAATCGGTGTAAGCCGTATCTCAAAATCCATTCGCTCATTCACCTCGAATTTGGACAGAGCACAGTTTCATTACATTTTCTATCGTATGAAGGTACAATTTTTTGATACCCTTATCCATTTGTTGATAACAAATGATTAAAGTTGTTTTTTCCAGTGGAAAATCGAACCACCAAAAGTACATTTTTTCAGTTCAGATCATCCAAGTTGCCAGAACCACCTACAACCGATTGGCCTGCGCTTTGTTTAAATAATAGTAACTTTGTTGTTCATCAATACTTTTAAATCAAACAAGCTCAAACTTGGCAAGAGTACCTATTAATTATATGTAAAATCCTTATTCGTCATCCCAATACTCACGTCAGATAAAAATATTGAAAATCGACCTGTTTTTTGGGCTCCCAGCTTATGCGGACCCCTTAATAGAATATCAAAAATCTTGCAAATAATGACAATTGTTTTTTAATTAATTCACCGAAATGTGGAATATTCAGACCTTGCCTATGAGGTGCGGCGAATCGAGCTTCGAGTCGAGGTTGTAAAAGGCACCGTGTATTTTTCGCAGGGCTACCCAGTGTCGCCTTCTCAACGGCAACAGAACGAAGCCCAATTTGTATTCCGTCGGTACATTCAGAATGAAACCTTCAATGTTGTCCAGGCACAGGCATTTCGGGTCTCTAAAAACATTAGGGATGCGTGATGTTGGCGGATTAGTCCAAGTGGTTAATAATTTTAATGTAATGTGTGCCAAATAAAGGATAAAATAAGGACAGAGATCAAAATATCTTGTGGTTTTGACTATTGATTGGTCCTGTCTTCCTGTCCGCTTTCTTTGAACACAACAAATACAAGGAAATCAAATTTCGATCGTGATCCGATTATTGAGTTGACAGATCTTGCTCTTGGTATTTGGATATGGAATCATTGGGGAATTTGCTATAACAATTGAATGATCAAACACAGTATATGATGAACGGGCTGTGCTCTCGGCTTCGCCCGGATTAAAATCTAAGCAATGGCAAATCTATCCCCTCAATTCTACATTTTAAAAATAATTTACGGCGGCATTGTTGAAAATCTTACATAAGATACTAAGATAAATCCTTATTAACTCACTGTGTGGGATTCTTACGCAACCAAATCTCTCTCTGCTGCTCCCTCTAAGCCTCTTCTATCAATAAGTACGCCTCTTTATCCGTAATTTTTTGTTTATTGTTCATTTGGTTTTTACGTTTGTAATTTTCTTTTTTTCTTTGATATATTTTTGTTGTTTGATAGAGTTTGTTGAAAGTAATGATCCTTGAAGGAAATTTATAAAAAATCGAACATTTCACTCGACCCCTGATTATTTGTAAATTTTTGTTTGTTCATTCGTTTATTTATTCATTTGTTTGTTAGTTCGTTTAGTACCAATGTTGTGTTTGTTCGTTGGTATGCTTGTTTATTGTAATTGTAAGTTACTACGTAGCTCAATGTTTAACGGCCTCAATCATGCCAAAATCGATTCGGTAGTTCTCGAGGTATAAACGCGCAAATGTACAGTCATACTGACAAATTGTTCTTCAAAATACAATTTTTATACTGGTTTGAGGTGATATAAACGATCTGTAAGGGAGTTTTCTGAAAATAAAAAATCACAGACACTTACGGCTTTATTATATTTATGGATACGATAAATACAAAAAAAAGAATATAAGAGTCAAAACGTGAATGGAATTGAGTAAACAATCCACAGACGTAATTCGCGGCGGCCACTCACGAGATAAACAAGGTAACTAAATACACTCGAAGTGAGATTGAAAAATACAACTAGTTCTTTGATAGAAAAAAATTCCGCGTTTGCAGGTACTGGTAAATGTAGAAAGGGTCTTTGTACTGTCATAGATTCATTGCTATTTTATGTCAACGATCGATTATTTATTATCGATTTAATCTTATATCGATTATGGTTACGTAGATTTTTTTTGTGTCACTTTCAAAATTCTATTTTTTAAATGATATGAAACATGATCACGATGTCTGAAATGTTAAGGAGGTACAACTAGTTCTGCGAGGTTACCCACCGTTGTTCTGATGTATGTTAACTTGCGTTGAATATTCGTATTGTCGATTCTAACATGCCAAATTTGTGGTAAATGTTCCCAGTAAGAAATTTGGCGACAACACATTGGCAACACCACGCCAAGCGAGGACAAGTTGTGACGGAAAAATGACATCCTTTGCCGCCGCATTAAGCTGTGTTCTAGAAGCACAGCATTGCGCATCCTCACGTGAATACTGGTGTTAATATTGCAGCACGAAAATGTAGAATATTGGCGGTACATTTGGAGCACGTTCATTGCTGGGTTATTGCAGCATTGCGACAGAAAATTTGCAACGCGCTATTTCGGGAAGCTGAGGGTACATTGAAGGTACGCTGTGACGCTGCATTGCCGGTAGAAACGAGGCACGTTATCGCGGCATTGAGACGGAAGATTTGGAATAGGCTATTCGACAAAGTGAGGGCACATTGGCGGCATGCTGTGACGTTCCGTTGCCGGAATATTTAGAACACGCGGTAACGCTCCTTCGTCGGCATAAACGAGGCCCGCTATTGCGGTGTTGTGACCGGCTAAATGGGGTTCTGCATTATTGGTAGCTGGACAGGTGGGTATAAAGAGGGCAGAATAAATCATTTTGTTGAATACAATCGAACACACGTGCCGGTTCATGTGTGCGACGCCCGCCTATAACTGAGGGCTACGCGTCATGCCCGTAATAATTTTTTTCCGAAAGTACGAGGCTGGGATTCAAACCCGCAACTTCACGATGGGCTGGTTTAGAAGGCAAACACGCTAACCACTCGACCATCCAACTCGTTCAACTTATATAACTAATTTCAGGATCATGACATTTGTCGTAGCGAATCTGCCTATCGTTATAACCATGTACCTTGTTTTTTGCCGGCAGTAGAACGTCACAGCGTGTCGCCAATGTGCCCTAACCTTGCCGGAATAACGTATTCCAATTTTTCCGTCTCAATGCCGCGATAACTTGCCTCGTTTTTACCGGCAACGGAGCGTCACAGCGTGGTGCATTTATAACTGACACGCGATATAAAGATGACATCACTCCAAATCTGCGATTGCCGCATCAGTACCGTTGATGCAGCAGATAATTGTTGCGTATATTTGCTGCAAACTTGCCGTCTTGACATCACACATTTATTTCCCCAAACCACGCACTGTGGCGCATATTTGCAGCTTAATGCGGAAGCAAAAGACAGCACATTGGTGTCACAGTGGGCCGCCGTATGCTGTCCTGTTGCCGCTATAATGCTGACATGTGAATTTTCACAGCATGTTTGTCCATCGGGGGTTTTATTTACTGCATAATCAGCAATAAAAACTGATAAATCAGATCCTCAACGATTCTGGAGTAGTCTCCGTCGTATGGACAAAAAAGTTTTACCATAAAAACGGACTCAAAAACGTTGCACTAAATCTGTCGGAATCTTTTTTAAATAGCCCTGAATTACTTCAGCGGTATTAATACTATGGGTGAAATTGAAATTTAACATCTTATTGATACGCGATCAATTGTTAAACTCAATAACTAATATCATGGAATTTTGAACAAACACCTGACGTCGCGTTTGCGATGCTCAAACTTGGCACCCGGGACCATACCCCTGACCCTGCAGACCTTTCCCATGGTCACTCTCTGTCCCCCGCGTTATCGCTCGAGTATGACTATATTGTGTGGCCCTAGTAGTCGAGTGCCCAGTTGACGATATATAAATATCGGTCGTAGAGCATATAGTTCGCATCATCCATTCGCATTTATTAGCATCTCGCATTGTTCGGACGTTACGTTATTAAAACATATTAAAGTTATTTAGTGTACTGGGAGTGCTATTATAACTATTACTGCTGTTAAATAACGCAATATGCCTACGTGCGCTGCGAGCGAGCCGGGCACATGACTCTCAGCACCTCTAGCGGAGAGCGACATATCGTGGTCCACTAAAACTGCTGTGTCAGAGGCCTGCCCGGGACTCATTAATGTGAAAGGTTAAGTTATAGTGTAGAGATAGGTTATGCTCGCCAAACGTATCAGATGTTACGTCCGACGTTGCCAAGTCTGTGGGTGCTATTTTGTGGTTCTAATCATTTTCAACCGGAAATTGAAATCTTTGTATAATGTAGTGCTTGAACTATACGGTGAAATTCAAATTTTCGATTTTTTACATAATCTATTATGTCTAATTTATCAAATTTCGGTTTTCCAACGACCTAAGTTGGATACGTGATCAGCAAAACCGTGATCAACGCACTTCCGTCGACCGTCTTCATAAGGCGACATGCTTCATTACCTTAAAGTGCTCGACTTTGCAATTTTATTACAAAAAAACTGAACGGTCAATGTTGCTCAAATTTTGCCAAAGAGTGTGTGACGTATTCATCAACATCATTACAAAATTTCAAGTCTGAAAATTGGATTCTTCTTAATGATCGTAGCTTCTTAAGATATGTACTTACGGCATAAAAAACATTTTGATAAAAACTTGAAGTCCCTTTAACCGATTTCGGAAATCAGTAAGCCTTTCACTAATGTCCTCAATATTAAATCTGGAAATAGCTTGCATGACTTTTTTTTATTTGTCTGAAAATTCCCTTGAAATCTACATTTATTCAGAACATACTTCCTACGGATATAATAAACGTTGCAAAAGTGCAAGAATTCGAAAATTAAAACTCAAAGTTTTTTAGTGTACAGTAAGAATCCGTTGTCACACAATAATATATACACATGCACATTTTTTTCCGTTTCTTGAGGTTTCGAATAGATCGGAAAACTTTTCCATTTAAATTTGGGGAAAAAATTATCACCGAAACAAAATTTCCTCCATGAGGAAGCAAACATTTCTGAAAATTGTTACATATATATAACAATTCTCAAGAATATATATATAAAAACTCGAGTTTCTAAGGATTTCTGAAAATTATAAACTAATAATTCTACAAAATGTGCTAAAAGTATAACCAAAAGATGGAATTCGGAGTTAAAAAAATATTCCAAAATATCCAAAATTAGATTGCTCAAACGACACTCAAAAACCTTGCAGCAGTTCCAGAATAAAAATTCTCCCATAGTGCTCAAAATTTTCAGAAGTAAAGAATTAAAATTTCTTTCTGAAGTGAGAAAATCGAATGCCAGAAAAACCCTTATTATCCGATGTCCAATCACTAAAACATTCTGTGAAATAATGCAACGCGGATTCTAGAAAAAATTGTCTAAAAATCTCAACACGTGTTACAAAAAAATATAAAAAATGAGAAAATTCAGCATTCTGAGAAATTTCAAATGATTTTTCAAACTTCAAACACCAAAAAATATTTAAAAATGTTAGTATACTTATTCCAACAAATACCGAAAAATTCGACGAAATCGGCCAACTCCGAGTTCTGAAAATTTTATAAGTCCTAAAATATTAATTCCTCCACTTGCATTGAAAAGAATCCAAACTCAAATCCGAAAATAATTCAAAATACAAATAATCTTGAGTTCAAATAGGGAAAGAAATACAGACAAAAATTAGATATAAAGAATTGCTATAATTCTCAGCTGCAAATCCTAAAAACTGACGAAAAATTCTAGCTTCAATCTGTGTCCAAGATTCCGCAAATATTCTAATGCATTTTGAAATGTTTCTAAAAATCCATTGTCTTAAAATGCAAAAAAGATACAAAGGATTCCAAAATCCTTTATCTTTGAATTTTCAACAAATTTGCATCCAAACTTTGAACTCCAAAGTGAGCCAGATAAATTTTCGGAAAAAATCTTAAAATTCGGATGTTGCAGTTTTTCGAAAAATCGTGATTTTTGCCTTCATCCAACCTTCCAACTTTTCAAAAGTTTTCCAACTCAAGCTCATCACACTAGCAGGTATTCGAGGTTGGCACCTGCGCTTGTCGAACCAAACAGCCTCGCGTCCTTGTCTCTGGAGGGCTGCCATTATTACGTTAATGTCGTAATTCCCAAGTCCAAGAAGCGATTTGTGAGGATTTATCCAGACATCAGGACTTAAGCCATAGCATATTTCGTCTAGTTCTTGCTTGTTGAAGCAATGCTCTTGAAACATATTATTCAGAGCATGCAGAGCGCACAACTCCTTTACCTGTAAAAAGATCATTGAATACTTATTGGCCGTTTCAATCATTGTGTGTGTATGTATATATATATATGTATAAGTATATGTATATATATATATATATATATTATATATATATATATATATATTATATATATATATATATATATATATATATATATATATATATATATGTGTATGTGTGTGTGTGTGTATGTATTGTAGATTCCATTCTACAGGGTCTTCCCCCTTATTACATTCCCCACCCTATTCCACTTCCTCATCCCCAGCTTGCCGCTGTAGCTGACTTCCCCCTCTGAATGGCATTCACCATGACATTTCTGCCATGAGTATAGGGAAACTGTGGAAAACCTGTATCAACATAGCCGGTCCCAGGTATGTCTCCCAGCTTCGGAGTTAGTAATGTTTCGTCGAGAAATAAATTATGGACTACAGTTATACACACACGACACACACAATGTACCGGTCCATGTATGTGACATCCGTGTAGACCCGGAGCTACATCATGCCCAAATTTACTTTTCTCCGAGACTACGAGACTGGGATGCAGACCTGCAACCTCCGGATGTTCTGGTTCAGAGGCAAGCACGCTGCTAACCACTAGACCAGCACACCGCTTTATATATTATATATATAGACATACATACTTATGCACATAAATATATGCACATATGTACAGATAATAAAACTGTAAAGGGCATTTTGGCTGTGATATTTTTTTCACAAAATTTCTTTATCGTTGTTTTATATTAACTAAAACCACCAGAAAAATGATATTTTGAAGAAAAATTTGTCTGTCTGTTTAGTTTTGCACAGTGAGAACTCAATGAATCTTTCACAGAAACATAGCTTAGAGCATGGAACATGAGTTAGCCCTATGCATTACTCTACATAATGAATTACAATAACAATAAACAAGCATATCAACGTTATTTTCAACGAACAATATATCAAGAAAACAGAACGGAAAACTACAAACGGAAAAACTATATAAATACACAAAAAATGCGGCGTGCTTAATAATGGAAGGGGAGCTACAGCGAGGGATTTTGGTGTAAGAATCCAAGAGTGAGTAGCGGAAACGCTACGTATCGTGTGAGATTTTGCGAACTGCCGCCAGAAATTTTTAAAATTAAGAATTGCAGACGCGAAATTTGTCATCGGTAGGATTCCAACGAGGGCGAAGCCGAGAACAGCTTTGTGCATATATATAACGTCTCATTAGCAAGCAACGAGATAACTGTCAAATGTTCACTATAATCGTATCACCTGACGTTCATGATATATACCGGACCCTATCATAATTCCAGTAACCGAGTACTATTCGTCATGTCCTAACGAGAACTACATTTCGTAACGGAACCGTCCGATATTGGCTCTATTATAACGAGCACAATACTAATCAAAAAGTTTGTACGATCATATCGTCGATTACTTCATCACCTCCAGAACACGGGACGGCACCTCCGTGAAGTTGGCCCCCCGATATAATCATAAATAATTCTAATTAATGTTAATCGTTTGAGAATCGTTTGAGAGAGTTTGAGAGAAAAGAAAAATCGTTTGAGAGTTAATAGTTTTTCCAAAAAAACCAATTTAAATTTTCGCGTGAAGTTAGCCCCCAGATTTTTTTAAATGGTCATAAATAATTCTAATTAATGTTAATCGTTTGAGAATCGTTTGAGAGAGTTTGAGAGAAAAGAAAAATGGTTTGAGAGTTAATAGTTTTTCCAAGAAAAAACAATTTAAATTTTCGCGTGAAGTTAGCCCCCAGATTTTTTTAACTCCGTAAAAAACGACCTTTCACAATTTTTTATTTTAAATCGCTTGAGAATCGTTTGAGAGGGTTTGAGAGTTTGAAAAAATCATTCTAGAGTTCATATTTTACGAAATATAAGAATTTTTCCAAAACTCTACCAACCGCAGGGCCGTGTGACGCATGGGGCGCACCCTGCTCATCGTTCGCAAGCGCAGAGAATATGAAAACATGCCTAAAGTGCCTAAAATGTCGCACAAATAATAGAGAATCGTTAGAGAGGGTTTGAGAGTTCTATAAAATCGTTTGAGAATTCACATTTTATGAAACATAAGAATTTTTCCAAAAACGCAACCAACCGCAGGGCCGTGTCACGCATGGGGCGCACCCTGCTGCTCATCATTCACAAGCAGAGAATATGAAAACTTGCCTAAAGTGTCTAAAATGCCTCGCCTCGCCTCCTTTCAAAACAATTCGATTTTTGACAGGTCAGAAGTAGGCGCTCTAACCTCGCACAGTCGTTCGAAATAAATTACATGCAATGTGTAGTAGTGTGTGATAGAGTGGAGCTTATTTTTTCGTTGCGTTTTGGTGCATTTCTTTTTCTGAGAATAACAATACGAGCCCGGTGGTCGAGGACGACGCGTCAGGACGCCGGCACATCACCGACGAAAAATCCCGACAACGATGGCCGACAAAGAAAGAATCGACGAGAAAACCGTTGCGGCCGATTACAAGGAGAAGAAGATCAGGAAAAATAGCGACAGCGAGAAGCCGAAGGAGAACGACGAGGAGAAAACACCGGAAGTCAAGGTACGTGCATGCTATCATACTCAACGGCTTTGGGGATTTCAAGGGTGTAAAGGTACTGAGAACACCTGAGCCCAACTCGAAGAGGGTGAAGTGTTTTTATGATTGCTCGATAACCGTAGCTCACAAATTTATTTTGCCAATAGATCTCAAACTACAAACTTGAAGCTTCAAATTGTTTTTTTTTTTCATCTTGATACGACTAACTTTAACATTGATACACCCGAGTAAAAATGATTGTATATACTTAGATACAATTATATAAAAATGATATACAAGCATATATATTTATATATAGGTTTATATATAATTCTATATAATTCTATACATTCGTATATATAATCCGATATAAACGTACTTCCATCAAATTTGATTTGATAAAATTATATATAGTTCTGTATATAATGATATATGGAGATACTATTTTTATAGGGAGTTTATATAATTAGATATAATATTATATACAGTTATATATAATTCAATATAGTGTTGTATATAATTGTATATATACGTGAAAATTTTATTTACGGTATATAAAATTGTATATGACTGTATATGACCCGAGTAAAAAGGATTGTATATACTTAGATACGATTATATAAAAATGATATGCAATCATATATACTTATATAGGTTTATATATAATTGTATATGATTCTATACATTCGTATATGTAATCCGATATAAATGTACTTCCATCAAATTTGATTTGATAAAGTTATATACATAGTTCTGTATATAATGACCCGAGTAAAAATGAATATATATAATCATATATAATTGTATATTAATTGTTCATATACAATTGTATACAAAAATTGGCCCGATAGAATTTTATATATTTGTATATAAACGTATACAATTGTATACGTCCATATACAAATATACAAAATTCTATACAATTGTATACGTTTATATACAAATATATAAAATTCTATCGGGCCAATTTTTGTATACAATTGTATATGATCAATTAATATACAATTATATATGATTGTATATATTCATTTTTACTCGGGCAGCCTTTAAAAAAACACTTTTAAAAGTGAAGAAATTTTCTGTTTCTTTCATTTTTAGGGGTACGGTATAAAAGGTGATATAATTTATACAATTTTCGGTTAATCGAAAAAAGCGCTTGTCCTTGACTGTTAAAGCAAACTAAGAAGCTTCAGTTAAAATTTCAAATCGATTAGACGAAAATTGTTCACGCTTCTGCTACGTCCCGATATAAAAAACATAGTTTCGTGATACTCAAGTCTGGATAGCCAGAATCTGGCAAATACTGGCAAATTCGACAATGAGGGGTGATACGTAAATAGGCTGAATAGGATTTTTTTGAAATTGTCACTTTTGACGGAATTGCGACCGTTTTAATTTAACATTTGTTTTTCGTTTGCAATTTCCCACAATTTTGGATTGCATACACATTGCATAAAAAGCAATGGTTCAATCAAATGAAAAACCCCTACCCGGCAACCGAGAAAAACTATCGAAGAATATTGTATCCAAATTTGGACAAAATCGGACGAGCTGTTTTCGAGATACATCTGGCACCAACTTTAAAAACTATGTTTCCAGTTAGTCGCGTTTGAATCGCTTCCAGTCAACGAATTGATTTTAAAAAATTCCTAAACATACCTCAATGTACATATTTTCCAATAAAAAAACCCAGATCCATTAGAAACATTAGGTTTTGAGATAAAAATTCTCGAAGTTCACCGGTTTTTCTTGCCGTTTACTCAGGTACCTCCCCTTAAGGAAAAAAGGTTTTCAGCAGGGCCTAATTATTTTTTTCAACATTTCGAGAATGCAGACTGAAATAAACATAGGTATGTTTTCTTGGATGCATCCGATCCAACTTTCTTCGCCTGTGTTATCGAAACAGCAAGACTCATATTAACGTCAGCTGCGCGAATTTGTCCAAGCTTGAGAATCTGACAGGCATTATTTATTTTCGACACGCGATTATTTTTCGAAATCCCGATTGTCGGTTCCATTTTCGTACGCACAGGCGTATGTGGCGGGCATACGAGTCCTGTACCTATGGAGAAATTGGACAGGCGTTAAAAGAAAATCGTCACGAGCATTAACGATCTTTATTTCGAGCAATTATTTCAGCTTGCCTTTTTTTTATCGAATTTCACGAGTGGTTAAACGAAAGAGATTTTTTTATTGCTTCGTATCTAATCAAATGTATTCGGCCATTTACCAACGACAGTGAGCGCGCTGGCCAATACTTGGATCCGTCAATGCTATCGAATCGCACGATTTATTAATTTGAACTTTTTCTTTAAGACAGCCCCGTAACAAGGAACAGGACGCCCAGTTGCTCGAGTAGATCGCGAATGTTCTCGGTGAAAAATTGCCGCCCGGTAATTACGAGGACATTCTCAAGGACGGTGTGGTTCTTTGCCAGCTGATAAACAAACTTGCTCCAGGATCCATCAAGAAGATCCAGACGAAGGGTACCAACTTCCAGCTGATGGAAAATGTGCAGACATATGGTGTATACGGAATGAATATCAACCTGCGCAGTTTTAGCTTTTTTTATATATGAGAGAATGAAGGTTAGGATAAAGAATAAAATAAGAATTTTATATTTTATGAAATTTATTATTTATTCGGATTATTTTATTAATAATAATAATCGAGTTTTATTTGCACAACTTGTTTTACAAGTTTTTTTACAAAAGGGATTATTTCATTATTTATTACAAATAATATGATAGAGAGTCAAATAAGCTTTGTGTTATTAGGTTGGCAAGAATGTCTTTGCGTTTTATCACCAAAAATAAAATTAAAAAAGCAGTCTTTAAACTAACGATTAATTTTATTCTATGTATCCACCGATAAAATAAAAATAATTTTTTTATTTTTGGTGATAAAACGCAAAAACTTTCTTGCCAACCTATATTTTAATCTCTATATATTTAATCTAATATTTTTATCTCATAATGTTTTCTTTTTCTGATTGTTATATAGTAGTCTTGTTTTATTCCTTGTATACCCTTTTTAAGGGTGTTTATATGAATGCTTTTTATTATCAATCAGATCGAGTTTTATTTGCATAACTTTTAACCGTTTTTTTTACATAACAATGACCTTTCGCTTACATACTATTGCACTTATTTACTACGCCACGGATTATTGCACTTCGTACGATCTGACCTTTCTCTGTTTTTTTCATTTATACCTCCTCTTTCTCCTCCCTCTTCCTCCTTGTTTATCTTTCTGCAGACTTCCTTTATTTCCCTAAAATACTGATATATCCCTTTTTGTATTTCGCCGCCCAGAATGCATTTTATTATATTATTTATAATAAATATCCCTTCTAATTTACATCAATTATTTTACATGGGTTTTCTTGTATTTATCCTAGTTGCTAGTTTCTTAAATTGTCTGATGTGTTCGCATAGTTCCTTTGCCGGTTGCATTTTCAGTTGTGTTGGTATTTTCCGGTCAATTTATAACCCCCTGCTAGTTTCCAATCATTGCTCCAGTTTATGTACTATTTCTTGGTTTAGTTTTCCCTTAACTTTTTACATATTCTTTTTTTCGCGTCTTTCCTGACATTACCACATCTTATCCTCGCCCACGTGTCTTTTAATTCTCCGCTAATCATCTTGTCCTCCCAATATTTTTCCGCGTGTATACCTGTTTTCCTATGTTTATATCCCTTGCAGTATATTGACCCATCGATTTTGCTCCAATCGTTTTGAGTTTCTTGTTCAATTTTAATGTTTATAGCTTTCTTTTTTTTCTTTCCAGCTCCCGTACACTTCCATTCCATAGGGCTTGTCAAATTGCCCTCTTCCCTATGCTTTCCATTACTTCTTTTTTATTTTTCCCATTTTTATGGGTCACCACTAATAATTGCTTTTAATTCGTTCCGTAGGCATTTTTTTGGCCCCCATCTTTATGATTTCGAGTAGGTACCTTGCCATTTTCCACACTTCAACTTCCATTGCCCTTATTATTATATATGTATTATATATATTCTTACCACTTATTTTTGTACTGTCAATAATATGATAAATAATCAAATATGTTGAAAAAAAATTATCTGCAAAAAATGTTTTCTTTTTTTCTAGGAGTTATATAATCAAATTGAGCGGGGTAAATGTTTTTTTTCCACAGTATATACATATACGTATGTATGTGTAGCCCAAACATTACTCACAGAGATCTTTTCAAATAACTCCTAGAAAAAGAGAACATTTTTTGCAGATTATTTTATTCGTTAGCGTATTCCACACGAAATACTGCACGTTGATGTTAATTTAAATAAAGTATATTAATGGAAATTCGTCAAGAGCAGACAGGAAAAAGCGACGTGTGCAAATACTTTCGTCACCCGCTTTTCTGGATATTTATATTTGTGGAGACGTTAACTGTCAAAAAAAGTACATTAAAAAGATCGAATGATCTCCGAAATGCTACAGGAATATTCCTCGAATTTGCAGATTCCAAGCGGCGATCAAGAATTACGGAGTGCCACAGGAGGACATTTTCCAAACGGCGGATCTCTTTGAGAGGCGCAATATTCCTCAGGTTACTCTTTGCCTGTACGCCCTTGGAAGAATCGTGAGTATTTCTCTTTTTCATTGCAACGTTTTTCCGAAAAAAAAAAATAATAATAATAATACGCAGTTTGTCAATTCTATAAACATAAAAAAACCCTTGTCGGTGTCACGTTGATTTTATTAAAGTGCAAAAGTGACCGTTCTATCTCATGTACCGTCGATAACAGTGTTTTTCGAAATTAGAACGTTTTCCATACCATTTTTTCCGGTTTTTAGCTTTTTTTAGAAATTACAGCGTTTCTCAGACCATTTTTAATTTTTTTTTTTCGAAATTACAGCGTTTTTAGACCATTTTTTGTATTTTTTCTAAATTACAGCGTTTTTCGGACCATTTTTTGTAGCTTTTATCTTTTTTGGAAATTACCGCGTTTTTCAGACGCCTTTTTTTCTTTTTAGTGTTCGCAGCTGAGGGCTAGTCGCTCATTTTACTATCGCAATATCATTTTTCGTTGCAGACGCAAAAACATCCCGAGTACAATGGACCGACACTGGGACCCAAAATGGCAGACAAGAACGAGAGAACGTTGACGGAGGATCAGCTGAGAGCGAGCAAGGGTCAACTCAATCTGCAAATGGGCTACAACAAGGGCGCCAGTCAATCCGGACACGGTGGCTTTGGAAACACACGACACATGAACATAAACATACATATATTTATACATTTGTATATGCTTATGTACATATGAATGCTACACATGTATATACGTCGGAAAAGAAACCCTCAATTTTCGTTCGATAATTCAAAAAAAAAATTATTTACCATATTTTACGTTTCCTACAAAACCAACAAATGTACTCAAAAGAACAACACGCACACACACATAATTTTTTTTAAGTTCGCCAGGGAAGAATCGAACTTGATTATTGTCAACTTGCGAGAATAAAAAATTCCTATACTTTTATGTGTTCTTGAGTCTCTTAGCGGAGAATTCCTTCCCGAAAAATTGCAAGATCAATAAAATAAATTTAAAAAAATCAATGTTCCGTTACTGCGAAGATCACACAGGAGAGACGTCATCCCGAAAAAATGTATGCACTATGAGGGAAACGTAATTTTTGTTATATTGATTGCGGTCGGTAAATATGGTGGAAAAAAAAACCAATTTGAAAAATGTGAACCCCGCTGTGGCTGTAATGCCGATAATGTACGGAGGACCATCTAAAATGTGAGAAAAGTGCAGAGGCCAGTGGAGGCTTGCTATATAAATGGTCATTGAGGAGTTCATGATCGATGGTTACCAATTGATCTCAGATAATGGTTACCAATTATCTCAGTTTTATGCACTATTTTATTGGAATGCAGGGTGGACAATTTCGAATGTTTTAAGGTAATAAAATCTGCTTTGATGTTTTGTACTTTATCAAACATTTTTTGGGTGCGATCCTGATGATGAGCTGAGCTGTCACTTTTGATGAAGCTTGATAATCATTCGGATATATGGCATTTTTTTTATAATACTTTTGATATATTGCATGTTTTCCGATAATTTCGATATACAGTAGAACCTCGATTATCCGAATCAATTGGGACCGAGAGTAGTTCGGATAATCAAAAGTACGGATATTCGAAACGTGGGTTTTTTGGGACGAGATCATAAACAACACCTTTTCACATAAAACCAGTACATACATATATATAAAATTCGACATACATATTAACGTTGAAATATATATATGTGTGTGTGTGTGTGTGTGTGTGTGTGTGTGTGTGCGTGTGTGTGTGTGTGTGTGTGTGTGTGTGTTTTAAGCACCTGAAAAAAATCGAATGCCTTTTTTATATTTATTTTTATAAAATCGTCCATTTTTAATTGACGAACGGCTGTAACGCGTTTTTGAGCGGCTAAGTCTCGCAGCCGTTTGAGAAGGAGAAGTTGCGTTGGGTTGCTCCTTGTTGCTCACGGCGGTAGCAGCGAGCAACAATGTATCTTTCGCGCCAACGTTCGGATAATTGAGCGTTCGGATAAGCTAAGTCATCGTTCGGATGATCGAGGTTCAGATAATCGAGGTTCTACTGTATTGCATATTTTCGATGACACTTTCGATTTTTTGCATTTTATTTGCGAATACTGTTAATATATTATATTTTTTGATAACACTTTTGATTTATTGCATTTATTTATAATACTTTTGATATGTTGCATTTTTTGCTAATACTTGTGTTGTATTGCATTGAAGGTCGTCGATTGGCAGCCGTCCGGTGCGAGATTTTGCTCCACGGTCTTTAACAGAAGTCTAAAAAAAAGTAGAGAGAACATCAAAAAGGAAAAATATTAAAAAATGGACTCTTGCAGATTCTATTGACAACTGCATTTTTCGTGAAATGCCCAACTATTAATGAAGCCTTATTGGAGTTCTGTATATTTTATAGCATTAAAGGAAATTGGTCTGACAGTAAAAGTATTATTTCGACGAAGAATCGGTATCTGGAACATTTCCAAAAATCCTTGAAATATGTACCGCTTGTTCTAATTAATCTTCAGTTTTATAGCAAAGCTTCTAAAACGAGATTCCGACGGTTATTTTGGTTGCTTTTTTTCGTAGTCTCGACTTTGTCATTTGGCTGAAAAATTCGACGATTCCGGGCGAGGTAATAGCCTATTTAAAAAGAAAAAAACTTTAAAGATGAGCCCATTTGTAGTTTTTTCTACTTGTTACCTTTCAGTGAATTTTCCAGAAGATCATGTTTCCGAAGTCCGAACGTATGTTATAAGATGCGGTACGATTTCTTCTTGAGCCAATGCAGGTATTTTATTTTGCTCCATGTCATCACTGCGCTCCCATTTCCTGGTGTTCCGAATAGAATATCCTGTAAAATGGTTCGCAGCGTATGTGACTGCACCACTCAATTTGAAATTAACAAAATAATTAAATACCAAGTATTGCATTATTCTATAGATTTTATAACTTGCACGGTCCATGGCAATGGACTGCACTTCCAAAATCTCTTACCGGTATTGGATGTGATTATCTTTATCATCTCGTAATTTCAATGATGTCGGTATATTCGCGAGACTGCATCGTATACTCTGTGAGGCTCCGATACCGACACGCACATCTGCTTCGATCAATAAATGAATACCCAGTCGATTAGTACGAGTCATTAGTCCTCGGCAGTCCCTATTGAAACACGGCAGTTTCGTAAGCCGCGGTGAGAAGTTGAGAGCGTGTTCCAAGGCACCATAGCCGGATTTTTGAATAGTTGTATGATTTGGTGACACCGTCACCAATGAGTACTTCCGCTTGCACGACTGGGAACACTCTTCAATTACGTCCAGACTTGGTTCCGTTGTCATCGCTAAATTCACGAAGTTATAAACGCTGTCATATGCGCTCAATGTGAATGAAAGCGTTCTATTCTCCGTTTGAACTTTCGATGTTGCTTCATACCTGTTGAGTAATCATAAAATTTATCCGATTACAACTCATTTATGTTTAAAATATGGCAGTCTTTTTTCGTTGACGTATGGGATTTTTAAAACAACAATCAAAAGAGTCTAGTTATAAAAAAAAACTTGAGTGAGGAATGAAATCATGTTAATTGTTTTTTAATGGATAACTGTTATGTTAGATAGATCAGACCGGGGTTCAATGTGCAGGGGGTAAGTTGTTCCAATAGGAATAGCACTGCGAAGTTATGGTCTAAAAATGGACCAAAAGTGGCTGCCAAAGCAGCGCAATGATATGATGCGTTGCGACGCCCCTCCCACTTATTGCTATATCTTCCTTCGCAGTGCTATTCCCGTCGGAACAACTTACCCGTGGCACTTTAAACTCCAGCCTCCTCAACGTAAAGACGAAGCAGCACCCAAAACAAAAATGCGACGCAGCCACGATTTGAGTCGGTATACCAGAACCGGTGCAAGGTAGGGCTACCTACCGCTCGGCAATATTGTCGCTCGTCTCCGAGGGGCCTCGACGGGCCTCGAGCGTGAGTACGTACACGGACACACACACTCAAAAAAATCGACGATGAGCGCTGCGAGGAAATCCGTGGTTAGGGGGCGTCCATTAATTACGTGAGGCGTTTAGGGGGGGGAGGGGGTCGAGCGAAATCTCATCCAAGCTCACGTAGGGGAGGGGGGGCTTCGGCAAATATCACGTAATTTTAGTAAATTTAGTAATTTTAGTAATCACGTAATTTTTATCACGTACGGAGAATCTCCCTACTACTTTACATGGTGGAGTAAATGGTACTACAACCGCAGTTACTTATACTACAATTTATTTTCCGTGAACGTATGCATTTTGAAAAATCTCACGTGCGATTAGGGGCGGGGAGAGGGAGTCGAGCAAAATCTCACGACATCTCACCAGGGGGAGAGGGGGGGGGTCGAAAAATCGCCAAAATCACCTCACGTAATTTGTGGATGCCCCCTTATCTACTATTTTTATATGCCGCGTGGGAGGGAGTGGAGGTACTGTTTCCTCTTCATTCGAAAAAAAAACTCAAAATTACCAATTTAAAAGTATATAAGTCAATGTGTGGACAACAAACTGAAGCATCGCGTTAGTGGAATTTTTGATCGCCGAATCGTACTCCGGGTGATCGACAGCTGCGGAAAGAAAAAATTGTGCCACAGAATCGAATGCACAAGTAGCTTCAACAAAGTAAGTCTTCTTGTTTATTCTAACGGGCTGCTGCAATATCGAGCCATTTTGCAGTAAACATGTTTTCATTTTCCGTCTAGCCATGGAAGGTTTTGCGTCAATCCGGCTATTTACGTACCGTATCTCCGAATATGCTCCGAAGTACGTACCATTTGCCGTTATCCGATCATTTATGGCGGTTTTCGGGCATTGTATTTCATTAGAAGTTTCTTTGGGTATTCCATCTTCTCTCTGCTTTTCGTGCTCAAGCTCTTTCTCGCTGAGACAGTAGGAATGGTCCCATGAGTTGAGGACTTGCACTGCTCCTGGTTCTTGCCCTTCTTCATCTTCATTCTCGATCATAGGTGGATTCACACAATTCAGATTGGTATACTTGTCCACCCCAATCTTCTATTGTCCACAAATCGGAGTCATTCTGCAACGTTGCTGGTTTTTGCGAATCGATCTCACAAAAGCTGGAGACATTGTTCACGACGGCATCTTCGGACGCTTGTTCGATATTTTCATGCCTTGCTGTATTGGCAACAAATAGGAGACTTCCTCCTTCTATGTCTCGTAAGTGTGTCACAAGAAAGTTATCAGCGCCCCGTAGTCCTTTTTTCAAAACATTTGTTTTGAGATCATTGAAGTATCTTTCAATTGGTGCCGATGTCGCATTTTTGTCACACTCAGGGGTTGTGCAATTTGTCCATAAAGGGAACTCTACAGCGAGTCCTTTCAGCAGTGGAATGGACCTTGGTACAAAGAACGCATTCATTTCCCGGCCATCGCGCTCGGTAGCAGTGGCTGATGCCCATATTTCATCAACCCATTGTGTGATGCGTTTTATTTTGCTACCATCAGACTCATCTCGCACGTAGTCAGAAAGATCGTCAACTGGACGGAGATGTTCGCTGTCCGCAGAGGTGCCAAATCCAATTTTTCTCATGATGACACAACTTTCCGCCATCATATTTTCCAAGTTGCGTCGGATTCCGACAACAGTGTTTGAAGGTGAAATTTCGTCCATATGCTTCTCACAGGCAATGGGAATTTTAACCACTGCGTCTAAATACTTCTGACCTGCCACTGCAAACGTGTACGCCATTAACGTTTTATAGTAGCCTATAGTCGATGCTTGTATCATTAAAGCAATGCACCTAAGGAAGAATTGTTTAACTTCCAGATGTGCAACGGTCTGCCAACATTTCCACCTAGAGACGAAGTGCAGAATGTGTGCTACATCGACACGTAGGTGGGTAGCTACGTCAACAGGTTTGTTCGCCATTAATTTTTCGAAGCAGTGTTGTATGTAATTTTTCAACGATACGTCGTTAAATTCCCTGCACAATCCGTAAAGGAGAGCTTTAGAATAGTCGCATATTGCTCTTCTAGGTTTTGGGGCCCCTGCACGCATGAATTGGTGAATCCACGTCATGATAGAGTGCGCGTCGTGTCTTTCTGAAAGCATCTGGTGAACTGGTATCGTTAAATTATCGAAATTTATGACCATACTGTAGAGAAAAATTGGGCCACATCGTGTTTTGTTGTTTCGAGCCATTTTTTTTACCAAGCTGCCTGTTGCATCAATGATGATCGTGCTGTTTGGGTTTTTTTTGCAATATTCCTTATACGCAAGGAGCTGCGATGGGCTACGGTAAACAACAATAAAAGGTGACGATGCAATGAACTCAATTTTCCCTGCAAATTCGGGGCGCTCTGATATATCTTCGATCGAGGCATTGAGAGGCCAAATCTTCATGGATGCGTTGTTTCTTCGCTTGCCGGAGGACTAAAGCATTCGGGAGATATGGCGGCTCTGGATCTCCAAATCTCAAATCTTTTTGTGATAATCCGTATTCTTTCGAACAAAAAGATTAATTATTGAAAAAATCTGAATTTTTTTTTTTAATTTTTTTCGAAAAAATTGTTTGCGACATTTTTTTTTCTCAGCGTCTTCACACTTCATTATTAAAAAAAAAAATTCACTTGATTTTTTTTACCGCTGTCCCGGTGGAACTGACGAACCACCGGGTCTCATTCCTCCTAAAGAACCACATACACACACGCGTGGAAGAAGCGTAAATCCGACCGCGCAACCTCCACGTGGTACGCTTTGGGTAATGCTAATGCCGGCGGTAAAAGACAGTGGTAAAAAAAAATCAAGTTAATTTTTTTTTATAATATCGAAGCATTGTGAAGACGCTGAGAAAAAAAATCGAAAATTTTTTTTCGAAAAAAAAAAATCCAGATTTTTTCAATAATTAATCTTTTTGTTCAAAAGAATAAGGATTATCACCGAAAAAAATGTTTCATTGGAAAAATGAATAAGAATCGAAAAATTGCTAAAAATGGTCAATTTTGGCGAAAATGATAAACTTGAAACTTCGGGGCACTAAGAAAAAACAATCGCAGCGCCTTGAAATTTTCAGGGTTTTTCCGGGACACTTTAAGGTTGAAAAAATACCGACGATACCCTTCGTTCATCCGTTATATCCAAAGTTATACCAAGTTATTCAAATATCCTTCAATAGGCGAATTTTGATCGTTTTTTCAATCAAAAGTATCGCTTCGAAAAAAAAAATTTCATCAAAAGCCACTGTTAATAGGGAATGTTTTGCATCTTTCAAAACCTTACTTTGATTCCCTGTAGATTCATCATTTCCCGAGTTATTGATTGTCAAAGTTAAAAAATACTTTTTTGCTTTGATCGACGATATCTTCGCAGCGAATCATCGTACACACTTTTTGAGGACGTCAAATTAAAGGGCATTAAATTTCCTAAAAGAGCTTTGCGGTGGAATTTCAAAAAAAAAATTCGAAGCCGCTAGACCTTTTTGAAGAGAGGCAAAAATTTTGAAATTTTTTTTTTTCGTTTTTTGTCTTAGGATTACTCCGAAAACGTCCATGATAAAAAAATGTTATGGCCAGATCCGAAAGCTAGAGACTTGGAGCTACAATTTCTTTTTTTCGCTGTGCGACCATTTTCTTCCGAGTTACAGCCTGTTAACGAGGAAAGGATTTTATCAACATTATAGCGAAAAAAAACGAGTACAGTAATTCTACGAGATTTACTTTTTTTAACTACCAGCCTTTTGGTTCAACGATTATCTAGTCGTCCTTTTCTCAAATCTATTACACATGCCGTTGTTGATAAAGTTAATAAACGTGGCGCTGAGAGATAACCAAAAATGTAGTATTTAAATCTGAAAAATCTTACAAGACATAGTTCGCGGCAATGCCTGACTGCAAAGACGCTTCGTCAATAATTACACGAAACTTTTAGGTACGTTGAGAAAACCTCGAAATGGGTTAGGAGAGTTTCTTTTTCCTCGTGGTTTTTCTCTCACAGACTGGAAAATAGCCCCCGCGAGCAATCAGGTGGACGAAGTTTTCCAAATCAATTGGCCGGACTGGCTTCGTTACGCGTGTGAACTCGTCCCGACAGTATCAGCGAGTGGCGTTAAAGATAAGACGTTCGATGCAGCAGTGGAGCGACATTGACAACGTTTTGTTATGAAAGGTACCATCCTTTCTTTTTGATTAAACAAATAGCAAAAAGAATCGGTGTTTTTGAAAAATAATGAAGTATAATGAACAATCATAGAAATTGAAGCGAAATGTTTTCGACTTTTGCAGAGTTGGCTGGGAACACCGAAAATGGAAGCGGATCTACCGGTACAAGACATACCGAGAACCCTCTTGGAGAAGCAAGCCCCGGTGGTCGTGATCGAGAAGTATGAAACATAGGTACAGCAAACAAAAACGGGACCCATGTTACCCGACCTTCTCGCTTTCAACTTTTGCATGGAATCACGCAATTGTACCAATATTTCGACTTTTTTAAGAACGGGTCATGTCCGGCGACAGCGTTGATTTTTTGCACGGTCTGTTCTTCGGACAGAGGAAAATCGCCAAACATGAAATACGAAATACCGACAAGTCTCTTCGTTGATTCAGAAAACTGAAGTATATTTAACTTTATTTCATGTCCAAAGTGTTTGTATCAAAAAAGAAGAAATACATCGATTACAGGAAATATATCACGAGAAAGTATTTAGAATTAGAAAAAAGAGAAGAAAACGAATTGCCACCTTTATCAAATCAAATAAGGGCAACTTTCGTTTTTCTTTTCTCTTAAAGTAAATACAATTCAGAGACATTGCAAATTTACAATTGAATCTCTCGTGCTAGTCGGTGTTGAATCACATCTATCTTGGTCGATTGTCAATATCTATCTTGGTCTATACTGGACCGACAATCGGATCAATCGTGTTTATATCGGACACCCCGGATTCCCCGGTTGTCACACGAGTTGGTCAGATTTCTTTTTTTACATTTACATTTTAACATTTTTGTTTCTACCAGTTCGCCGCTCTCTTATCACAAGGATACAACGACAGGATTGATTTCATCGATATCATTTATTGAGGTGTCCTACGGATACTTGGCGACTACATATCTTCTTCCTTTTCAAAAGTTCAAAGTTTTTTCTTTTTAATATTCGGCCTTAAATCCGATAGGTCTTGAGACACAACAAACTCAACCGAGCATGATTCTCCGAGTTCTAGTCGAAAAAATTGTTCAAATAATATATTTAAAAATTCTGAAAAAACTGTTAAAATATGTTTTTTAATTGTTAAAATATTTTTTTTTAATTTCGATTTTTTTTTCAATTCTGAAAAAATGGTTATAAATGTTTTAAAAAAAAATCTGAAAAAATGATAGTTAATTAAACATGGAAAAGTGAACAAATTTTCTTTCTTGATAGATTGTCCTAGACCCCATAATTACCTAATAAAGCCCTTCCACTCATCAGAGTCCCGACTAAAAATCGTAAAAAAAAATTCAACAGAAAATCTGAAATAATTCTGGTTACTCCAGTGTGAACCTATGCAACTATTTACCCTTTTGACCTCGGAAACCCCATAGTTATTGGACTACGCCTATTTTTCAAAAACATGTCTTATTTAGCTAAAAATGCAATAGGTTTGATGCCCTTTTCAAGGCGATGTGCCACACGCTAGAAAATCTCGACGCGGCCTCTTGTTACGTCGGTAGCGCAGATCTCGCAGTTTTTAGCTACGAGTCGCTACCGACGGACAGCGAAGCACTCGCGAATTCGGTCTCGATGCTTCGGACTGGGACGAAGAGTCGAAGCCGAAAAGACTGCGATCGCTGAGCGAGCACGCGCGCGCGTGTGTGGGTATGTGTTTGCTACGCCGGCCGCGTGCAAAAAGAACGAATACATTCTCTCACGCCGTTCGGTCGTACGCAACACCTTACATCTATGTGTGTATCACACAACACACACAACTATGCATAGCGACCATGGTACGCTTGCATTGGAAGCTTGCGCTCGCTCGGCTGGAAAGCGTGAAACTTTGTTGCATTCTACATTGTATATGCAAATGCCATCAAATCTTTTTTTTTCGACGACGGCACCACCAAGACTCGTCTTGTGGAAGGGTACCGGCATTTTCCCATGCTTTTTTAATTCATTTAAACATATAAGCTCGAGGACTTGTTGGCATCTCGATGTCGCTAATCGTCGCCGAATTCGATCTCTGCCAAAATCTCGAGTCACGACCGAGATCGCTAGAGACTCACTCTACAAAAGAGTTATAAAATTTTACAATGCTCTTTGTTTAAACAATTGCGTTCGGTATTGTTTTCTCTGCCATGGCTTACCTTCGGCATGTTGCCTGCGGCCGACCAAATTCGCGAGCGAACGAGATCGACCGAGTCTCACTCTGCGAAAGAGTAGTAAAATTTTATCATTATTGCAAAAAAAATACGTTTAGCATTTTTTTCTCGTTTCCAGGATTCATCTTCGGCAGGAATCTCCAGGAATCGAATTTTCTAGCTATGACGATCAAGGGAGTCTCGCTCCTCGGGGGGCGGGGGCGATATATGGAATGTGTGGGCGGGATAAAATGTGGTAGTGTCGAAAAAAGGTTCGCAGACACCAAATGTAAAATATGAAGAAAAAGAAAGAATGTTCAAGGCGTATCCACGAGCGTACGGAATTGAAGGCAAACGTAAGCAGGGATTGAAAAACTGGAACATACCCTTTGGTAAACACAAAGGGTCTTATCGACCAGAAAATCGAAGTGCGTCTGAAAATGCGGACATCAAAAGAGCCAACTATATGGGGCACTTCGAAAAATTAGAGATCTAAGTTTGATACAAACAAGACTGGTGTGCAGGAAAGGGCTCTTATGTGAATCCTCTTAAGAGGTGTTCGGAATACAGCCGAACAGCCGGTTCTAATGCAACCGCCTGCCAATCGACGACCTTCAATGCAATACAACACAAGTATTAGCAAAAAATGCAACATATCAAAAGTATTATAAATAAATGCAATAAAGCAAAAGTGTTATCAAAAAATGTAATATATTAACAGTATTCGCAAATAAAATGCAAAAAATCGAAAGTATCATCGAAAATATGCAATACAGTAGAACCTCGATCATCCGAACCCTCAATTATCCGAACGATGACTTAGTTTATCCGAACGCTCAATTATCCGAACGTTGGCGCGAAAGATACATTGTTGCTCGCTGCCACCGCCGTGAGCAACAAGGAGCAACCCAACGCAACTTCTCCTTCTCAAACGGCTGCGAGACTTAGCCGCTCAAAAACGCGTTACAGCCGTTCATCAATTAAAAATGGACGATTTTATAAAAATAAATATAAAAAAGGCATTCGATTTTTTTCAGGTGCTTAAAACACACACACACACACACACACACACACACATATATATATATATATATTTCAACGTTAATATGTATGTCGAATTTTATATATATGTATGTACTGGTTTTATGTGAAAAGGTGTTGTTTATGATCTCGTCCCAAAAAAACCCACGTTTCGAATATCCGTACTTTTGATTATCCGAACTACTCTCGGTCCCAATTGATTCGGATAATCGAGGTTCTACTGTATATCGAAATTATCGGAAAACATGCAATATATCAAAAGTATTATAAAAAAAATGCCATATATCCAAATGATTATCAAGCCTCATCAAAAGTGACAGCTCAGCTCATCATCAGGATCGCACCCAAAAAATGTTTGATAAAGTACAAAACATCAAAGCAGATTTTATTACCTTAAAACATTCGAAATTGTCCACCCTGCATTCCAATAAAATAGTGCATAAAAATGAGATAATTGGTAACCATTATCTGAGATCAATTGGTAACCATCGATCATGAACTCCTCAATGACCATTTATATAGCAAGCCTCCACTGGCCTCTGCACTTTTCTCACATTTTAGATGGTCCTCCGTACATTATCGGCATTACAGCCACAGCGAGGTTCACATTTTTCAAATTGGTTTTTTTTTCCACCATATTTACCGACCGCAATCAATATAACAAAAATTACGTTTCCTTCATTGTGCATACATTTTTTCGGGATGACGTCTCTCCTGTGTGATCTTCGCAGTAACGGTACGTTGATTTTTTTAAATTTATTTTATTGATCTTGCAATTTTTCGGGAAGGAATTCTCCGCTAAGAGACTCAAGAACACAGAAAAGTATAGGAATTTTTTTAGTCTCGCAAGTTGACAATAATCAAGTTCGATTCTTCCCTGGCGAACTTAAAAAAAAATTATGTGTGTGTGCGTGTTGTTCTTTTGAGTACATTTGTTGGTTTTGTAGGAAACGTAAAATATGGTAAATAAAAAAAATTTGAATTATCGAACGAAAATTGAGGGTTTCTTTTCCGACGTATATACATGTGCAGCGTTCATATGTACATAAGCATATACAAATGTATAAATATATGTATGTTTATGTTCATGTGTCGTGTGTTTCCAAAGCCACCGTGTCCGGATTGACTGGCGCCCTGGTTGTAGCCCATTTGCAGATTGAGTTGACCCTCGCTCGCTCTCAGCTGATCCTCCGTGAACCTTCTCCCGTTCTTGTCTGCCATTTTGGGTCCCAGTGTCGGTCCATTGTACTCGGGATGTTTTTGCGTCTGCAACGAAAAATGATATTGCGATAGTAAAATGAGCGACTAGCCCTCAGCTGCGAACACGAAAAAGAAAAAAAGGCGTCTGAAAAACGCGGTAATTTCCAAAAAAGCTAAAAGCTACAAAAAATGGTCCGAAAAACGTTGTAATTTAGAAAAAATACAAAAAATGGTATAAAAACGCTGTAATTTCGAAAAATTTTTTTTTTTAAATGGTCTGAGAAATGCTGTAATTTCTAAAAAAGCTAAAAACCGGAAAAAATGGTATGGAAAACGTTGTAATTTCGAAAAACACTGTTATCGACGGTACATGAGATAGAATGGTCACTTTTGCACTTTAATAAAATCAACGTGACACCGACAAGGGTTTTTTTTATGTTTATAGAATTGACAAACTGCGTATTATTATTATTATTATTTTTCGGAAAAACGTTGCAATGAAAAAGAGAAATACTCACGATTCTTCCAAGGGCGTACAGGCAAAGAGTAACCTGAGGAATATTGCGCCTCTCAAAGAGATCCGCCGTTTGGAAAATGTCCTCCTGTGGCACTCCGTAATTCTTGATCGCCGCTTGGAATCTGCAAATTCGAGGAATATTCCTGTAGTATTACGGAGATCATTCAATCTTTTTAATGTACTTTTTTTGACAGTTAACGTCTCCACAAATATAAATATCCAAAAAAGCGGGTGACGAAAGTATTTGCACACGTCGCTTTTTCCTGTCTGCTCTTGACGAATTTCCATTAATATACTTTATTTAAATTAACATCAACGTTCAGTATTTCGTGTGGAATACGCTAACGAATAAAATAATCTGCAAAAAATGTTCTCTTTTTCTAGGAGTTATTTGAAAAGATCTCTGTGAGTAATGTTTGGGCTACACATACATACGTATATGTATATACTGTGAAAAAAAAACATTTACCCCGCTCAATTTGATTATATAACTCCTAGAAAAAAAAAAACATTTTTTGCAGATAATTTTTTTTCAACATATTTGATTATTTATCATATTATTGACAGTACAAAAATAAGTGGTAAGAATATATATAATACATATATAATAATAAGGGCAATGGAAGTTGAAGTATGGGAAATGGCAAGGTACCTACTCGAAATCATAAAGATGGGGGCCAAAAAAATGCCTACGGAACGAATTAAAAGCAATTATTAGTGGTGACCCATAAAAATGGGAAAAATAAAAAAGAAGTAATGGAAAGCATAGGGAAGAGGGCAATTTGACAAGCCCTATGGAATGGAAATGTATATGTAGACGAGTACGCCGACTTTCAATATTCGAGTATCGATAGCTCGAGCCAGGGCGCTGCGATCGTGCAAGGCTTCATGCTTAAGCGAAAAAAAAAAAAAAAAATGTGAGCGCGCGTTCAAGATGGCGAACAAGGCACACGTCGAGAAAAAGTACAATCACAAATGTTATTAAAATAAAGCATTCCTTTTCAACTTAAAATGTGCATCAATTCATTAACACTTGGCGCCCAACGTGGGGCATCGGAACACGACTGAGAAAAGAAGATTTCACGAGTCAAGGCATCGAAAATCGTACGAACAAGGAAGGCCACGCGAGCGACAGGGCGTGGTCGAAATAAGCAAGCATCGAGTCCACGCAGTCGGACAAATTTCATAACCACACAGCAAGAAACCGTAATCGGACGAAAAACACGTACGCGAATACCGAACGAGCATAGTTGAAGCTCACGCATAGAACGGGCATATTCAAGGCCCACATACAGAACGAGTGTCGCAGAAACTCTCACACGTCAATTTAGACGAGGATCGCACACGAAAGGAATACACGGGACGAACACGGGCCATTTGCGGACGGTCGGCGGTCACATAACCTCAAAGTCACGGCGGCTCGGCGCAGCGAAAGGCTTCGCAGACAGGTGAGTGAGTCGCACAAACATTCCTTCCTATCCCCGGTACATTCCTTTCCCTGGACAAAATACAAACAAAATGGCAGAGACAACGAAACAATTAAAACAACGACGAGCGACAGTCAAAGGACAGGTCACGCGGATACTGAATTCTCTTAATTCAGCCGAAACCGTAAGCGTAGAGGATGCCCGAATTCGATTGGGACGACTTAACGACGCATGGGCCGCTTTCGATCAGTATCAGACGGCAATCGACGAGAAGCCCTATCAAGACGAAGGAGAACTGCAAGCAAGATTAGAGGACGGCGAGGCTGAGCGGACAGTTTTCGAAAAGGCGTATTATGAGGCAGCCGCGAAGGCTCAAGGAATAATCGAGGCCTTCGAGAAACGAGAACTCCAGGAACGACTGCCACCGCAGCAACAGCAGATCGAACGAGATCGACGCATTTTGCAGGAAATGAGAAGAGTTAAACCTAAGCTTCCATTGATAACTCTTCCAGAATTCAGCGGAGAATACACGAAATGGATGTTTTTCAAAAACAGCTTCGAGACGACAATTCATGGAGACGCTGATCTATCAGCGATGCAAAAGCATCAGTACTTAGTAGGAGTTCTTCGGGGAGAGGCTCTGCAAGTGATTCAGGGTTTCAACATATCGGATGCAAACTACGAGAACGCCTGGCAATTGCTGAAGGATACTTACGACAATCAGGTAATGATAATCGAGACTCATCTCGAAGAGATGTTTCAATTCCCGCAAATAGCAAAAGAAAACAAAGCCGATTCAATCCGGCAGTTCATATGGCATGTTCAAACACACTATAAGTCGCTGGAGGCACTCAAACAACCCGTGGCTCAATGGGAGACGATAATTATTCATTTAGCCAAGAAAAAACTGGATTTTTTCGAACAACGCGATTGGCAAAATTTGGTCAAAGATAGAACATCGCGGAATATGCCGAAACTTGAAGAGTTTATCAAGTTTTTGACGGAGCGCTGCCACACGTTGCGACTCCTGGGAAACAACAACAAAGCAAAGCCGACGAACGCCAAGCCAACACAGCAAAAGAGAAACGAAAAGAGCGAGAAGAAAGTTTCTCTTGCATCGACGACACCAGCGAACTGCAAAATTTGCAACGGTTCGCATGCGATTTATACATGCGATGAACTCTTGAAGCTATCAGTTCAAGACAGACTGAAAGAAGTTAGAGAGAAGCAGCTCTGCATTAATTGTCTCGGCTCGGGGCATTATGCGAAGAACTGTCGATCGTCGTCGTGTAGAAAATGTACGGCACGGCACAACACAATTCTGCATCGGGACACGGAGCAGTCCAATGAGAACAAAGAAGCAGATCCGCAAGTAGTAACGCACGTCGCGGCAAGAGCATCAGACGATGCTATACGCGGAGAATCGAGTGGCGAAAACGAGGATGTGGTAAGCATTTACTACGTACAGAAGCCAGCATCGCGAGTTATTTTGTCGACAGCAAGAGTCTATGCTTACGACAATAGTGGAAATCAGCGAATCTGTCGCGTGTTACTAGATCCTGGATCCCAGTCAAATCTAATAACCGAGAACTTCGCAAGGAAACTTGAGGTACAATGCAAGTCGGAAAATCGACCTATTAGTGGAATCAATCAAGCACGAACGAAGGCAAGTAAAGTCACGGAGATTCGCATAAAGTCAACTCAGAATGATTTCGCAACGACAATAGAGTGCTTGGTTCTACAATCGATAACAGAACGGTTGCCACAACAGAAAATTGACGCGAAAAGGATAATTATGCCGAAAGACGTTTGTCTAGCAGATCCAGGTTTCGACGAACCAGGAACCATCGATTTATTGATCGGTGCAGGAGTATATTGGAAGTTACTTCTCGGCACTCCGAAAAATAGGATCGAGGGCCAGCCCGCGTTGCAAAATACGCAGTTCGGATGGATCGTGGGAGGAGAGACGCGCGAGACACATCACGATCCCTCGGCAGCTTGTCTGGCGGTGACGAACGATGCGCTAAACCGTCAGGTGGAGAGATTTTGGAAGCAGGAAGAAATTCCTGAAACTCGGCATTACACGGACGAAGAAATCGCTTGTGAGAAGTGCTTTGCAGAAACCGTCAGGAGAGATTCGACCGGAAGATTCATCGTACGATTGCCGTTACGATCGAACGTAGTTTTGGGGAACTCTAAAGACGCGGCACTCAGAAGATTTATTGCCCTCGAGCGACGACTGTCGAAGAATGCGGAACTAAAATCGGAATATTCGAAATTCATGGACGATTACATCAAGTAAAAGCACATGACTTTGGTAACAGACGACAACGGAACTGCAGACGCGGATTCGTACGTGTTACCTCATCAAGCAGTCGTGCGACCGGACAGCATGACCACCAAGCTCCGTGTTGTATTCGACGCGTCGGCCAGAACAACACTCGGCACGTCTCTTAACGATAAACTTGAGGTGGGACCGAATCTGCAGCGAGAAATAATCGACATTGTTCTTAGATTCAGAACGCACGAATATGTAGTGACAGCAGACGTTGCTATGATGTTCCGGCAAATTCTCATAGATAAACAAGATCGAGCATTTCAGCGAATACTGTGGCGAAACAACCCTAACGAGACTGTGAAGGTATTCGAGCTGAACACGGTGACATACGGAACGACTTGCGCGCCGTATCTGGCTATGCGATGCTTAAAACAAGTAGCTGCCGACCATGGTACAGATTTTCCTCGAGGAGCGAAAGCGATAATCGAAGACTGTTATATGGATGACGTATTATCAGGGGCAAACACGATAAAAGAAGCGATAGAACTACAGAAAGAGTTATCTCAGTTACTCATGCGAGGATAGTTTTATCTTCGCAAATGGAGATCAAACGATCAGCGAATTCTGCAACATTTGGCCGAAAAGAGCAAGACCGACAAGTTATTGACGATAGACAAGCAGGAAGCGCTGAAGACCCTTGGCCTTTTGTGGAATGCGGCAACGGATTGTCTGCAATATCAAATTCAAATCGATGAAATTAGCGAAGTCACGAAGCGCCTGGTGCTATCGAAAATAGCACAAGTGTTCGATCCTTTGGGCCTTATCGCACCGCTGCTCATCGTCGGGAAAATAATTATGCAACAGATATGGTTGCAGGACCTCGGCTGGGATCAGCCTATCCCGCAGGAGCTTGCTACATTGTGGAAAGAGTATTACACGTCGCTGTCGGAGATTAACAAATTACAAATACCGCGTAACGTTATCCCCGCGAATCAATCAGACACATTCGACTTATTCGGATTCGGCGACGCCTCGGAGAAGGCATTCGGTGCCTGCTTGTATGCAGTGAGTACCGACGACAGCGGCAGGACGCACGCGAACCTGATATGCGCAAAAACAAAGGTTGCTCCGCTCAAAACGATATCACTGCCGAGATTGGAGCTGGAAGCGGCGCTTCTACTTTCACGATTGTACGCGGCCTCAAGAATTGCTTACGGCGATCGAATCGGCGAAGTAAAATTATGGAGCGATAGCACGATTGTGCTTGGGTGGATAAAAACCCAACCAAACGCACTCAAGACCTTCGTTGCAAATCGTATTGCAAAATTACAAGAGTGTATGAAAAACATCGCTTGGTATCACGTGCCTTCAGAGGACAACCCGGCGGACCTTTTATCGAGAGGGATCAGCATCGACGCTTTGGCGAATAGTAAGCTCTGGTGGAATGGTCCGCATTGGTTGCGCGATCAGAACCAGTGGCCAGCGAGCATGAGGGATCCAGAAACGACTTTGCCCGAATTAAAATCGACGATTGTGTCGGTAGGAACGCTTGAAGATTCAAGTATATTGACGAAATTCTCAACGTACAGTAAGCTCCAGCGAGTGATCGCTTACTGTAATCGTTTCAAGACTAACGCACTCGGCGAGATGAAGACTGGTCCTCTGTCGGCCGAAGAACTGGAAAAAGCAAAAAAAACCATCGTTCAAGTGGTGCAACGAGAAGCGTTCTCGCGAGAAATCCACGATTTGCAAGAGAAGCGAGTTCTTTCACGTAAAAGTAAGCTACGAGCCTTAGATCCATTTATCGACGACGAAAATGTGATTAGAGTTGGTGGAAGGCTGCGTCACACAACAAGCCTATCCACGACTGAAAAACACCCGATAGTCTTACCGGCAAAGCATTATGTAACCACATTGATAATGCGACACAAGCACGTGCGACTGCATCATTGCCCTCCGGAACAGCTGCTGAGCGCAGTGCGTCATCAATTTTGGCCGATAAGCGGCCGGCGAGAAGCTCGGAAGGTTGTAAAGGGCTGCTTAAGCTGCTTTCGTTTCCGCCCTACGATTCCCGATGTCAAGATGGGGGATCTTCCGAAACAACGAGTAACAGGGTTTGATCGACCATTTACGAGCACTGGCATCGACTACGCGGGACCTCTGCAAGTGCGAGAGAGCCGGCGGCGAGGGAGAATCCACATCTCGAAAGGATATATCGCCGTATTTACGTGCCTCAGCACTAAGGCGGTGCATCTAGAACTTGTATCCGATCTGACCAGCGAAGCCTTTTTGGCGGCTTTAAGTCGTTTCACAGCACGACGTGGGATTTGCTCTGAATTATTCTCAGATAATGGCACGAATTTTATCGGAGCAGCACGTGAACTGAAGGAGGTGTATACCTTCTTGCAAAAGGAAAAAAGCGAGATTGAAACCAATTTGGCTCGACAACGTGTCGCGTGGCGTTTCATCCCTCCTCGGGCCCCTCACTTCGGGGGCATATGGGAGGCGGCCGTAAAAATCACGAAGAGACACCTGTACACTGTAACGCAAGGGAGAGTACTGACTTTCGAAGAGTACTGCACGCTACTTGCGGAAATCGAGGCGATTCTGAATTCGCGACCACTTACACCATTATCCAGCGATCCTACCGACTTGACCGTATTAACCCCGTCCCACTTTCTTATTGGCGACTCACTCGTTCAACCGGTGCAGCATCGCTACCTAGACGTTCCTGAAAATCGCTTGTCAAGGTGGCAACATATTCAAAAGTTACGCCAACAATTTTGGGTCCGTTGGCAATCGGAATATCTTCAAGAGCTCCAAAAACGAAGCAAGTGGAGTACTTCAGGCGAGAACATCGAGCTAAATACAATGGTTCTGTTCAAAGAAGAACACGCACCTCCGCTTCAATGGGTGCTGGGCAGAGTCGTTGCATTACATCCGGGACAAGACGGTGTCGTGCGAGTAGTATCCGTGAGAACTCAAACCGGAGAGTTCAAACGAGCTGTGAAAAAGCTATGTCCAATACCCATGGACGAACTTTACAAGGACTGATTAAAGTTATTATCTATCTATCTCTATCGTTGCCGAATGGCCAAATTAGTTTATGGTTTTATTAGAAATATTAGTTTTATGAGTTTTATGTAAACTGTTTAATCTTATGTGGATGTACAAAATCATATTCATTGGAAAGGCTATTCTTCCAAGGGAGGCGGGATGTAGACGAGTACGCCGACTTTCAATATTCGAGTATCGATAGCTCGAGCCAGGGCGCTGCGATCGTGCAAGGCTTCATGCTTAAGCGAAAAAAAAAAAAAAAAAATATGAGCGCGCGTTCAAGATGGCGAACAAGGCACACGTCGAGAAAAAGTACAAACACAAATGTTATTAAAATAAAGCATTCCTTTTCAACTTAAAATGTGCATCAATTCATTAACAGTATAGGAGCTGGAAAGAAAAAAAAGAAAGAGCTATAAACATTAAAATTGAACAAGAAACTCAAAACGATTGGAGCAAAATCGATGGGTCAACATACTGCAAGGGATATAAACATAGGAAAACAGGTATACACGTGGAAAAATATTGGGAGGACGAGATGATTAGCGGAGAATTAAAAGAAACGTGGGCGAGGATAAGATGTGGTAATGTCAGGAAAGACGCGAAAAAAAGAATATGTAAAAAGTTAAGGGAAAACTAAACCAAGAAATAGTACATAAACTGGAGCAATGATTGGAAACTAGCAGGGGGTTATAAATTGACCGGAAAATACCAACACAACTGAAAATGCAACCGGCAAAGGAACTATGCGATCACATCAGACAATTTAAGAAACTAGCAACTAGGATAAATACAAGAAAACCCATGTAAAATAATTGATGTAAATTAGAAGGGATATTTATTATAAATAATATAATAAAATGCATTCTGGGCGGCGAAATACAAAAAGGGATATGTCAGTATTTTAGGGAAATAAAGGAAGTCTGCAGAAAGATAAACACGGAGGAAGAGGGAGGAGAAAGAGATGGAATGGGGGAATAAATGAAAAAAAACAGAGAAAGGTCAGATCGTACGAAGTGCAATAATCCGTGGCGTAGTAAATAAGTGCAATAGTATGTAAGCGAAAGGTCATTGTTATGTAAAAAAAACGGTTAAAAGTTGTGCAAATAAAACTCGATCTGATTGATAATAAAAAGCATTCATATAAACACCCATAAAAAGGGTATATAAGGAATAAAACAAGACTACTATATAACAATCAGAAAAAGAAAACATTATGAGATAAAAATTAGATTAAATATATAGAGATTAAAATATAGGTTGGCAAGAAAGTTTTTGCGTTTTATCACCAAAAATAAAATAATTATTTTTATTTTATCGGTGGATATATAGAATAAAATTAATCATTAGTTCAAAGACTGCTTTTTTAATTTTATTTTTGGTGCTAAAACGCCAAGACATTCTTGCCAACCGAATAACACAAAGCTTATTTGATTCTCTATCATATTATTTGTAATAAATAATGAAATAATCCCTTTTGTAAAAAAACTTGTAACACAAGTTGTGCAAATAAAACTCGATTATTATTATTAATAAAATAATCCGAATAAATAATAAATTTCATAAAATATAAAATTCTTATTTTATTCTTTATCCTAACCTTCATTCTTTCATATATAAAAAAAAGCTAAAACTGCGCAGGTTGATATGCATTCCGTATACATCATATGTCTGCACATTTTCCATCAGCTGGAAGTTGGTACCCTTCGTCTGGATCTTCTTGATGGATCCTGGAGCAAGTTTGTTTATCAGCTGGCAAAGAACCACACCGTCCTTGAGAATGTCCTCGTAATTACCGGGCGGCAATTTTTCACCGAGAACATTCGCGATCTATTCGAGCAACTGGGCTTCCTGTTCCTTGTTACGGGGCTGTCTTAAAGAAAAAGTTCAAATTAATAAATCGTGCGATTCGATAGCATTGACGGATCCAAGTATTGGCCAGCGCGCTCACTGTCGTTGGTAAATGGCCGAATACATTTGATTAGATACGAAGCAATAAAAAATTCTCTTTCGTTTAACCACTCGTGAAATTCGATAAAAAAAAGCCAAGCTGAAAAAATTGCTCGAAATAAAGATCGTTAATGCGCGTGACGATTTTCTTTCAACGCCTGTCCAATTTCTCCATAGGTACAGGACTCGTATGCCCGCCACATACGCCTGTGCGTACGAAAATGGAACCGACAATCGGGATTTCGAAAAATAATCGCGTGTCGAAAATAAATAATGCCTGTCAGATTCTCAAGCTTGGACGAATTCGCGCAGCTGACGTTAATATGAGTCTTGCTGTTTCGATAACACAGGCGAAGAAAGTTGGATCGGATGCATCCAAGAAAACATACCTATGTTTATTTCAGTCTGCATTCTCGAAATGTTGATAAAATAATTAGGCCCTGCTGAAAACCTTTTTTCCTTAAGGGGAGGTACCTGAGTAAACGGCAAGAAAAACCGGTGAACTTCGAGAATTTTTATCTCAAAACCTAATGTTTCTAATGGATCTGGGTTTTTTTTATTGGAAAATATGTACATTGAGGTATGTTTAGGAATTTTTTAAAATAAATTCGTTGACTGGAAGCGATTCAAACGCGACTAACTGGAAACATAGTTTTTAAAGTTGGTGCCAGATGTATCTCGAAAACAGCTCGTCCGATTTTGTCCAAATTTGGATACAATATTCTTCGATAGTTTTTCTCGGTTGCCGGGTAGGGGTTTTTCATTTGATTGAACCATTGCTTTTTATGCAATGTGTATGCAATCCAAAATTGTGGGAAATTGCAAACGAAAAACAAATGTTAAATTAAAACGGTCGCAATTCCGTCAAAAGTGAAAATTTCAAAAAAATCCTATTCTGCCTATTTACGTATCACCCCTCATTGTCGAATCTGCCAGTATTTGCCAGATTCTGGCTATCCAGACTTGAGTATCACAAAACTGTTTTTTATATCGGGACGTAGCAGAAGCTTGAACTTGAATCGATTTGAAATTTTAACTGAAGCTTCTTAGATTGCTTTAACAGTCAAGGACAAGCGCTTTTTTCGATTAACCGAAAATTGTAAAAATTGTATCACCTTTTATACCGTACCCCTAAAAATGAAAGAAACAGAAAATTTCTTCACTTTTAAAAGTGTTTTTTTAAAAGCTGTATCAATGTTAAAGTTAGTCGTATCAAGATGAAAAAAAAAAACAATTTGAAGCTTCAAGTTTGTAGTTTGAGATCTTTTGGCAAAATAAATTTGTGAGCTACGGTTATCGAGCAATCATAAAAACACTTCACCCTCTGCGAGTTGGGCTCAGGTGTTCTCAGTACCTTTACACCCTTGAAATCCCCAAAGCCGTTGAGTATGATAGCATGCACGTACCTTGACTTCCGGTGTTTTCTCCTCGTCGTTCTCCTTCGGCTTCTCGCTGTCGCTATTTTCCCTGATCTTCTTCTCCTTGTAATCGGCCGCAACGGTTTTCTCGTCGATTCTTTCTTTGTCGGCCATCGTTGTCGGGATTTTTCGTCGGTGATGTGCCGACGTCCTGACGCGTCGTCCTCGACCACCGGGCTCGTATTGTTATTCTCAGAAAAAGAAATGCACCAAAACGCAACGAAAAAATAAGCTCCACTCTATCACACACTACTACACATTGCATGTAATTTATTTCGAACGACTGTGCGAGGTTAGAGCGCCTACTTCCGACCTGTCAAAAATCGAATTGTTTTGGAAGGAGGCGTGGCGAGGCATTTTAGACACTTTAGGCAAGTTTTCATATTCTCTGCTTGTGAATGATGAGCAGCAGGGTGCGCCCCATGCGTGACACGGCCCTGCGGTTGGTTGCGTTTTTGGAAAAATTCTTATGTTTCATAAAATGTGAACTCTCAAACGATTTTATAGAACTCTCAAACCCTCTCTAACGATTCTCCATTATTTGTGCGACATTTTAGGCACTTTAGGCATGTTTTCATATTCTCTGCGCTTGCGAACGATGAGCAGGGTGCGCCCCATGCGTCACACGGCCCTGCGATTGGTAGAGTTTTTGGAAAAATTCTTATATTTCGTAAAATATGAACTCTAGAATAATTTTTTCAAACTCTCAAACCCTCCCAAACGATTCTCAAGCGATTAAAAAAAAAATTGTGAAAGGTCGTTTCTTACGGAGTGAAAAAAATCTGGGGCTAACTTCACGCGAAAATTTAAATTGTTTTTTCTTGGAAAAACTATTAACTCTCAAACCATTATTCTTTTCTCTCAAACTCTCTCAAACGATTCTCAAACGATTAACATTAATTAGAATTATTTATGACCATTTGAAAAAATCTGGGGGCTAACTTCACGCGAAAATTCAAATTGGTTTTTTTGGAAAAACAATTGACTCTCAAACGATTTTTCTTTTCTCTCAAACTCTCTCAAACGATTCTCAAACGATTAACATTAATTAGAATTATTTATGATTATATCGGGGGGCCAACTTCACGGAGGTCGGGACGGCAGGCGACATGGAGACTAGATTAAAGGAGTGGACACAACGTGCTTTAGAGCTCCATAAACTTAGCCGCCGACTATGGAAATATCGATTTTTTTTTAAGCCAATCGATTGTTAGTCGTTTGTTAGTGTTTGTTAGACAGCACTCAGCGTTTGTTAAACTTTATTTATTTAATAAAACGAAAAACAAATTTATGGCAAAGTTAGCCGCAGAAAATGGTTTTCTGGTGATTTCGAACTTTTCATCGTAACCAATCGATTGTTAGTCGTTTGTTAGTGATTGTTAGTTACTTTATATCGTTTGTTAGAGCTCAATTATTGATAAATTAATGAAAAACTTTTCGGCCCTAGAGCGCGCTGCAAGCCACGTGAAGATGGCAGCATCGTCGCGACAGCTGCTTCCGGCTTTGCACATGTAACTCGTCAATTTCAGCAAAACGTTGATTATTGTCATTCTATTAGATTGTTAGACGATCGCTTGTGATTGTTAGTTAATTGTCATCGTTTGTTAGAGCTCCATTTTTATTTAATCGCTGAAAAACTTTTCGGCGCTAGAGCGCGCTGCATGTCGCGAAGGTTGGCAGCATCGTCGCGACAGCTTTGCACATGTAACTCGTCAATTTCAGCAAAACGTTGATTCTTGACATTCTATTAGATTGTTAGACGAATGCTTGTGATTGTTAGTTAATTTTCATCGTTTGTTAAGGCTCCATTTCCATTTGAACGCTGAAAAACGTTTCGGCGCGAGAGCGCGCTGCATTTCGCGAAGGTTGGCAGCATCGTCGCAACAGGTGCTAACGGCTTTGCACATGTAACTGGTCAATTTCAGCAAAACGTTGATTCTTGTCATCCTATTAGATTATTAGACGATCGCTAGAGATTGTTAGTTAATTTTCATCGTTTGTTAGAGCTCCATTTTTATTTAATCGCTGAAAAACTTTTCGGCGCGAGAACGCGCTGCATGTCGCAAATGTTGGCAGCATCGTCGCGACAGCTGCTTCGGGCTTTGCACATGTATCTCGTCAATTTCAGCAAAACGTTGATTCTTGACATTTTATTAAATTGTTAGACGATCGCTAGTGATTGTTAGTTAATTTTCATTGTTTGTTAGAGCTCCATTTTTATTTAATCGCTGCAAAACTTTTCAGCGCTAGAGCGCGCTGCTTGTCGCGAAGGTTGGCAGCATCGCCGCGACAGCTGCTTACGGCTTTGCACATGTAACTCGTCAATTTAAGCAAAACGTTGATTCTTGGCATTCTATTAGATTGTTAGAGGATCGCTAGTGATTGTTAGTTAATTTTCATCGTTTGTTAGAGCTCCATTTCTATTTAATCGCTGAAAAACATTTTCGGCGCTAGAGCGCGCTGCTTGTCGCGAAGGTATGGGGATCTTGCCCCAATAATAATAGTTAGAAGGATTGATTGCAGTGCAGGAATATAATGTTTATTGGATATCACAGTAAACGCGAGTTAGACACAAGAAGTTCTTGTGGACAAGTTTTCGCGTGGTCACGTGCCGTTGTTGCTAGCCAGCACCGGAAGAAGAAACTGTCGAAAGGAAGGAACTTAAATTACTATGTGCATGAAGTTAGAACTCAGTGGGCCGTATTCACAGTCAAGTTTCAAGATCGATCTCAGGATCGCCTAGCGCAAGGTCGTCCTATGCCTTTGAGACGGTCCTGAGATCTTATGTATTCACAGTCGTAAAGTAAGATCACCTTGGACAAGAATTTGGGCCCAAGCTGTAGCTTACTTTATTTAGGACCGCCTCAGCTAAGGCAATACTTGGGACGAGCTTACACGAGATTCCGGTATTTCCGGAATAATTCCGTTAGAGCAACCAATCGGAAAGCACGTTTAGCTGTCACGGAATCTCGTGTCGTTTCGGTTCTACTGAAGATGTATAACCCATGCTCTAGTAATCTGTTGTTTATTCAACACTTTATTCGGTGCGTGCAGTGACAACAATAATTGTGAAGCAGGAATTGTGAAGCAGGGTGCAGTGGTTTCTGAGAATGGCCACGAAGGGCAAAACCCGCAATTACACCGTAAAAGAGAAACAACTGTTCATAAAGATTGTTCAAAAATACTCGCATGTAGTAGAATATAAAAAAAAATCGGCAGCCAGTCTGCAAGACAAAGACGCAGCGTGGGAGAGGATCGTCGACGAGTATAACGCGTCGACGATAATTGAAAAGGAGTTAAGAAACAATTGATGCATATTTGTTTATTTTTTATGTTTTTTTCGAAAATGAATCTAATTCAAATATTTCAATGTTTCAGAGATGCGAGAAACAACTTCGAAAGTTATGGACTAATTTAAAACAGTCTCAACGAGACGCATTGACTAAAGAGAGACAGAGCCGTTTCTTAACCGGTGGGCGTCCACCAGCGGCTCCGGCGACCATCGACCCAGAAATCAGTGCCATAGTTCCGAACCTCATGACGACGGCACCAGCGCTGTTCACATCGACTCTCGACGAAGAGACGCTGATAGGTAAGAACTTATATTCAAATATATATTTAGAATAAATCTTCTCTTGCTACATATTTCATAAAAATAATTTAGAAAATATATAATTTTTGATTACAGAGCGAGAGAATCTTGCAATTTGTGACGACGCGCAAAAAATACTCAGTGAGACTGTGGATGACGACGAGCTCTGTGAGGCCACAGAAGTTTCACTGAGAGAGATTAACAATCTGCTGGTTGGAGAAGGTTCATCGGAAATGAGCCAGCTAGAATCTCAAGGTACTGATCGATCCGAGATGATTGCAAAGAGAAGACGATCGACATCGTCAACACCTGCAGGTAATAACAATCGTTTTTTTAAATTGAAATTGCAGTTATTTTGATTTGCCTTTTAATTATAGGTCAGAAATCGAGGAGAACAATTGATCAGGAAACGGCATTATTCAAACAAAAGATGCGTCACGAAGAAGAGTTGCACGAGATCAACAAAGCCAAAAGTGCATTTGATTTGAGAGAAGCAAAAGCAAGAGCGGAGTTAGCAGAAATGAGGTTGGCGAAAGAAAAAATACAAGAATGTAAAAGCAAGTCTATGTTTATTTTATAATGCAAAAAATAGTGAATATTCAGTTGTAAGTATATTTAACTTTATTTTATGATTATTTTTTTCAGACATAGTTCAGCACAACAAGTCGGGGCGTACGTTTCGATGGACGCGAGGATTTCCACTGGAAAGCCGGAAAGCGGAGCGCCAAACTCGTTGCCTGATCGAGTTCCTCCTATCCTATCCTATCCTTTTCCTATTGGTTAAAAAAAAACAGTTATCGAATTCATGCTGATTTTTACACAGAAATACGGATGGACACCAGCTCAGGTCCTGGATTACACGAGAAAAAACCGAGAGAACATTCATTTAGGTTTTTACACGCGTACAATCGTAAATATATTTCGTTTTACATTAAAATTAATTATTTTCATGAAAAATTTGACATATCATATTAGCCACTCAGCGAAACATCCGTTCGATGAGGGCATCTCTGGCCACAAGCCCGTCCGCAGGCTGATAGTCAGGTGCGATTGCAGGAATTGCTTCGACCGCATCGACCTCGTCTTCTTCAGCTAATACGTCGTTGAACTGCAGAGCAAGGTTGTGTAACACGGCACAAGCCACAACGATTGCCGTCGAGCAAACGAGTTTTGTTGTCAGGCCTCTCGACAAACACGGAAATCGACGTTTCCACACGCCGTACGTTCTCTCGACGATTTGCCTCGTTCGTACCTGTATAATATTGTATCTGGAACAGAAAAATTAGAAATCCGTGTAAACATTATTTCGCTGCCAGTAAAACTAGATATTTTTTCGGACATTTATAAAATTATGGTCAATATACTCAGATAATTATTATTTTGATTCAAAAATTTATTTAAATAAAAGAGACTCGTTTTTTAATTATTTTTAGGCTTTTTTTTACATTTGATCTAAATTAAAAACATACGTCTGCTGCTCAGGCGTTTGCGGTGCTCAGATAATTATTATTTTGATCAAAAATTTATTCAAATAAAAGAGACTCGTTTTTTAATTATTTTTAGGCTTTTTTTTACATTTGATCTAAATTAAAAACTTACGTCTGCTGCTCAGGCGTTTGCGGATTTTGTATCAGCGTCATCAAGAACGGCAAGCATGGGTACCCGGTGTCGCCAACAAGCAGCCCGTCGAGAGAGCCTCGAAAATACCGTGCATAGATGCAGGAGTTCTGAAATATCCGGCTGTCGTGGGCACTGCCGGGCCATTCTGGCACAATGTCCAAGAACTCCATTCTTGGCCCAACGACAGTCTGTGGAAAATAATAGTGCAATTCTTTATTTTCTCATGCGAATTTGTCGTTTTTTCAATGGTAATAAAGTAAATATTAAAAACTTGCCTGCACATTCAAAGAAAAAAATCCCTTTCTGTTTCGGAATACCTCGTCGATGTTGTGGAGCCTCGTATGCACTAGCCGAATGTGCGTGCAATCGATGGCACCGTCGACGCCAGGGATTCCGATTGCTTCATTTCCATAGCCGAGCCTTTGAAACAGTTGTCGATTTTCGCATCGTACTTCGGCACTACTTGGCATTTTTATTTTCGTTCGCAATAAACTTGCCAGTAGCGTGCTTATCCGAAACACGATTCTCGACACTGTCGGCTGAGAGATTGGAGCAGTATCTCCAAGAAGAAGCTATTTATCGAAAATATGTATTAATTATAATTTTAGCGATAACCATACAATGATGATAACGAGATATTGATTGAAACAATTTCACTCACTTGGAAGCTTGCGGTGGCATAAAATCGGAGTGCCACGAGTAGCTGGAAGATGGGAGGAATCGGTAAGCCTCGGTTATTGGGCTTCGCTAAGCCGACCTCAATCAGGGGCAGAATTCCAAATCTTACGACGTCTTTCCCAAATCGGAATCGCCTCTTGAATTCGTCTTCGTTATAGTTTTCGAAAGGGTTAAGACCATCACGCACGTATCTCCTGGGAATGCGTGCGTTATTCTCGATGACGAAGTCCTCTTCATTGTCAATGACTATAAAGTCAATGTCGTTAGGAAAATCCATTGGGGCCACTCAACCACAATAGTTTTTTCGAATTTACTTAACCACACTTTTTCGCTCCTTTTTCGCACCACTTGGTTTTTTATTCAAACACTTCTTTAATCACAATTTTACTCTTTAAATCACAAACGATCACGAACGATTAATTTTGGAGCACGATACACTGGTTTTTTAGATGTGAGATCGTCTCAAGTCGTGTAAATCGTCGACTTGATAAATGCTGTCTGTTTTACTCGAATAGCGAGGTTATGTTGGCATTTGAGGCATCTCAGAATCAACTGTGAATCTTGCACGGTAAGATCGCCTCAGGATGATCTCAAGATTCGTCTGTGAATCAGTCCTATCTTGGGTAAGGTAGAGATCTGAGTTCTGCCTCAAGGCAAACCTCGAGACGCGACTGTGAATCGAAATGCCATCTTGATATCGTCTCAGGGCAAGCTTACATTGTGAGACGCGACTGTGAATACGGCCCAGTGCGTGGCATGAGGTTTTGCTTCCTCGGCCGTCGAGGCGGTGGTGTCGTTAGGCCGCTAGCTGTTTTATCGAGCCGGCGTGCGAGTGGGACTCTAGACGCCACATCTACCCCCCCTTCAGTACCCTGACTGGGTAAGGAAGGGAACGACACTTTTTTACAGGCTCTGGCATAGGTTATGAGAGGTCGATCCATCGTTGTCGACCGATAACCCACGGACTCCTGGGGTTCAGGCTGTGCCGACGGGGATGGCTGTGGCTCAGGCTGTGCCGATGTGGATGGCTGCGGTCCGTCCAGAAAGAGGGGACTCTCGTGGTGGTCCGTTTTGGCGAGGAACGCCGGCTTGAGCCGCTCGACAGAGATCGCCTTTTCCGTTCCGTTGAACCGCACGATGAATACTCGGTCGTCAACTCGGTCTATGACCTCGTGAGGACCAGAGTACGGCGGATCGAGTGGTCGTTTGACCGCATCCACGCGGACGAAGACGTGAGAGCAGGTGTTGAGCTCCTTGAGGATGAAACATCGCGACTTGGTGTGATGGGCGGTTGACGTCGGACGGATCTGCCGAATGTGCTCCCGGAACTTCTCCAGGAAGAAGTTCGGGTCAGCAGGCAGATCGGTGGTGATAAAAAATTCCCCCGGAATTCTGAGCTCTGTGCCATATAAGAGCTGCGCTGGTGAGGCGTTAAGGTCCTCCTTAACGCAGGTGCGAAGTCCCAGGAGTACGGATGGTAACAATTCAGGCCATGGTGTTGGTGCATTGCACATGAGTGCGGCCTTCACTGTGCGGTGCCACCTCTCAATTAAGCCGTTTGACTGTGGGTGATAAGAAGTTGTGTGGATCTTGTTCGCCCCAACCATTCGGGCAAGAGCCGTGAAGAGTCGGGACTCAAATTGACTTCCCTGATCAGTCGTGATCGAGAGCGGTGTGTCGAACTGCGCTATCCAGTGTGCAAAGAAGGCCGTGGCACACGTTTCGGCCTCCATATCGGCGAGTGGAACGGCGACTGGCCAGCGAGAGAAACGGTCTATCATGGTCAGGCAGTAGCGTAGACCCTTGACCCGTGGAAGTTCGATGAGATCCAGGTAGACATGATCGAATCGATTATCCGGGACGTCGATGTTTTTGGGATCGACACGATTATGGCGCGATACCTTGGATTGCTGGATAGGAATGCATTCCCGTGACCAGCAAATCGCGTCCTTCTTTATCCCAGGCCAGACGAATTTGTCGCGAAGGTGACGAGCGATTACTCGACCGCTAGGATGCGCGAGGCCATGCACGACGCCGAAGGCGCGTCTGCGGAGGCTGGTGGGCAAATATGGCCGCAGCCAGCCAGTTGACACGTCGCAGAAGATGTCGTGCCCTTCGACGGTGACTCGTTGTAAGTTGAGCGACGAGTGTTCGAGCAATGCCTCGAGCTCGCTGTCGGTGGTCTGGGCCTGCCGGATGCTGTCTGAATCCAAGACGCTCGGCATATTCACGGCAAATACACGCGAGAGCGCGTCGGCTACCACGTTCTCCTCACCTCTGATGTGCGTGATGGTGGTGTTAAACTGGGAGATGTAATCCAGCTGACGCAGTTGCCGAGGCGATGCCTTGTCCATCCTTTGCGTGAACGCTGAGGTCAGAGGCCGATGATCCGTTTTTATGGTGAATTCGCGTCCCTCGAGAATATGCTTAAAGAATTTGATGCTAGCGAATATAGCGAGAAGTTCCCGATCGTATGCGCTATACTTGGCCTCAGTTGGAGACAGCTTGCGTGAGAAAAACCCGAGTGGCTTCCATGAACCGTTCTCGAGCTGTTCCAGTGAAGCGCCGATGGCGAAGTCGGATGCATCTGTCGAGAGAGCGAGTGGTGCGGATGGTGAGAGGAAGGAAGTCCTGACCGCCGAGGCGATGCCTTGCTTTCACCGCTCGAGCGCACGCTCAGACTCGGGGCACCACGGCACCTTGCGCTTGTCGCGTTTTTTGGCGTTCTTCAGGAAGTTGTTCAAGAGAGCTTGTAGCTCAGCTGCTTGTGGAACGCAGCGACGGTAATAATTTACCATTCCGAGGAACCGTCGCAAGTCGGAAATTGTTTCCGGCTTCGGAAACGCCAAGATCGCGTCAACCTTGCTGGCTGGTGGCGTGAACCCATTGGCGTCGAGAGCATAGCCAAGGTAAACAACCTCACCCTTGCCGAATTGGCACTTTGCCGGGTTGATTGTGAGGTTGCTCTCGCGCAGGATCTCGAATATCTGCTTCAGATGTTGCAGATGATCCTCCTCGTTGTCCGAGTAGATGATTAGGTCATCTATGAAGCACGCTGCAAAGTCGACATTGCGCAAGAGATTGTCCATGTGACGCTGGAACGTTTGCGTCGCATTGCGCAGACCGGGCGGCATTCCTCGGAACTCAAAGAGCCCGAATGGCGTCATGACCGTGGTCTTGGCGATGTCGTCTGCAGCTACGGGTATTTGGTGGTAAGCCCGTACCAGATCGATGGTGGAGAAAACTCTGCAACCGTGACAGCCATGGAGTATGCCCTCGATGTGCGGGACGGGATAACGGTCCGGCACTGTCTGGTGGTTGAGTCTTCGGTAATCTCCTGTCGTGCGCCAGCCACCGAGCTTCTTTGGGACCATGTGTATTGGGCTGGCCCATTGGCTGCTTGACGGTTGGATGACGCCATTATGCAGCAGCTCCTCGAAGTCTGCGTTGTCACGATGTGATGCGCGACAGGGTTCTCTGCTCGTGTTGAGATTGGCGCTGGCTTGGTGATATCTGTGAACTCACAAAGCAATTGCCTGTAGGCAGGCTGCAGCGCCGGTAGAGAGGTGTCAGCTGACGACACGGTTGAAATGGAATGAACCGCGGCTCGGGCTAGTTTGCAGTTGGCTACAAGAAGCGTCTCGCGGTCAAAGAGACAGCGTCCCTTCAGGTCGATCAGTAGTCCGTAATGGACAAGCAGATCGGCTCCGATGATGGCAGTGGAGACGTTGGCGACGGTGAAAGACCAGCGGATCTCACGTCGCAGACCCAAGTTGAGCTTCAGCGTCTACTGCCCATACGTGCTGATGACCGTGTTGTTGGCCGCATAGAGGTTAAATTCGGTGGGTTTTGCCTGGCGAAACTGACCGAGCCTTGGCATAATAGAGATGATCGATCCTGAGTCGATTAAGAACTCAAGGTTCAGAGATCGATCATAGATAAGCAGGCGGCATTCAGTTGGCTGGACATTGTTGCTGCCATCCCCTACCGCCTGGATAGAGGACAGCACGGTCAGTTTCTCTGCAGGTTGGATGCACTTGCCGTGAAGGTGCATGGCGCTTGGCAGCGATGCGCGTTAGAACCGAATTTCGCATGGTAAAAGCACATGCCAGTGCTCGCTGTGCCTACAGCAGCAGGAGTTGCCGAACGTGTCCTGGAACGGCTTCGACTTCGACCTCGGTGGTTGTTCCTGTTGGGGGCTGCGATCGCGTTGCTATTCAGGGCGATCAGCTGCATGAGAAGCCCTTTCATCTCCCTGAGCTCGGATGCCACCGCGTCTGGCTCAGCGGGAAGTCCTCGGATCGGCGAATGGCTGTGCCGCGAATGCGATGATGCAGCCATCACGGTGTGACCGAGACCATTCTCAAGGAACGTGTCGGCTCCTTTGGCGAGCTCCTCGACCGACAGGGAACCCTGGAAGACCCTGAACAGGCTTTGCAGCGTTGGTGGAAGAAGTGCAAGCTAACGCACTCGCAGTACATCTTCCGAAGCTCGGTCGCCAGCGAGAGATCGCATTTCTCGCAAGAGCTCTGATGGCTTCTTAGAGCCAAGCTTAAGCTCAGCCAGACACTTATGAAGCTGTCGGTCTGCTGAGTCAGACAGTCTGCCGATGAGCTGCGACTTTAGGGTCTCATACCTGTTCGTAAGCGGCGGTGACATCACAATGTCCTCAATTGTGGTGAGAGCGTCGGGTGTTAGAGCGCCGACTGCGAGGTGGTATTTGCTCGCGTCAGATCGGACTTTATTCGATTGAAATACCGACTCGACCTGCAGAAACCACATCTTGGGGTTGGTCTTCCAGAAGGGAGGAAGCCTGCAAGCCTGGACAGCCTCGATGGACGGAGGACGAGGCATGAGCGACGCGGAGGATGCATTTATGTTGAGATCGGCGTTGTTCGTCGTAGGTCGAACAGTGAAATCCAGGGTTGTTGCGTTTGATCGATCACCGTCGCGGGTAATGTCCAAAAGTCTGTTTGTGGCCGGCGAGTGTTGGGTGACCATGGCTAGCACGCGGTCTCGCGAACAAAGGCAATGCACATGCCCTGCGCGTCACTGCGCGTCACTGCGCGTTACGCGATCCCCGCAGGTACGTGATCTACGGAGATCACGCCAGGGTCACCAGTTATGGGGTTCTTGCCTCAATAATAATAGTTAGAAGGATTGATTGCAGTGCAGGAATATAATGTTTATTGGATATCACAGTAAACGCGAGTTAGACACAAGAAATTCTTGTGGACAAGTTTTCGCGTGGTCACGTGCCGTTGTTGCTAGACAGCACCGGAAGAAGAAACTGTCGAAAGGAAGGAACTTAGGGCGGTATTCATAGTCAGATCTCAAATGCACTCCAAGATCGTCTTCGCCAAGACGATCTCATTAGACCGCGGCGTTCTTAAGATGCCGTATATTTCATAGTTCCGAAATAAGATGATCTTCGTGAAGACGGCGCTGCTGAAGATGGTCTTATTTGAACGGAAGCCGTCTTGACAAAGCATTTGCTTGAGACCGTGCTTGTTCGGCGTTCGGGTAATATCGGAAATTTACCGTTGTATCGACCAATCATAGATGAGAACGCGGTTTTACGAGCCGCCATATGTGAAATTTGATAAATGTCAAAGTGAATAAGGTCTCAGCAATTGCTTTGTCTATTGTACTCGAATAATTAGTTTTGAATAATAACGAAATCGAAATCCAAAATGACCTCGAAAAGCATGCATTACACCCCACTTGAACAGAAATTATTGCTGAATTTTATAAGTGAACAGAAAGACATCATAGAAGCCAAAAAAAGTGATGCATCAACGCTAAAAATGGAAAAAGTCGCGTGGGAGAAAATTACAGAAAAATATAACAATTCGAAAGAAGTTGTACACACGGTAAGTGAAATAATCTTTTACTTCATGAATGTTTTATTTTTAAGTCACGACGAACGCAACAAATTTCCTAATTATACTTGAGTTCGAATTTCCTCAGAGAACAATGGACCAATTGAAAAAAATGTGGATCAATCTCAAGCACATCCAACGAGATGCCTTGACTAAAGAGAAGCAGGCTTGTATGGCAACTGGAGGTGGTCCGCCATTGCCTCCTGCTGAACTCGACCCAGAAGTAGGCATGATCGTTCCTCATTTAATGGATGTGGCACCGACAAATTTTTCATCAAATATAGTCGTTGAAGATGAAGATGGTAATTAAGCTTTTTACTCATCCTACATTACTCGTACCTAGATATAATAGATGGTAACAAATGAATAGATCAACGATGTTTCACAATGTTTCCCTAATTAGTTATATAATTTAAATCCACTAATAAAGACGTACAATTTATAAATTATAAAGACATGATATCTGGCAAAGTAACCAAAATGCGATGTATAATATAGTATATATAAAAAGTGCATGGTGTTTTTTAGTTGCAGATTACTTGACCAAAGTTATGAAGCAGCGAAATGATGGAAGTGTAACCGATGAAGAGTATTTAGATGAAGCTTTATTGATGGAAACTCAAGACGATTGCGAAGGCGAGGACGTGCACGCATCTGGATGTTCAAGTGAAATCAATCAAGGTAAAATAAATAAGTGAAATGATTCACTAGTTACGAATGTTAGTACAAAAGTGGAATCATTTTATAAATACATATAAATGGATAATTTGTATTATTCCAGTAATCCCTGCGCACCGTCGAGAGAAGTACGGAGCGGATATTAAACAACATCCAAGAAAGAAGTCTGTGTCTATCGCGTCATCTGCCAACAGAAAAATATCATGAGAGGCCGAAAAACTGCATAGGATTGCGGCGCTCTGTCAGCAAGACCAACTCTTGTTTCAGATAAAACAAAATCATGAAATGAAGGTTGCAAAAATGACAGAACGTCATTTAAGCAGGATACATGAATTGCAAATCGAAAAATATGAATTCGAATTGAGAAAAGCCAAAGCTGAAGCCGAACTAGCAGATTTTTTACTTGCCAAAGAAAAAAACGATGTATAGGTTTTGTTTTATCGGGTTTAAGGACAATTCAATTAAGTGTTACTAATAAGTTATTTTATCAATTATAATTCAACTGTAGTAAAGATTTGTTTAGGTTCGTGACTAATATATAGATATTAATAATATAACCAAAGCATCTACGATATCCTTAATACTTTCGTTGATTTTATTGGGAACTTTATAAAAGTTTGTTACAATATTATAATTTGTTCTGATATACGGTTATAAAATAAATATATATATATATGTGTGTATATATATATATATATATATATATATATATATATATATATATACATCAGAACAATATATGTTTTCACACATTATTGGATTGCGTCATAATACCGGATGCAATAACATAATTCATAGCCTAGACAAAATATATTTATTAATTTTGCAATCGTCTGCAAATTATACATTCTTGAAGTTAAAAAAATCTATTATACTTGACATCGCGTAACGCTCGCGAAGCGCGCGAGTGCGAGAAAGAGCGCTGAGAAGCAGAAACTGATTTTTCTTCCTGACGCTTCGTATAACGAGAATAATACCATTTAAATCATGCTCTCTAATGGAAGAATTTACCGATCGAACGACTGATCTACACGTTTAACTTCTTTCTTTTATTGAAAGGGCCGCTCGATTAAAGCTTCTCGAATCAGGAAACCCTTTTCAGGCTGCCAATGTGGGGGTTGACCCGGGATTACTTCTTCCTCGTCGATTGGATCTTCTTCTGGAAGAATGTTATCCAGAGTAAGGGATAAATTGTGCAAGACAGCACACGCTACGACTATTGTGGTACTGCATATTAATTTTGTGGCAAGGCCTTTCGATAGGCATGGAAATCTGCGTTTCCATATTCCAAATGTCCGTTCAACGACTTGTCTTGTCCTTTGTTGTACAATGTTGTAGCTATTCGGAATTAAAAAGTTGCAGAATCAATTTTTTTGCATCCATCTTTTAACGATTAAAGTAATCTTTCTCATGTATACCTTCGCTCTGCATCTGTCAGAGGATTTCACAGGGGTGTAAGCAAAAACGGAAGGCAAGGATATCCAGCATCTCCAACAAGGGCTCCGGTTAGCTGCCCCTCATAATATTTCATATAAAGCCTAGAATTTTGAAAAATTCGGCTGTCGTGCTGGCTTCCGGGCCATTCTGGGACGATATCCAAAAATTCCATACGCGGACCTACTACAGCCTGTACGATTAGAATTTTAGATGGTTCTTATTCACAAACAGATATAATCGCAATCCCGTGGACTCCATTAGCAATGTGTGTAAAATATACCTGGACATTTAACGAAAAATATCCCTTGCGATTTCTGTAGACTTCTTGAATGTTTTCGAATCTTGTATGTGATAAGCGTATGTGAGTGCAGTCGCTAGCGCCGTCAATTGCAGGAAGACCGATGCCGTCTCTGTTGGCTCCAAGTTGCCGAAAAAGTTGCCGATTTTCTAATCGAGTTTCTTCTGACATTGGCATTTTAATAACGGTGAACATTTCAGCCGCAAGTAACGTAGAAATCCTAAATATTATCCTTGACACTGTTGATTGTGACACAGATATCAAATCTGCATTGACGAGCTGCACAGAATAATGTATAATTATAAATTACTTGTTATAACCAGCGAATATAATATTATGAATTATTTTTTGTTAGCACCAAACTAGATGTACAGTTTGCGGAAACAAGACTTACCTGAAAACTTGCCGTAGCGTAGAATCGCAGACAAATTAACAATTGAAATTCTGGTGAAATTGGTAGTCCACGATTATTAACTTTAAGTAAATTATTTCGGATCCTGGGTAATATCCCATGTATGATGCTATGTTTAGAAAACCGAAAACGTCATTTAAATTCAGTTTGGCCATAGAACTCGAATGGATTCTGGCCGTCTCGTATGTATCGTTTTGGAGTACGCGGGACTTGTTGAACATTTTCTTCTTCAGATGATTCGTCCGAATCCGTATAATCCATGTTATCCGTATTATACAGATTCAGCAAATCGTTGAAATGGGACATTGCAATAATTCGATTGATTGCGTAGTCCAAAATTCCCGATTTACTTATTCACTGCATTTCTAACCTCAATTACCACTTTCACATGTACCACATAACAACTTGTACTCGTTTATTTTATATAATGTCACCACAGTCCAACAATACGAAAACAACGGTTTTGTACATTCCGAATTTCGTTGATTAATTAAGGGCACTTTTTTTGAAAGTCAGTTTGTACATCTGCATACAGCTTTTGATATGCGAGAGATAAATGAGACGCTGCTTAAGACGACTCGAACCACGTCTTGGTCAAGACCATCTTATTTACGGTCTATTTCTCCAAATAAGCATGTCATAATTGACTATGAAACCTTGCACTATTGAGACATTGCTTATTTTGAACAAGACTGGACTATGAAACTTGGAATAAGCAAGAGTTTTATGAGATGATCTTCGTTAAGACTATCTTATTTGTCGCGTCTTATTTACCGACTATGGAACTACAGCGCTATCTTGAGACACGTTCTGAGACCATCTTAGTTGACGATTGTCTTAAGATCTGACTATGAATACCGCCCTTAAACTACTATGTGCATGAAGTTAGAACTCAGTGCGTGGCACGAGGTTTTGCTTCCTCGGCCGTCGAGGCGCTGGTGTCGTTAGGCCGCTAGCTGTTTTATCGACCGAGCATGCGAGTGGGACTCTAGACGTCACAAAGGTTGGCAGCATCGCCGCGACAGCTGCTTACGGCTTGGCACATGTAACTCGTCATGTAATGCAATTTCAGCAAAACGTTGATTCTTGACATTCTATTAGATTGTTAGACGAATGCTAGTGATTGTTAGATAATTTTCATCGATTGTTAGAGCTCCATTTTTATTTAATCTACGAAAAACTTTTCATCGCGAGAGCGCGCTGCATGTCGCGAAGGTTGGCAGCATCGCCGCGACAGCTGCTTACGGCTTTGCACATGTAACTCGTCAATTACAGCAAAACGTTGATTCTTGACATTCTATTAGATTGTTAGACGAATGCTAGTGATTGTTAGTTAATTTTCATCGTTTGTTAGATCTCCATTTTTATTTAATCGCTGAAAAACTTTTCGGGGCTAGAGCGCGCTGCATGTCGCGAAGGTTGGCAGCATCGCCGCGAAGGTTGGCAGCATCGCCGCGACAGCTGCTTACGGCTTTGCACATGTAACTCGTCAATTTCAGCAAAACGTTGATTCTCGACATTCTATTAGATTGTTAGACGATCGCTAGTGATTGTTAGTTAATTTTCATCGTTTGTTAGAGCTCCATTTTTATTTAATCGCTGAAAACCGCTATACAGTTTGCCGCCAAAATTCATGAATCTTAATTTTTTTTTCATCAATCATTTGGGAATGGTTTGGGCAAGTATAGGAAATAATTATTAAAGTTTAGGAATCAATCATTTATTCGCAATAAACAAATCAAATTTGACGTGTAGTTAGCAGATGGCATGCTCGAATGAAGGGTTATCATACACCATCCGATTGCAAATAGTTTGAGCAAGACTGCTGTCACGATTTTCTAGTTAGGGAAATCAATTTTCATAATACAATCCGATAATTACATATCGACGATCTGCCTAATCCCGTAAGCGAACGCAACCGTGAGATCTACCTTACTTGTATATTCACGGAAATAATGAGAAAAAATGATTGGATTCCACATATTTCTATGCCAACAACTCAGGAATGGTTTGGGCAAGTTTAGGAAATATACATTAAAGTTTGGGAATCATTAATTTATTCGCAGTAAATAAATAAAATTTAACGTGAAGTTAGCAGATGACATGACCGAAAGAAGGTTTCGTCGTACACCTTTCGATGGCAAATAGTTTAGGCAAGACTCACCTATCGATTTTCTAGTTTGGGAAATCAATTTTCATAATTAAAATCGAGAATTACTTTTCGACAATCTCCCTTATCACCTAAACATACGCAACCATTTTAGGGGGCGTACATTAATTACGTGAGGCGTTTAGGGGGGGGGGGTCGAGCGAAATCTCACCCAAGCTCACGTAGGGGAGAGGGGGCTTCGGCAAATATCACGTAATTTTAGTAAATTTAGTAATTTTAGTAATCACGTAATTTTTATCACGTACGGAGAATCTCCCTACTACTTTACATGGTGGAGTAAATGGTACTACAACCGCAGTTACTTATACTACAATTTATTTTCCGTGAACGTATGCATTTTGAAAAATCTCACGTGCGATTAGGGGAGGGGAGAGGGAGTCGAGCAAAATCTCACGACATCTCACCAGGGGGAGAGGGGGGGTCGAAAAATCGCCAAAATCACCTCACGTAATTTGTGGATGCCCCCTTACCTGTATATAAATTAACGGAAATAATGTAAAAATCAATTGGGATCTATATGTTGGTATGCCAACAATTTGGAAATGGTGTGAGGAAGATCAGAAAACAATTTAACAAATTTTGAAATCAATAATTTACTCGCAAATTTTAAAATCGTTAGGTCAGTCCTACCTCAACTATTTGCAATCAAATGGTGTACGATAAACTTTCATTCGATCATGCATCTGCTAACTATACATTAAATTGAATTTGTTTATTGCGAATAAATTGTTGATTCCTAAACTTTGATAATTATTACCTAAACTTGCCCAAACCATTCCCAAATTGTTGGCATAGAAAGAGGTGGAATCCAATAATTTCTTCGTATTATTTCTGTGAATATATATATATATAGCGGTAAGGTAGAGCTGACGGTTGCGTGCGCGTACGCGATAAGGCAGATCGTCGATAGGTAATTATCGATTTTTATGTGACAATGAATTTCCCAAACTAGGAAATCATTACAGCAGTCTTGCCCGAACTATTTGCAATCGAATGGTGTACGATAAACCTTCATACAAGCACGTCATCTGCTAACTATACGTCAAATTTAAATTGTTTATTGCGAATAAATGATTGACTCCTAAACTTTAATAATTATTTCCTAAACTTGCCCAAACCATTCCCGAATGATTGGTGAAAAAAATTAAGATTCATGAATTTTGTCTGCTAACTATACGCTGGTGCCGTAAGCAGCTGTCGCGGCGATGCTGCCAACCTTCGCGACAAGCAGCGCGCTCTAGCGCCGAAAAGTTTTTCAGCGATTAAATAAAAATGGAGCTATAACAAACGATGAAAATTAACTAACAATCACTAGCGATCGTCTACCAATCTAATAGAATGACAAGAATCAACGTTTTACTGAAATTGACGAGTTACATGTGTAAAGCCTTTAGCAGCTGTCGTGGCGATGCTACCAACCTTCGCGACATGCCGCGCGCTCTAGCGCCGAAAAGTTTTTCAGCGATTAAATAAAAATGGAGCTCTAACAAACGATGAAAATTAACTAACAATCACTAGCGATCGTCTGACAATTTAATAGAATGTCAAGAATCAACGTTTTGCTGAAATTGACGAGTTACATGTGCAAAGTCGGAAGCAGCTGTCGCGACGATGCTGCCAACCTTCGCGACATGCAGCGCGCTCTCGCACCGAAAAGTTTTTCGGCGATTAAATAAAAATGGAGCTCTAACAAACGATGAAAATTAACTAATAATCACTAGCATTCGTCTAACAATCTAATAGAATGTCAAGAATTAACGTTTTGCTGAAATTGACGAGTTACATGTGCAAAGCCGTAAGCAGCTGTCGCAGCGATGCTGCCAACCTTCGCTACATGCAGCGCGCTCTAGCGCCGAAAAGTTTTTCAGCGATTAAATAAAAATGGAGCTCTAACAAACGATGAAAATTAACGAACAATCTATAGCAATCGTCTAACAATCTAATAGAATGACAAGAATCAGCGTTTTGCTGAAATTGACGTGTGACACGTGCAAAGCTGTAAGCAGCACTCGCGGCAATGCTGCCAACCTTCGCGACATGCAGCGCGCTCTAGGGCCGAAAAGTTTTTCAGCGATTAAATAAAAATGGAGCTCTAACAAACGATGAAAATTTACTAACAATCACTAGCATTCGTCTAACAATCTAAGAGAATTCAAGAATCAACGTTTGGCTGAAATTGACGAGTTACATGTGCAGAGCCGGAAGCAGCTGTCGCGACGATGCTGTTATCTTCACGTGGCTTGCAGCGCGCTCTAGGGCCGAAAAGTTTTTCATTAATTTATTAATAATTGAGCTCTGAAAAACGATATAGAGTGACTAACAATGACTAACAATCGATTGGTTACGAAGAAAAGTTCGAAATCACTAGAAAACCATTTTCTGCGCCTAACTTTGGCATAAATTTGTTTTTTGTTTTATTCAATAAATAAAGTCTAACAAACGCTGGGTTTTGTCTAACAAACACTAACAATCGATTTGCGTAAAAAAAATCGATATTCCCATAGTCGGCGGCTAAGTTTATGGAGCTGTGCTTTAGATGTGGACACGAAATCGGTACCTCTGAGGCGGCGCTGCAGTCGAAAACATCCATATATATATATATATATATATATATGTAGATCCAAGACACTGCTAACCTCTCTACTGCCGTTGAGAAAGCGTCGCGGTTGGGAATCCAGCTGTTGCGTCTACCTCACTTATTATAATCGTGTACGTTTCACCGCTGTTCGAATAGATTGTCAGTGGTATAAACTCGTCTATCACCGATGTATCATTATTGATACCACGAAATAACGAGCAATTGTTGATTTCTTATAGCAACCGCGCTCTTCTCGTTAATTTGTGTTAATTATTTAAAGTTAATAATTTTTCTTTCACAGGCGTCGTTTTCTTTTTTTTCTTTATTCCGCAGTAGGGTAAGTATCGGAAGAAGGTCCACGGTAAGTATAAGGTAAGTACTTTTTATTGTTTAGCGAGGGAGACAACGGATGCTCCGAAAGTCGATATCAAGAGACGCGGCAGCGTCTTGACGCCAAGTAATAAAAAAAAATTTGACGCCCCTGATCGATGCCACCGATCTCGGCGCCACTGACCGACTGACGAACACGCCGCGACTCTTTATACAGTGAGATAGGCTTTAGCAGACGACGTTTTAACTTTGTTCTGATATTACGCGAAAACGCGACAACAAATCGAAAGTCTACTGACAGTTTACCAAGGTAATGTGATTTTTTCCTATCGATTTTGTTCGGGCTATTTTTCAATTTGTCCACTCAATCTCGGGATCTCATAACTTACGGCCGAATTGTCGAGTGACTTTTTACCCCAAAAATTCTTCCACACTCGTCCATTGTCTTTCATTAATAAAATAAAGTCGTTGGTTCATGTCGTAAACATAACATACGCCGTTTTGTGAATTGATTAACAATCTAGCGCAACAGGCACAGCAACGCCACAGCTTTCTCGAACGGCACGACTCGAACCAGCCCCCTGACACTGGCCCACTATTCCTATACAATAAACGAAAACGCGTTTTGTCCGGGCTTTTTAGTTCTTAAAAGCGCAACTACCTAGCGTTGGCTGTTACGTGACAGGCGTCGGCTCTAAATATTCCGATCAGCTGAACGATTCTATACTTTCGTTTCGTGCTGTTATCGTTATTGCGATAACAGCACGTACTGTTACAGCGATAACAGGATCCATCATACACTCGAATGATGGTTTTCGTAAAGTTATCTACACTAAACTTTTATTCATGTGAAATATTCGAAACACCGGTGCAACGTACATATATATGCATGCCTGTCACACGACTACTAGCGCCACAGTGCGAAAAGGACATTTTGCGAACAGCATTTATCTACCAGTGTCAGCCCCCTGACTCGAACTACACCCTGCATGCAATATATATATATATATATATATATATATACAGGGTGATCCAGAATAGGTGTAACAGCGGGACATGCCGGGTTCAGCAGGTTTCTCCGAAGATTTCTACTTAGCCGTTTTCTTTTTTTCGCCTCCGTCATCAAATGGGAAGCATTAGAAAATAGGCGTTCGATCTTCGAAATTAACGCTCGAATCCGCCATGTTGGACGATCAAAAAGGGCAGAAGAGTAGACGAAGGGCCACGAAGTCGTAGCCGACGTCAAGACGGTTCTGCGGAACACCAGCGTTTGACAAATGCCAGCGCGCATGATCTGACGTTTAGCGAATCATTCGCTACGTTGCCTGTCAACCTATTCGGCCCGAGAATCGTGACACACGATTTGACGTTTCACCTATCGTCTGCTATCGCTCGGCGTATTGCGTGCCAAAGCGTGAAGCGCGCCGCAATTAATGACATTTACGAATTTTGCCGCGATTATCCATCGAGAGAGCCTGTTCTTTTTGCTTCCTTAAGAAATAAAAATTAACAAAACCAAAGAATTGTCAATGATTATCGAATTTCGATATACCGAGCGATTTTTCTTGCGTATTGAAAAAAAATTAATCCGTAAGTTTTTATTAACAAACTCTCAATAACTTGACGCTACACTTTCGAGAATTGGATATAGTCGGAATTTCATTTCTCATTCGACCACTCCGTTCAGTATCATAGTCGGATTGATCTCCAAAAATACATTTTTCTGTACGAATGTCATCTCAAAGTGTGTTCGAGCTGGGTTAGGAAACATGAGGAGAAGCTTTCCATTTCCTCATTCGGGAAGACGAAATCAGTCGGTTCCGGCAGACGAAAATCGATACGACGTTTTCTTAGGATAAAAAATAGATGACAAGATCTTCTGCACCGCCTGAGATACAATTTTTCACGTACCGATACGGGTTGATTCTGGAAATCCGAAAGCGTTGCGACTCTGTTTGCGGTTTCTCTTAAGGGGCAACACCACTCGAGCGGCAGAAAATTAGGCCTAACTTTGACAATTCATTTTGGTAGTATGAAAAAAGGAATAGGATTTCTTATGAGAGGGTTTATGTAAGACATATTAAAGTATGTAAAAATTATTGTAATTTTCATACAAAATAGCGACGACAGAGCCCATCTTGAAAAACTTGTTTTTCAAACTGAGAGGCCGGAATACACGAATCCTTTGCATGAATCGATTTGAATTTTGATCGCAGCTTCATAATTACATTCTCTATGAGCGTACGTAGCCGTTTTTTTAAAATTAAATGTAAACTTTTTTTTCTAAACAATTTATCGCTTATCTTTTGGGCAAGAAATCGATTTATTTCTATCAATGTCCGCCATTTTTTCAAAATTTGATCGAAAAATCCCTACGTCGTCCCATAGAGAATGTAATTGTGAAGCTACTATCAACATTTCAAATCGATCCGTAGCAAAGGTGTTCGAGTACTCCGTTCTCCCAGATTAAAAAAACTTGTTTTTCAAGATGGGCTCTGTCGCCATTTTGCATGAAAATTATAATACATTTTTTTTTCTTTAGTATGTGTTAAGTAAACCCTCTCAAAATAAATCCTATCCTTTTGTCAAACTCCCAAAATAAATTGTCAAATTTAGGCCTTATTTTCTGCCGCGAGAGTGGTGTTACCCCTTAAGAATATTAGAACACCAGCATTATGTAAAGGGTCAACATTTGTGCTGCTTTATAATAAAATGTTATTTAATTATTCATTTCACCTGCGATCAGAGCAAATGGGCAATTCATGCTGTGCTGCAAGCTGCGAGTAGGGGCAGTAATATCGGGAACGTCCGATCGAGGCCCCGAGAACCATTCCGAGCACCGATTTTATCTTTGTTAAATAAACAATGCTCCTACCGTCGTTCCCGCAGCATCGTCAGACTTCTCGACCCATTCTGACCGGAAGTAAGATAAAATCGGAGACGAATTCGGGGCAATAATATCGGGAATGTTCGCTCGAGGCCCCGAGAACCATTCCGAGCACCGATTTTATCTTTGTTAAATAAACAATGCTCCTACCGTCGTTCTCGCACCATCGTCAGACTTCTCGACCCATTTTGAACGGAAGTAAGATAAAATCGGAGACGATTTCGGGGCAGTAATATCGGGAATTTCCGATCGAGGCCCCGAAAACTATTCCGAGCACTGATTTTATCTTTGCTAAATAAACAATGCTCCAATCGTCGTTCTCGCTGCATCGTCAGACTTCTTGGCCCATTCTGACCGGAAGTAAGATAAAATCGGAGACGAATTCGGGGTAGTTATATCGGAAACGTCCGAGCGAGGCCCCGAGAACCATTCCGAGCACCGATTTTATCTTTGTTAAATAAACAATGCTCCTACCGTCGTTCTCGCACCATCGTCAGACTTCTCGACCCATTCTGACCGGAAGTAAAATAAAATCGGAGACTATTTCGGGGCAGTAATATCGGGAACTTCCGATCGAGGCCCAGAAAACTATTTCGAGCAGCGATTTTATCTGTGTTAAATAAACAATGCTCCAATCGTCGTTCTCGCTGCATCTTAGACTTCTTGCCCCATTCTGACCGGAAGTAAGATAAAATCGGAGACGAATTCGGGCCAGTAATATCGGGAATGTTCGCTCGAGGCCCCGAGAACCATTCCGAGCACCGATTTTATCTTTGTTAAATAAACAATGCCCCTACCGTCGGTCTCGCAGCATCGTCAGACTTCTCGACCCATTCTGACCGGAAGTAAGATAAAATCGGAGACGATTTCGGGGCAATAATATCGGGAATGTTCGCTCGAGGCCCCGAGAACCATTCCGATCTACGATTTTATCTTTGTTCAATAAACAATGCCCCTACCGTCGTTCTCGCGCCATCGTCAGAATGCTCGATCCATTCTGACCGGAAGTGAAATAAAATCGGAGACTATTTCGGGGCAGTAATATCGGGAATTTCCGATCGAGGCCCAGAAAACTATTTCGAGCAGCGATTTTATCTTTGTTAAATAAACAATGCTCCAATCGTCGTTCTCGCTGCATCTTAGACTTCTTGCCCCATTCTGACCGGAAGTAAGATAAAATCGGAGACGAATTCGGGCCAGTAATATCGGGAATGTTCGCTCGAGGCCCCGAGAACCATTCCGAGCACCGATTTTATCTTTGTTAAATAAACAATGCTCCAATCGTCGTTCTCGCTGCATCGTCAGACTTCTCGGCCCATTCTGACCGGAAGTAAGATAAAATCGGAGACGAATTCGGGGTAGTTATATCGGAAACGTCCGAGCGAGGCCCCGAGAAACATTCCGAGCACCGATTTTATCTTTGTTAAATAAACAATGCCCCTACCGTCGTTCTCGCACCATCGTCAGAATGCTCGACCCATTCTAACCGGAAGTAAGATAAAATCGGAGACTATTTCGGGGCAGTAATATCGGGAATTTCCGATCGAGGCCCCGAAAACTATTTCGAGCACCGATTTTATCTTTGTTAAATAAACAATGCTCCAATCGTCGTTTTCGCTGCATCTTTAGACTTCTTGCCCCATCTCGACCGGAAGTAAGATGAAATCGGAGACGAATTCGGTCCAGTAATATCGGGAAAGTTCGCTCGAGGCCCCGAGAACCATCCCGAGCACCGATTTTATCTTTGTTAAATAAACAATTCTCCTACCGTCGTGCTCGCAGCATCGTCAGACTTCTCGACCCATTCTGACCGGAAGTAAGATAAAATCGGTGACGATTTCAGGGCAGTAATATCGGGAATGTTCGCTCGAGGCCCCGAGAACCATTCCGAGCACCGATTTTATCTTTGTTAAATAAACAATGCTCCTACCGCCATTCTCGCAGCATCGTCAGACTTTTCGACCCATTCTGAAGGGAAGTAAGATAAAATCGGAGACGATTTCGGGGCAGTAATATCGGGAATCTTCGCTCGAGGCACCGAGAACCATTCCGAGCACCGATTTTATCTTTGTTAAATAAACAATGCTCCGACCGTCGTTCTCGCTGCATCGTCAGACTTCTCGACCCATTCTGACCGGAAGTAAGATAAAATCGGTGACGATTTCGGGGCAGTAATATCGGGAATGTTCGCTCGAGACCCCCTAGAAATATTCCGAGCACCGATTTTATCTTTGTTAAATAAACAATTCTCCTACCGTCGTTCTCGCAGCATCGTCAGACTTGTCGACCCATTCTGATCGGAAGTAAGATAAAATCGGAGACGAATTCGGGGCAGTAATATCGGGAATCTTCGCTCGAGGCCCCGAGAACCATTCCGAGCACCGATTTTATCTTTGTTAATTAAACAATGCTCCTACCGTCGTCCTCGCACCATCGTCAGAATGCTCTACCCATTCTGACCCGAAGTAAGATAAAATCGCAGACTATTAGAGAATGTAATTATGAAGCTGCGATCAAAATTCAAATCGATTCATGCTAAGGGCTCGCGTATTCCGGCCTCCCAGTTTGAAAAACAATTTTTTCAAGATGGGCTCTGTCGTCGCTATTTTGTATGAAAATTACAATAATTTTTACATACTTTAATATGTCTTACATAAACCCTCTCATAAAAAATGCTATTCCTTGTTTCATACTGCCAAAATAAATTGTCAAAGTTAGGCCTAATTTTCTGCCGCTCGAGTGGTGTTACCCCTTAAGAGGAACCGCAAACAGAGTCGCAACGCTTTGGGATTTTCATAATCAACCCGTATCGGTACGTGACAAATTGTATCTCAGGCGGTGCAGAAGATCTTCTCATCTATTTTCAATCCTAAAAAAACGTCGCATCGATTTTCGTCTGCCGGAACCGACTGATTTCGCCTCCCCCAATGAGAAAATGGAAAGCTTCTCCTCATGTTTCCTAACCCAGCTCGAACACACTTTGAGATGATATTCGTACAGAAAAATGTATTTTTGGATATCAATCCGACTATGATACTGAACGGAGTTGTCGAATGAGAAATGAAATCCCGAAAACATCCAATTCTCGAAAATGTAGCGTCAAGTTATTGAGAGTTTGTTAATAAAAACTTACGTATTGATTTTTTTTCAATACGCAAAAAAAATCGCTCGGTATATTGAAATTCGATAATCATTCACAATTCTTTGGTTTCGTTAATTTTTAGTACTTAAGGAAGCAAAAAGAACAGGCTCTCTCGATGGATAATCGCGGCAAAATTCGTAAAGGTCATTAATTGCGGCGCGCTTCACGCTTTGGCACGCAATACGCCGAGCGATAGCAGACGATAGGTGAACCGTCAAATCGTGTGTCAGGATTCTCGAGCCGAATAGGTTGACAGGCAACGTAGCGAATCATTCGCTAAACGTCAGATCATGCGCGCTGGCATTTGTCAAACGCTGCTGTTTCGCAGAACCTTCTTGACGTCGGCTACGACTTCGTGGCCCTTCGTCTACTCTTCTGCCCTTTTCGATCGTCCAACATGGCGGATTCGAGCGTTAATTTCGAAGATCGAACGCCTATTTTCTAATGCTTCCCATTCGATGACGGAGGCGAAAAAAAGAAAACGGCTCGGTAGAAATCTTCGGAGTAACCTGCCGAACCCGGCATTTCCCGCTGTTACACCTATTCTGGATCACCCTGTATATATTCTAATACGGTCGCTTTGACAGCTCGAGTAACCAAACACGGTTAGTCGAGCGTGGATGTGAAAAAAGAAAACAAACGGCTCTTATTAGAGCCAAAAATTTATTTAACAAAGGTTCACGTCGTTTCAAATTTGGGTGTGGATTATTTATTTTGATCCTAACATGCGTATGTTAGCCGTGGCGCTCGCGCGAAAACCGTCGGAGAAACAGCGAAGACGATACGCAAATAGATACAGAGTAAGTTAAAAATTCAATAATGTGCTCATTTCTTTCACTTACTTATATAAAATGAAGAAATTCGCAGACAGACGTGCATCTGTAGCTTTTGTGTGCCCTGAGAGCAAAACCTACCTTCTATATGTCATTATGAATTTGTGTGTTCATAACCTCGTTCCATTAACATTTTATGAATATATCTTCAAAATTTTCTGAACAGAATCTTATCATAGACGGTGAAGTTTTTTTTTGTAGAAAATGCACTTCGCTCTGTAGAATGTATTGACGCAGAGCTTGAAAATTATTTTGCCTAAAATATTATTCATCACTGAAAAATTTATCATGAGAAATAAAAGCTTCGTGCAACACGATATATAATCCTATATCCCCTACTGCGTCTAATGGAACATGTAAAATGGACCGCCATTACACGACCATCCCAAGTTCTTGCGACTTTTGTTCATACGAATCCGTGATCAAACATACAGGTATCGAATAGGCGGCCTAATTGACATTCGTGCGATGCAATCGACACCTGTATATTTGATCACGGGTTCATACGAATAAAATTGGTGCGAAACTGTGATTGTTGCATAATCGTGGTCTATTAGGACAACACCTAATGTTTGGCTGGACCTCACAGACTCAAGCCTGACAGCGCCTTCATATGCCTTGCCATTCTTTTCATACTGTGGTGATCACCATATTTGATTGTTGCGGCTGCACAATCTACGTCTACATGGAACGATGATAGTCCGCCGTCTCTAAGAAATCTTCGAGTGCCACACCTGCATCGAGGACTTTCTTGGTTATGTCATTCAACGCCTCGAAGTTTATCGTCCCAAGTGCGCTCAATGCGTCAAATACTATGGAAAGCCAAACTTTAGATACTCCATGTCGCTCGATGCCTCGGATCAAGCAACATTTGGGCATGAAACCCTTTTCCGGTACGGAGAGCGACAACGAGACTTTTTGACATTTTTCCAGCTTGACATAACATAAAAATGATTAAAACATGAAGAATGAATTTTAGCATTTTTCATAAAATGAAAAGGCCTTAGGACTATTGTGCCATCTGGCCAAGGAAGACCAGATTGTGAATGATTGTGCGCTTTTTAACGTTAACACGAAAGTGTGATTGAAGCTGCCTATTTTGTGTTACGCGATTATCGACTATTATGTAAATTGAAAATAAGATGATTGTCAACGAAACCTTTTTTTTGTCAGACTGGCTTTAGTTTTACTTTACTCTAAAACAACCTAAAATTTCTTGAATAAAAATCCTGAAACTGAGTATAAATGTGTCATAATAATTACTCTAATTTCCATTGTGCCAAATTAAATACGGTTAATGAAACTGAATTGATTACATTTAACAAACATTTAAAACGTAGAGACCCTCAAACTTTTATTTATAGTCATATATAGGTGACTTGGTAAAAAAAAATATTGAACACTTTTTAGTACATTAAATAAAAGCTTGTATAGAAGAAAAGTTTTTTTTTATATACAAATCTTCCGTATCAATCTGATTGTGTTAAATGAAGAAAAAAAAGAAAAACCGCGTTTTGAAAATATATGGTTCTGCACTTTAAGGTATTTCTTTCACGAACCCGAATATTTAACAAATAACTGATTTTCGTCTATTATTTTTACACGGTGTTTACATTCCTTTATTCAACCGAATTAATGTTGAACGATAAATGTCAATTGCCTAAGAGAAAAAAAAGATGACTTCTCTTTGAAAATGGGCTTCATTAAAAGTACGGGCCGGCCACGGTGACCAATGGCATGCGCCATTAAGCCTTCATGCGACGTTGGCACGCTCCACCTCTCCGTTTCGTCGCCGGGAGAAAAACTGACGTCTTCATTTACATAAAAGTCAATATTTAATAAATGCCGTAGACGGATCATTTAATTTTTGGGTGACAATTTTGATAATGTACTGAATGATTTGACATTTTTTCATAACATCCTTAACATTTTTCACACTATTCCGTGTGTAAAACTGCCAATCGGCATGAGTCTAGGGATCTTCTTATGTAAAAACTGTTTGTTCAATTCAAATAAAAAATTAAATTATTAAATTAAAAATTCAATTCAAAGTTATTAAAATGAAATATTAAAATTTGAAGGGTGGATTCAGTATATGATAACGAATACACTATATAAATTTGAACAAATGGTAACATCTGATCACTTTACCCGAAGCTTCTTAACGATATAAGGAAAGACGTGTATTCTTGAGCAGCCTCCAGCAGGGTAAATGTGACGCGTTATCCGAGTGCATCCGGTTTTTGTTTAGAATTAACAAATCGATTCGCATTCCACTCGCTGAACACGAAAATAAAATAACGCAATGAAGTTGGATTTTCGTAAAATATTTTTTTATTTATCTCTAGTCTTTTTTAATTAAGAGTTTTCTCCTGCTGCAACAAACAAAGCGCAATTCATGAAACATGGAGACGGTATATCAAAAGGTAAAACATTAAGAGGTACAGAGTTGGGCGTAATTCTATTTATAAATACGAATACGAATTTATTCATATCGTGATTTTCATGTGAATATAAATACAAATGTATTCATACGTCACTCTTTGTATTCACATGCATGCATACAAGAACAATTGTATTCACAAATATTCTGATCATACAAATAAATTCACAGAAAAAATTGTGAATATTCACAAAAAAGGGAATATTTACAAAAAATCCTGTGAATTAGAGAAAATTCACTTCAAAATCTGTGAATGCAACTGTATTCACAAAAAATTGTAAATACAAAAAAAATCACAAAATAAGTTGTGAATTTTTTCATATTTAAGACAAATTAAAATCAAATTCACAATGATTAGATTAAAATTCACACCATTAGTGAGTTCGTACGCATTTTGAGAGAAACCGTTGCCTCGAGGCAAGTAATTTAAGCACAAAAATTTTTGTGCGAAAATTCCTTTGCCTCAACACAATGTTTTCTCTCAAAATACATAAGAACTCACTTGTGGTGTAAATTTTAATATAATTGTCGTAAATTCGATTTTAATTTTCTTCAACTTGAGGAAATTCACAACTCATTTTGTGAATTTTTTCATATTTATGATGTAATTTTGAAACTCACAACTTTTTTGCAAAAATTTCTTTGCCTCGACGCAATGTTTTCTCTCAAAATACGTAAGAACTTACGTTTGGTGTAAATTTTAATCTAATCATTGTGAATTTGATTTTAATGTGTCTTAAATACGAAAAAATTCTCAACTTATTTTGTGAATTTTTTTGTATTTACAATTTTTTGTAAATACATTCACAGATTTTAATGTGAATTTTTTTTTATTCACAGGATTTCTTGTAAATATTCACATTTTTTGTGAATATTCACAATTTTTTTCTGTGAATTTATTTGTATGTTCAGAATATTTGTGAATACAATTGTATTTGTATGCATGCATGTGAATACAAATAAGCGAAGTATGAATAAATATTTCACTAATAGGTCACCCTGCAAATACGTCGATTTAATAGTGGAGGGGAGTGAAGACTTACAATAAAATATTTATAGCATTTGGTAATATACAAGGTTTCAGAAACGACGTGTCCTATTTTTTAACTATCTGTTTAAATCTTACCCTTTTAGAATCTTTGAAAAAGTAAAAAAAAAAGAATGCCAAGTAATAAAAACATATTTGAATTCACTTCTCTTCGAACTGGCGCAGAACGAAAAAAAGATTTCTCCCCTTTCAAAAAGATATGGAATCCCCTTTAAAAACTTTTGAAAAGTAAAAAAAGAACGCCAAGTAACAAAATGCCCCCGAAAACATTATTGCTTGTTTAACCATATACAAAATTTTAATTTATCTTGAAATGTTTTTTAATTTTATTTAACGAATTCTTTTATTATATTTCTTTAATTGAAATGTACAAAAAAAGTGAAATAACTTTTTATAAAATAGCCAAGCAAGTTTACTAAAAACTTAAACAACATTTTTAAACCTTAGAACTAATATTTTCCTAAATATTTCATTTTTATTTTAAAAATCACATTACTATTATAACAAGAAATTGGTATTACCATTATATAAAAATACAACGTATTTACCACATAAGTACACTGGAAATGCTGTGCAACGACTTGGCGTGCATGGTTAAGAAAAAAAGCTCGGCAAAGGATTTCGTCTTTCCAACTACTTAACTTTCAGGTTGGAAAAAGATAGACTGCTGCAATTTGTTATGCAACTGGAAATCAAATTTTGTGATCCCGCAAAGTATGGATCAAATCAGTGATGTTCCCCTAGACGACACGATACCTTAAACCTTTTTTTTATGCATAATTTAATACGATATATAAAAGTATATACTTTCTCCTCTATCAGACAACTTTATACATTACATGAAATATATTTCGTATATACTTTTGTGTATTAATCCGTCTTTTTGTGTCTTGTATCCGTCTCTAAGCCACAGCATTGGCAAGTTTAAAGGTCGAATTACGGTGCCGTCGTCTTGCTGGTGAAAAACGAAATATCTGAGTATCTCTCCTGATACTCATTGCGCTATATTCGATGGTTTTTCCGAGTACAGTCGAATATTTGTCAATAGTGGATGTAACGTAGCTCTGACACGGTCACGTGAATTGTGTGGACCGATATATACACCGACAACACTATATATCAATGTTATCTTGTCCGAATCACACTAGCGCAAGGTTCAGGAAATCGCATTGCTAATAACACTGGCAGTTGATGCGTTGTTACAGGTTATATATATATATATATATATATATATTGAGACGTATAGGTCCGTCTCAGGCGTGAATCCCCCCACCTAGGGTTGCCAGATCGGAAGACCAAAATATCTGGACAAAATTTCAAAATGTCGGGATTCTGGGGTTGTTGTCGGGAGAAATAAATATTCTGAATCAAAATGTTACCATTTATTTTTAAAACCAACAGCCTACTTAAAGACTTAACATTATTGGTACATAATTAATTTATACTTAAGTTTTACGTTGCCACATGTATTTGGCGTTGGATTTTACTGAGTCTACCAATTTGAGTCCTTTAGTAGTATTCAGAAAAGTTTTAAAATTCAAACAATTTATATCAAAGTTCAGTCTAATTATTAACTCAGCTTTTATTAAATCCAAGGCCATACGATTTCTCTCTTTAGTATATAAACTATTTAGCAGGCTAAACACCCTTTCACAGTAAGCATTGCTTACAGGAATTGACAACACAAATGATATGATTTTTTTCAAATTTTTTAGGTCATTTTGGTCGCACTTTTTAAAAAAATATGCCCAAATTTTGTCATTTGACATGTCCTTGTCTTTTGGAAGGTGTTCAAATATTTCTCGAAGACAGCAGTAATCGGTATATAAGGCATCACTGTCAATATCATTTGAAATATTAAGTACGTCGGGCAATTGAGAGAGCTCTTCCCATGTAAGTAAATGTGCACCTTTTAGAGTTAATACAGCAAGCTTCTTATATAAAGAGTTCTCAGAATAATCATAGCGTTCTTGCAAGTATCGAATGGCTCGCTCCAAAAACTGTTCAGCTTCGACGCAAAAAAGCATTTTCTCACTATCGGAAACATTTCTTAATAAGGTTCTATTTTTGCTTCCGAAGAATTTGTCATCCAACCTGTTTTTAAGGTGACTCATTAGTGCTCTCATTACACTGTCGATTTCTATGACAGTGCATGCATCACTTTCCAACGCTAAAATTGCCGCTTGAAACTCCAACATTACATTGTGTACAAAGTACAAATACGCTTCTGAAATCCCTTCCTGCTGACATTCGTCGATCCCTTCAGTGGAATCAAAATGGGTTAGACTTTTAGATACAAATTCCCATATCTCCTTTCGACATTCATCTTCCCCTTTCAACAGAAAATACTGCTTTACAGCAGGCCAGCAACGCAGTAGACGATCTAAGGCGGGCAAAAGAGATAGCCATCTTGTTGGGACATGACGAAGAAGGTTTTTGTACTCGACAGTTGCAAATAAGAAACATTCTTTGAGTTTCTCGGTTTTTGTAGAAGATGAGCTGAACTCATTGAATGTTTTTATCACGATGCTTTCGATGTCTACTGACAAAGCTTTGAGGGCGTATTTGACGCAATTGTTGATTACATGACAGTTACAGTTTGCTTTAATCAGATGATCGTTTGTCTGTTGTAATTTTTGGAAGACTGAATTGTTTACGCCGTAATTTACGGAAGCGTTATCGGCGCTGTACGCAGTTAACTGAGTCAATTTTAAATCATTTTCTTCTGTCACTGTTTTGATTTTTCCAAATATATCCTTGGACGATTCAAATGGATCCTGATAAAAATCCACCAGCTTTTTAGATATCCCTGTCTCTGTATTAAAATATTGCACAGCATACGGATAGGTTTTAATGTTTCCAACATTAGAAGCATCGCTTCCTACCGAAAAATACTCAGCGTCCTTAAGTTCAGTAACGACTTGTTCCACTGCATATGGAGCGAGCACATTTCGTGCTATCGCTGCAGCTTTTGTGCGTCCACAAGACATTTTGGCGGCAATTTTGCTATCAGAATACACCGCAGGAACTAGTTTCATCTGGCAGTCGAGACTGTTATAACTTATGCCATGAGTTACGTTGTGAAAAACACAGATCAATTCAGCTTTTAAGATCTCGATTTCCTCATTGGTATCTTTCTTCACCAAGAAATTTTCGAGATTACCTGATATTTTTTGCGACGCTATAAGTTTACTATGTTTTTTTGTCTGCTTGTGTTTGTCTAAACCTCGACTTCCTTCATACTTGATAGAAATATCAGCTTGACACAATTTGCATATAGCGGTATAATCATCTTTTTTTTGTATCCATTTCGAGTAGTCAGGATGATTTTCCCAGTGATTAGAATATACCGTATAAAACTTTTTTTTCTTATATGGACCAGGACCGGTCTCCTTCTCTATCTCTTCTGATGGTTTAGATGCAGACATTATCTGAAACAAAAACATTATTACCGCCACCGACCGCCACACCACCAAAAACTGCACCACATCATGCCAACTATTGCCGAGCCCCCCCCCCCCCCCCCCACCGCCCAAACCATAATGAAAAAAATATAAATCAACCAAAGAGGTAGTGAGTAGTATAATTATTAAAGAAAAAAATCCAAAACTTAGGGCTCTCTGATCTGACCGCTATAGTATATTAAGTGTCATTACATTAATTTATTATAAATTTAGAACAGATGATAAAGGACAAATTTCCAATAAAGAAGTAAATGCAAATATTTGAGAATGATTCGTCTGTAGTTAGACCGTAAGATCGTCCGACAATATCACATGCTTTAAACTTGAAATCATAACACAAACAAAACGCAACAAATAAACTTACCTATTTCAGTTTAGTGCCCTTCAGCCAATATTCTTGCGGGATTAGATAAAGTATGTGAATACTTTTTACACGATAATAGTTGTTGCTTGTAGCGCGCGACGAATTGAACAGCGCGACCGCGTGTGAGCTAATGTCACCAGGCAAACAAAACAAAGCGAGCCACCACTGTAGTTAGACCGTAAGATCGTCCGACGATATGACATGCTTTAAACTCGAAATGATAACACAGACAAAATGCAACAAATAAACTTACCTTTTTCAGTTTAGTGTTCTTCAGCCAATATTCTTGCGAGATTAGATAAAGTATGTGAATACGAATAGACGATTGTAGTTGTTGCTTGTAGTTCGCGCGCGACGAACTAAACAACAGGACCACGCGTGAGCTAATGTCACCAGTAGCGAGATTCTGTCACTCGGTAGCAACAGTTTTCGTTGTCGCCGGCTAGCGGCAGCCAATCGCATGCACGATCACAGAAGAAAGGGAGCCTCTTATTGGCTGTCGCTAGCTACGATAACAAAAACCGTCGCTACCGAGGTACAGAGAATCTCGCTAAAGGCAAACGAAGCAAAGCGAACCACCCCGCCCGCTCCCGCTCGGCGGCCGCGGCCGTTCCATTTTCCATTCGACAGTGAAATGATATAACGTGAAAGCGCGCGGCAATTTCAAATTATTATTTGGAATAGAACTTTACGCGAAGCGGTTTTCGGGAGATTTTGTATTTTGTCGGGAGTCTGGACATCACATGAAAAGTCGGGAGAATCCAGACGAATCCCGACCATCTGGCAACCCTACCCCCACCACTTATTAGAAGCCAGCGATGTTGACAAGCGCGGTCACTGCCTCCAGGTGATATTCGGGAAAAGAACAGACCGAGAAAAGGGCCAAGTGGCACCATCCCTCGGAACGCGCAAAAGATAGAGACAAAAAGAAAAGAAAAATTGAGTAAATATTAAAGCAACATTTATTTAACAAAGGACGCTTGGGAAGGGGAAGAAAAGCGCGGGAAATAAGGGGTATATAAGGGCCACCTCGAGAGAGGAAAGGCCTACTTGTTTCAAGTCAGCTTCAAAGTGAGTACCGAAACGAGATATTAGTACAGGCTTTTTAAGCGTGGAAAATATCGAACTAGGGAAAGCATTGGACAAAACGAAGCAAGTGAGCACAATAAATTTGAGAATCTCTTTTATTGTGAAGGCCTTAGTACCGGACGCAAGTACCCACTGATTGCAGCGGGGAAAGTGACCGTTGAGGAAAGGAGCCGAAATAATAAAAGAGAAGGTAAAAAGTGAATTTTTTGGCAATCTCTTTTCAAACGATTTTTGCACGAGTCTCGAGCGGAGATGCCCAGCTTTTACGACTATGGAACGTGGACTTTGCCATTAGTAGTGAAATAAGCGCATGTCCGAGCCCGAAAGGCAAGGAAGGCGACTGAACAAGGAAAGTGGCAAAGAGGAGCAAGTACAGAAAGGAAAGTATAGGCACCATCCGATTAGAAAAAGGGCGATAATCAGAGAAAAGAAGGAAATCAAGAATCTCGCAGATATTTGAAAGAGAAAATTCGGTAATTTAAAGGAGAAAGCATAGAATCACGAAACTCGAAGCATACCGCGTTAATAAACGTCAGAATATTAAAGCTGACAGCCAGCTGAAAACCTAGATGAAAACATGTAACAAGAGCGAGAGAGAAGGAACAACAACAAAGGGGGCAGTGGCCGAGCAAGGCCGGACCGGCGAAATCGCGAAGACCGCGCGACACACATAGACACACACAATTGGAGCGTTCAAAATTTCGAATACATACAAATCAAAGATGAACATACAACAAACGTACACAAACACGAAACGGCGGCCATTATAGAAAAGGAGTGACTCGTTACCCGGGCAACGGAGGCTCGCGAAATTCCGAAGACGTAGTAAGCCCCGCCTCCTCGGCACGCGAGAGCCGCGACAGCCAAACCGACCGAGCGCGCGAAACCAAGATACAGGGCGATTCAAAATATGTTTGTAACATGAGATAAAGCGAAATATGAATAAATCTTCGTTTATTTGTTGAGACATAAAAGGTTTACATTCATTTACTCCCTTATCGTGCCCTGAATCCTCATAAATTTAATGTAACTAGGGGTGATCCGTTACAATATATATATAGTGTATCTTGCTGAGCTTTTTCTCTCAACCATGCACGCCAGTCGTTGCACAGCATTTGCTTGGTAATACCAATTTTTTGTTATAATAGTAATGTGATTTTTAAAATAAAAATGAAATATTTAGGAAAATATTAGTTCTAAGGTTTAACAATTTTGTTTACGTTTTTAGTAAACTTGCTTGGCTATTTTATAAAAAGTTATTTCACTTTTTTTGTACATTTCAATTGAACAAATATAATAAAATAATTCGTTGAATAAAATTTAAAAATATTTCAAGATAAATCAGAATTTTGTATATGGTCAAACAAGCAATAATGTTTTCGGGGGCATTTTGTTACTTGGTTTTATTTACGCGACAATATAAACTTAAATAGGAGGTGCACACACATAAATGCTTATAAATACGAATAAATACATGCCCGTCGGCATTCTACAAGCAGCTCAAGATTTCAGCAACCGCGAAATTCTCTGGCGACTTGCTGGAGGATAAAACCTGGTGACTTCTTGCCCGAGAATGTCCGTTCGAAATCCCGGCTGTACCGGAAGCGGAAACGTTCAGATTGGTGTTCCAGCTAGCCTCGATCTCTCGGAGAAGATTTTTCGGCTATGTCATGATGCTGGCTACTGATCGACCTCGCGTTGTACCTTCCCTCAAGCCAGCCTCGTCGGAGTATTAGAAACTTCTGTGAATTTTAATACGTAATTTAATACTGTGATTTTTAAGACTATTTTGAGCGATCTGCAAAGTTTTCTCACCCATCAGACAGTCATTGCCGTCAGTGTCCGAACTCAGACAGTTAATCGTGAGCCCACTTGGATTCTCCATTTTCGGTCCCTCGCTGAGTCGAACCTCTCGAAGCAACCAGACAATCCGCTCATCCGTGAGACAGAAGTGGCACATTACTGTAAATTATTTCCTGGGTGGAAGGCTGCTTGAGCGGTCGGAGATACTTTCGCGGCGGAGGCTCCTCGTATTCTCGGCACCCTCACCTCGATGTCTCATCCCCGAGACCCGGTGAACGCTGGGAGCACCCTTCCCTCGGAAACCTCGTCATGTACAGGGTCAAAGAATTCTCGGATCATTAACGACCGGAAACTTCCATGCCTGCAAAAAATTCCAATGATCCCACATTTTCAATTCCGAGTTCAATCAATCCTTAATTTTTTCTAAACATTTTTCATGCGTGTATATACGCTCCAAAGGTGTTTTCGTGACCATTGATACGAGCTCATAGGTATGTATACAAAATAATAAAATGAATGATTTACCTTGCTGATTGAAGGAAACGTTGAATAAAGAAATCCACCAATTCTAAAGAGATTATTGAGACTTTATAAACGCAACACTTTATAAATCACGATTATGACGCGAGGCAGGAGGTCATGATGGAAATAGGAAAGAGCTTTGTGCTGCCAAAGAACAGATATTACATGGAACAACACGGCTTATGGGACGATTTGGCAAGATTTCTTGGGGGAGTTTCGTAGTTACTCCCCCAACCACCTAAAGCGCTGCCTGCATCGATGTGCACGGACACATCCGCAGGCGCGCTTGGCTCCACCCAGCTCCACCTCTTCCTACGCTCGAGCCAACTACGGTTGAGGTGATTTCGCGTCTCGCTCGCTCTCTTGCAAACTCCAATGTTAACAGCAGCAGCGGTCGAGCGGTCTAAGGCACGTGCTCGTTTTGCCGCGGAGCCCCGGCTTTAAATCGATCTGTTTTCGCTCCTTTCCATCTCACCCGTTCCATCTCTTTTTAGCATGCCCTCAGCGATTTCTTCCAAGGAACGTGCTACGCGGTACAGAAATCTGTTGCTACTTTGCTCACATCTATCAACAATTTGACAGGCCTCGGACGTATTCGTGATTATTAATACTGAATATCAATCTAACTAGTTAATTGATCGTGTATTCGTGTATTTTGCGCTTTTCTGTTAGACTCTTTGCCTACGGAAAATTGGCTGTTTTAAATTCTTTGTGAGTTGCAACATTGTTAACGATGCCATCGTGTAGCAGAGGTGCCTATAATGGATGCAAAAATGTTCCTAAGACGAGTCCCAAGCTGAGTTTCCATCGTTTTCGTAACAACGACGACACGTAAATATTTAGATGAAAATAATTTTTAAGGGGTTACGTGGGTTTTTAAGCCAAAAAGCATATTTTCTTTATTAAAGAAAATATAATTGATAAATGATTTTATTCCAAATGATAAGCACATAAAAGAGCAACATTACAATAATATTTTTTTTTAAATGTCATTAAAAAAATTAGGATATTCAGCCGGTGGGACCTGGTTTCCGGTGACCCCTCGGAAAAACGGTGGACACGATTTCTCGGAAACTAATGCACCAATCTTATTGAAATTTTGCACACTTCTTCAAAATAGCATTGACTAGTGATTGAGCGAAGGTTTTTTTTCGATTACAACTAATTTTACAAGACTATGCGTAGCCTAAATTGTACCAAAAATTCAACTATTTTGCATATAACTCTGCCGAAAATCAAAATTTCAATTTTGTTTTAATACTTCATTCAATTACTAGTCAATGCTATTGTGAAGAAGTGTGCAAAATTTCAATAAGATCGATGCGATAGTTTTTGAGAAAACGTGTCCACCGTTTTTTTAGGGGTCTCCGGACACCAGGTCCCACCGGCTGGGTTTGTGTGTTTGGGTTTGGTTGGGCTTGTTTAGGTTATATAGATATACTTGCAGGGGTAAGCGCGGCACGCTAGCCACCAGTCAAGTCGGAGAAGCGGGGATATTGATCGGCCGTGGCGAGCGATATAGATCTACTCGTGTGGGCTAAAAAATAAACTTTAAAACTCGATTTCTATTGGAACGCGCCAAAAATCCCTTCTGGGGATTTCTTTATATATTAAATGGAACATCTGTGCAAAATTTCGGTCGAATCGGGTGTAATAGCTTTTTGGAAGTTCATCCCGTAACGACAATAAAAACAGGGGGGGACCGAATGCTTAAAGAAAATATTTGAGATAAAATTTCGTAGCTGCAACCTTTCAGGATGAATGCAATAACGTCTGAACATACAAAATTTGCGCAAACTTTTTTATTCCAGTTTATTGTTAAGTATAATAATTCATTGTGACTTACTTTTTTACTAAGCGCCACTATAATTTATCACTGATTCAGAAGGGCCCTTGTGCCCTTGTGCCCCCCTCCCCAAAATACGGCCGTCCGCGACATAAATATCGCAACGTGATTTTAAATGATGCACTGTCTCCTACCGAACCGCCCAACGCTCGGTCGGTCAGTCGACCATTAATACAAGCGGGACACACTAAGGCCCGATAGACATACGCGAGAGAGAGACAACCGCGAGAGGCGTGCCTTGAACCTCTATCATTATGTGTGGCACACCGATACATCGCCGCGAAGTCCACCGGCGGAAATACTAACTACATTTTTTCTGCCAAATATTACACGGGTCGTGGAGTTCCATGTAATATCTGTTCTTTGGTGCTGCGCAAGCGCCGAGCGATATTATACTGCTATTGGTGGATCTTTCAGCTCTTTGCGACTTTGCTCTTTGGATTTCCAGTACGCTGGTACTACGTATTCTCCTATCCTGTGTCCACTCCTTTACTCTAGTCTCCATGGCTGGCGGCTTGAGAGCCGAATAAAACAAACGCGCAGAACATTTAAAAAAAGAGTGAGGTTAAACACGGCAGTTTTGAGTAAGCGGTTGACTTCAGTGTAATTCGCGAAGTGAAGGACAGAAATTAGTAGGGAGATGTCCAACGCTCCGCTTTTCGGCGTGCCTCAGAAAAGGCGCTAAATCGCGGCGGCGAGTTCGGGAATATAATTTTGTGATCATCGCCTCTGTCGAGGTTGCAGATTCCCTTGTAGCCGCGCGAGTCGTGATCACCCCTCAGCCCCCTGACACTGGTAGATAAATGCTGTTCGCAAAATGTCCTTGCCGCTCTGTGGCGCTAGTAGTTCTGTAACAGGCATGCATACATACCCGAGTAAAAATGAATATATACAATCATATATAATTGTATATTAATTGATCATATACAATTGTATACAAAAATTGGCCCGATAGAATTTTATATATTTGTATATAAACGTATACAATTGTATAGAATTTTGTATATTTGTATATGGACGTATACAATTGTATACGTTTATATACAAATATATAAAATTCTATCGGGCCAATTTTTGTATACAATTGTATATGAACAATTAATATACAATTATATATGATTATATATATTCATTTTTACTCGGGTCATTATATACAGAACTATGTATATAACTTTATCAAATCAAATTTGATGGAAGTACATTTATATCGGATTACATATACGAATGTATAGAATCATATACAATTATATATAAACCTATATAAGTATATATGATTGCATATCATTTTTATATAATCGTATCTAAGTATATACAATCCTTTTTACTCGGGTCATATACAGTCATATACAATTTTATATACCGTAAATAAAATTTTCACGTATATATACAATTATATACAACACTATATTGAATTATATATAACTGTATATAATATTATATCTAATTATATAAACTCCCTATAAAAATAGTATCTCCATATATCATTATATACAGAACTATATATAATTTTATCAAATCAAATTTGATGGAAGTACGTTTATATCGGATTATATATACGAATGTATAGAATTATATAGAATTATATATAAACCTATATATAAATATATATGCTTGTATATCATTTTTATATAATTGTATCTAAGTATATACAATCATTTTTACTCGGGTATGTATGTTGCGCCGGTGTTTCGAATATTTTACACGAATAAAAGTCTATTGATATATTTGGAATGATTTTCCGTTCGAACACAATAAATAACGTCACAATAACGGTAACGGGACGTAATTATGATTATGGATCAGTTTTTTAATAGTGTTTTTTTTAAACGGGAAACTAGCAAATGACTCTAATGGGCTAATACACGGTACCAAACGACTACCAAACGATTCGAAAAACAAAGGCCGATTAGTCGAAGTGTGGGTGGGCGGGGAACAGAAGACCGATTAGTATCGGACCATAACTCCCCCACCACCCCCAACATTGAGTAATCGGGCATTCTTTTACGAAACGTTTGATAGATGTTTGGTAGCGTTTATTATCCCATTGAAATCATCGTTTGGTAGATTCCCGTTTTTCAAAAAATCGAGATTTAAAAATCGGCCTATAACTTGGAATCACCCCCACTATGTCTAAGCGGCCATTTTCTTCACGAATCGTTTAGGCCCGGTTCCACAACTCTCGGTTAACCGAGTTAACCGGAGTTTCGCCAGCTCAGCGTGGTTCTGATTGGTTCAGTCGCCCTTAAAATTCGATTAACTCGGTTAATCGAGTGTTGTGGAACAGGGCCTTAATAGTCGCTTAGCAACCAATCACGACACTCCAATCAGGACCCACAAGTATTATGCATTGGAATAATTTCGTGATCGACTACCAAACGCCCCGGATAGAATACCAAAAACTATAATATGGTTTTCTATCGACCAAGTCTCATTAGAACAGGCTTAACCAAAAATAACCTGGGAATTTGCGAAAATAGGTTATTTTTCTGCCGCGGCTTCTAGTCACCAATCATAGCTTTCCATTCATGATCCGCATGTATTTTTCATTAGCCAAATTTCATGATAAACTACCAAACGCCTTGAATAGAATATCAAACGTTGCCGCATATTTCTATTTTGATCAAGAATAGTTGGAACAAAATAGCTAAAAAAATAACGGGAGACTTTGCGTTAATCAGCCGTTCTAAGGCGCGGTCCACTTAACGCCCGCAACGCAAATAGTTTACATTTAATCAAAAAATGCCTACGTAATCCCATAGAGAATGTAATTGTGAAGCTCCTATCGAAATTTCAAATCGATGCATGCAAAGGTGGTCGAGTAATCCGACATCCGAGATTGAATAAAGTGGTTTCGAGAAAAACGCGTCTAAAGTGGTACGAGCAACTCAGCGCACGCTCCGAGGCGCTGCGGCCAAATCGATAATTGAACCTTCAAATAAAAAAAATCGCTACAGAACCAATTGCGTGTTTTGCGAAAACGTTTTTCCAAAATCCTAGAGTGGTGTTGTCCCTTAACACGTATGAGGGTTAGGTACATCATCTGTGATCTGTCTTAGGTCGCACCCATGTTTAGCGTATATCTATAGGTGCCAGAGCACCCCAGCGCCATCATTTCTCGTTCTCGTTTTGGGGACGAGTTAAAAGGCCTTGCTGAACCTGCTGCAGCGGGATTCTGTAACTCGTTATGTCTATAACGAATCGGAACGTTATGGTAACGATAGCGACGTCTACCGGGTGTAGCGACAAACGGATAACGACTGTCTGATTCCGTAACTCCAAATAGCGTTGCTTCGACGTTACAGAATGCGATAACGAAACGTCGTTATTTAACGTCGTCGGTATGTTTCAAGCCTATACGGAAGTGACGTTTACTACGTGAAATAGAAAAATCTATCGATGGTTGATGTTGAGAACCACCGGCATTTTAGTAACTTCTCATAAATAACTAGTAATCGTCGAATGGGAAGCATTGTTTACAAATCGTGTTTCTTTGTGCCTTTCATGGTCTCTAGTCTCCATGGTGCCTTTATTACATATACTTCGGCGTGATTTTTCGACAGTGAAAAGTAAAGAATTTATTTCGTTCGACAATGGCTTCGCAATCGCAGTAAGTAAATACGTTTGTAATGAAAATATTTAACAATACGTGTATTACAATATGACAGGTGGAATTATAGGTTATACATGCATATTTCGGACCGGTTTTTCTACCTCCCGGTGAATTTTATTTGATTATATCCATAGTTAAAAGTCTGTTATCCGATGCTACAACCTGCAGGTAGAATTTTCCTGAAGATGGAACAACCGGCCGTACACTCGTAGGTTGTATATATTTGCTTAAGTACATGAAATTCATTAAACGTGGTTCGAATTTTGTTTTAGGAACAAAACGTGCGTGGCAGTAGGCGCGAGGAAAAGACAAGCAAAGGCAACCGCATCGCAAATCGATTTCATGGTTGATTACTTTGTCCAGAATCCTCATGTGGCTACAGGGAAATTTCTAACATTGCACGGCAAATCTGATTTGTCTGCTTCATGGGAGAAGTTGGCGGACGAATTAAATAAGATGTGGACCGATGGAAGAACAAAAGACGTGAAGTCATGGAAATCCGTAAGTCAATAGCGTTATGTTCTCATTGAAAAATAGTTGACACTTGGAAGGGATATTTAAATATTTCACATCAAGATGTTTCCGTAGCTCCAAACAATATACATCTAAAATATTTTTATAGACGTGGCGAGACAACAAAACACTGGTGTCTCAAAAAGTGGCAAAGATACGCGCGAATCAAGCTGCAACAGGCAACTCGACAGGTCCTCCACCAAAACTAACAGAGCGCGACCAAAAAATTTTGGGTTTAATGGGTCACGATTACGTAGAAGGAGTTGAGAGTCCGGATGCATTCCCAGAAGAACAGGTAATAATTCGTCTTTGAATGCAGATGTATTACACCTTCTTGGTGTAAATAATTGAAAAATCCTATGTAATAAGTTGAGTTGTGTAGTAGAAATACTATGTCAACATTTTTACTTTATTTCAAACGATTATTTCTTTCGTAGTTTGAAAGTTTGTGGATATTTCAACCATAAAGTTGACAAACTGATATATGTTTCGCTTTAATTATTTCAGCCTAACGCCATTGAGCTACTCGCAGATGGGGACGAAGGTATATCGGAGATTGGTGCTAATCCCTTGACAGTGAGGAGCATCAGTGACATTAGCGACAGCAGTCATTATACTAGTTAGTAAAATTTTCAGCTTTCAGAACTGAAATTACTTTGATGTCAGAACAAAGTATATACCGTTTCATTTTAGATTATGACGTGCTGGCCAAACTAATGGAAGGGACCGACGAAACTGAATTGTCTTTGATAACAGACAAATCAGTGAAAAGGCAAAAAAGGGCATTAACAGCAACAGACGCTGAAGCAGCTGCACTCTTCGAACCTCGTCAATTGTCGAGTCCGCAGAAACGACCATGTGCACCGTCAACATCTAACCAACATTCGAGTCGCCAAAACAGCTCAAATCGTCCGGGAAGAACCACAAGTGCCATAAAGCGTCGTGAGTATGATTATAGTCCTTCATTCAATTGCTACAAGGTACAAAAACATGCGTACAATTTTTGTTATATTTTCAAGGTCCCAATAGGTTGGGCACACAGTTGCAAGATGCGCGGGAAGATTGTGTAGACCTAGCTGAACGACAAATTTCGTGCATGGAGGTAAATAGTACAAGTCTTTAATATGCTTATTGTGCAAATAAAAATTCTTTTTCTAACAAATTTATCAATTCAATCAAATTTGACAATTGTTATTTTTTCAGATGTTTGCTACAACTATGCAAAAAATTGCGGACAATGACAAAGAGAGGAACGAGATTCTTCGTACCTTGGCCGAAAGTAAAAAAACTCGAGACGAGGCATTCTCGCAGCTCGCTCTTATAATAAAAGATTGTGTCGACGTTTTGAAAAAAATAACATTTTTTATCTATATAGAGTTTTCATGTTTATATAAAGGTTTTATATTTAAAGTATTAAGAAGTTTATTGAAAGTTACTTGTTTAGTGTATATGTGTACATAGTTGTCTAATAGCAGAGAAAAGTGTCATCGTTAATATAATAAACAGGTTCATGCCAACTATTAATAATAACAATGAAAACAAATCACAAGGTATTTCAAATCGCTTTTTATTTTCAAAACGCTCCCTCACAAAATCTGTATACAATTCTCCCAATACTATCTATCGCGCACATACGCCGACGAAAGTACACATGGATTTTTACAGTGAATTTCAAATTATAATTTAGATATGTACAAACGCATTAGACATGTTTTCATGTTACAGTAGTTATTACAATAAATATTACACATTGAATAGCGATAGCTGTAATTCGTAGTTTAGTAATTGACGTATACCAATCAAAATAGAAAAAACGGTAGTTCATTCATCGTGCTCATCTCTCATATCTTGTGCGTCACGGTAATGAGGGAATCTCTCCCTCATAATTTGCCGTTGGATCCTCTGAGCCACAGCGCGTGGTCCTCTTTGAGGTAAGTCATTATCAAAATCTACATCAATGTTTTCGATTTGACGATGATCAGCTATCGCTGCTTGGAATACTTCGTTATTCAAACGATGGTGTATTCTCATATTATGCAATACTGCACAGGCATTAACTATTTTTGCTGCAAATGCCGGTTCGTACATAAGCACACGCTGATAGGACAGACATCTCCATACAGATTTAAAAACACCAAAAAATCGTTCAACAACGTTCCTTGCCTTGCAAAGCTGCTGCGTGTATTGAAATTGCTGAGTATCTTCAGGATAAGTAGCCAAGGGTGTCATGAGCCATGGTTCTAGCGGGTATCCAGCATCACCTGATAAATATTGATATTGTTAAGAATGTATTGAATGTAAGTAGTGGTAATAGGCCGGTTCTAACTCAGGGATCTCAGGGGGGAGCGGGGCGGGGGAGTCGAGCGCGGGGAAGCCAGGGTATGCATGGCGGAGGGGGGGGATCCTGCATGCGGCAGCCGAGTGCGGGGTTCCGGCGGCGGGAAAGGGGAGGGGTGTTAGAGAGTGGGGATGCTAGTTTTTGGTGACGATGTCTTCCCGGCGATAGCTGAACCCGCGGGCGAGAGGGGGAAGCCGCTGTCGACTCTGTGGGGGAGGGGGCATCATAGAGTCGCGGGTCCTTGAAAACCCATAAAATCTGATAATTTATTATCAACATTTTATAAATATAAGCGGAGCATTTTTGTCTAGACTATTCACAGGAGTTTATATATATATATATATATATATATATATATATATATATATATATATATATATATATATATATATATATATAAAACACCTTAGACAAATGGGTGCATGTATGTGTGTGTGCGTGGGGGGGGGGGGGGGGGAACTTCTATTTATGGCTCGGAAAATTTTCGAGAGTGAGACAACGATAGTTCTCATACGAAGGGTTGCCCTATAAAGCCCATAAAATGCTTTATTTATTGCATGCAGCTGCAGCGTTATTCCGAAACAAGTTTCAACCCGTCGAGGTTTCATTCCACACGATTACGTCAAGATGTTCACATGTGCGAGTATGTACGCAGTGCATCCGACCAAGCACCCCCTGGACTTGACCAAAAACGAGCTCGAACAGGTTCCAAAGGTCTTGCTCCTAAAGTATTGGGGTAACTTTATTGGTTTACTGTGGGATCGTTTGCCGGAGCATCATCGGAACGATAGTGAAGTGATATCGTATCTTCCATGCATGGAGCATTATAATACGCCACAGATGAAGGATCACATTGATGGTCCTCCACCCCAACGTCGGGACAGTGAAAAGTGTTGCGAGGGGGAAATTCTCTACGTGCGGGGTTCCCGAAAAGAACTTTGAAAAAGAGTGAAAATGGATCTCTCAAATATGAACAAAGTCAGCCTGATGGCGGAATTTCTCCCAACGAAGAAGTTGTCAGAACTCAACGTCCATTCGGATTATCAAATCACGGCCATGAGAGCTGTACAGACCAAGTTTGGAAAACGCTACATCATGGACGTTGCAAATGAGTTTGCCGTCTTCTTGCTAGCGCGGCTGGTAAAGGCCTTCGATCAAGATCTGAAAATGTTCGAGAGTATGCTGCAACTGGCGCGCAATGGTCAACTCTACATGAAGTACATTGGCGGAAAATACAACAGCGTCGAGTTTCATCGAGTCTGAGTATGGTGGAAAAGAACGCTCGTGAAGGCACGGTGGAAACAACGAGTTGAGCGGCAGCTGGCATCGTCACCATTATAGAGTGCAAGGACTGTTTGCATCACAGTCATCATCATCGTAGAGTTTTCGACGCTTGAGTCTGAGTAAGGTGGAAAAGAACGCTCGTGAAGGCCCGGTGGAAACAACGAGTTCAGCGGCAGCTGGCATCGTCACCAGCATAGAGTGCAAGGACTGTTTGCATCACAGTCATCATCGTAGAGTTTTCAACGCTTGATGCTATGTAAAAATGTACATAAAACTTTTTCATCGAATATAATGTAAGAAAAAAAAATTGTCGTCAGACTGTATTCGCCGTAGATATAGGAAATAAATGGAGAACGATATTTGATCAAAATGTTTTTATTCATTTAAAAAATCCCTCGCTCACACAACGCTTCCTACACAGAGAGCCAGCTTTTCAACGACTTTACATTCGCTTTGGCGCAATTGTATTTTGTATTGAAGGAATGATGGTGACATTTAACGTTTGCGATTTTCGGCAACTTCTGCAGCGATGGACAGTCCAGAGTCTCCAGATCGATGACTTTTATTGCTGAATCCGTGAATCTCGATAGCCATGAGCACTTCTCGAATCCCTTGGCATAGATCGTAGGAGCTCCTTCCAAGATTCCTCGAATTGTCGTTCTAGCTGCCTCGTATGGTATGCCGCTGTGTTCCCATCGTATTCCATGATAATTGCGTTCCAGCCACTTGTTTGTCATTTTGTACTTGGCCGGTAAAGCGTCCCAGGCGAATGGTGCATCGAAGAAGAATGTCAGCGGTTCAGCGTTCTTCTCATGGAGTTTGACGATGGACATCTCCTTTAGGACAAATTCGTTGACGGGTCTCTTGAACCCTTGCACGTCGACGATAAGCTCCATGTTGACTGAAGTGGGCGCGGATCATTGGCATGAGTTTATACCAATTTTTTAACCCCACCACTGATTGGATTGTGCTCGACAATACGATCATGGAGGATCATGCAGTACGCTGAAGTTTGCGGTGGAATATTGTTTTCCAATTCAAACTCAAGGCGCACATCAACAGGACCGGACTTGAGAGAATCGTTTTGTTTTGAGCAGTCAATGACAACGAGGGGGGCTTTTTCTAAAAATTCCATCCTACTCAGCCATGGTTCAGCCTCTTTGTTGTAATAGGTCGGTTGAGATATTAGATGAGATCAATAAATTATCATTACTTCGAACATTGGAAAGTGTGCGATACTTGAATATGAGTTTTCGCTCTTGGGATGTGTACGACTGTCCATCGCTTTAAAGCACAACGAAACATTCATGGACCGTAAAAGCTGCCTCCCAACTAGAGAAACCAAAATATGTAATTGGTGCGGTGCAGACTGGTAAAAAAGATAATGTATGGCAAAGGACATTATATTATTCACCGACTGCAAACTCACAAGTGCTAAACTTTATCTCAATTCAGCATTCTTTTCTCAAGATGATTCGCATTTGGACTTCAAAAAAGTTTCGACATTTTGGTCAATATGTACTCTCAATTTTGTAAATACCATTATGACTGCAATAGTGATCGTTCTTTACTAACCATCGCCAAGTATTAATGTAACGGCCCTCTCGCGATTAATGATTGATCGCATCAGAACGAGCCTGTAAAACATGCTACCGTAGATGTGTGAATAGAGTTCGAATGCAAAGAAGATTCACCACCGAATACAATTGCATATTGTTTTAATCTTACGTGATCGCGTTGTTGAATATTGTCCATTGACCGACATTATCCGCAAAATTGCATAGATCAGCAAAATCTGCGAGATACGAAGCATCATGGTTAATTCGCAATCATCATGGTTTAAAGTCGGCATATGGAAACGTTCCATATAGCATGGCTGAGGTTCAATAACAGCTGGAGTTGAAGGTTCAACGGACGACGACACGTGTCCTATCGTATATGTTAAGGGTCATGAAAAACGAGAATGGCTAGCTGATATAATAAATATAAAAAATGAGCTATTTATTGAGTCGTTGAATATAGACTTTGACGATATGGATGTCTCAAGTAAATTAGATGGAAGTTTTACTCTACGATGTAAAAAGCATAAAAACAGTTGTGCCTTACAAAATGTATTTAAATTCTTTAATTGGTGGCTGAATCATAAAGATTCATGCAAATAGAAGATATGTAACATTATGTACTTTTTATTCTCCTCACCCCGTACTTAGTTATGTCAGCATCACCTGATATCGGATTGTGCAACTGAATACAATATTACTTTCGAATGTGGAACTCATTTTTTTCGATGGAATTTGATTGAAAATAAATTAATATAATCGCCCAATGATATTCGAAATCATTCATCAGTATACGTTCGTTAGATGTTCGTGAGCCGTTTGTTGGAAGTTTGCGAGGCATTCAAAGATTTTCGATAGTAGTTCGTGAAAACGTTCCAGAGAGACTTCCGAAGACATTCATAAGACGTTCGAAGCCGTTTGAGCGACGTTCGAAAACATTCATAAGGCGTTTGAAAACACGCATGAGAGGGTTCAAAGCGTTTAAAGAGACTTGCTACGACGTTCATGAGACGTTTAAAGATGTTCGTGAGACATTCAAGAGACTTTCGAAAACGTTCATAAGACGTTTGAAGACATTCATGAGAGGTGCGAAGACCTTCAGAGACTTTCGAAGACGTTCAAGAGATCTATGACGATATTTATAATACGTTTAAAGACATCGATGAGGGGTTCGAAGACGTTTAAGAGACTTTAAAAGACATTCACAAGGGTCTTGAAGACATTCAAGAATCTTTCGAATACGTTCAAGAAACCTTCGACGACATTCGTAATACGTTTGAAGACATTCATGAGGGGTTCGAAGACGCTTAAGAGAGGCTTTTAAATATATTCACGAGGGGTTTGTCCAAAGACATTCATAATACGTTTGAAGACATTCAAGAGACGTTCGAAAACATTCATAAGACGTTTGAAGACATGCATGAGGGGTTCAAAGAGTTTAAAGAGGCTTCCTACGACGATCATGGGACGTTTGAAGATGTTCGTGAGACATTCAAGAGACTTTCGAGAACGTTCATAAGAAGTTTGAAGAGAGGTGCGGAGACCTTCAGAAACTTTCGAAGATATTCACGAGGGGTTTGAAGACGTTCAAGAAACTTTCGATTACGTTCAAGAGACATTCGACGACATTCATAATACGTTTGAAGACATTAATGGGTGGTTCGAAGACGCTTGAGGGACTTTCAAAGACATTCACGAGGGGTTCGAAGACGTTCAAGAGACTTTCGACGACATTCATAAGACGTTTGAAGATATGCATGAGGGGTTCAAAGAGTTTCAAGAGACTTTCTACGACGATCATGAGACGTTTGCAGATGTTCGTGAAACATTCAAAAGACTTTCGAAAACGTTCATAAGAAGTTTGAAGACATTCATGAGAGGTGCGAAGACCTTCAGAGACTGTCAAAGACATTAAAGAAATCTTCGACAATATTCGGAAAACGTTTGAACACATCGATGAGGGGTTCGAAGACTCTTGAGAGACTTTCAAAATCATTCACGAGAGGTTTAAAGACGTTCAAGAAACTTTCAGATACGTTCAAGAGACTTTCGACGAAATTCATAATACGTTTAAATACATTCATGAGGGGTTCGAAGGCGCTTGGGAGACTTTCAAAGACATTCACGAGGGGTCTGAAGACGTTCAAGAGACTTTTGACGAAATTCATAATACGTTTAAATACCATCATGAGGGGTTCGAAGGCGCTTGGGAGACTTTCAAAGACATTCACGAGGGGTCTGAAGACGTTCAAGAGACTTTCGACGGCGTACATTATACATTGGAAGACATTCATGTGGGGTGCGAAGACACTTAAGAGACTTCCAAAGACATTCACGAGAGGTGCGAAGACATTCAGAGACTTTCGAAGACATTCACGAGATCTTTGACAATATTCATAATACGTTTGAAGACATCGATGAGAGGATCGACGATGTTTTAGAGACTTTCAAAGACATTCACGAAGGGTTTGAAGACGTTCAAGAAACTTTCGAATACGTTCTAGAGACTTTCGACGACATTCATAATACGCTTGAAGACATTCATGAGGGGTTCGAAGACGCTTGAGAGACTTTCAAAGACCTTCACGAGAGGTTCGAAGACGTTCAAGAGACTTTCGACGACATTCATGATACGTTTGAAGACATTCATGTGGGGTTCGAAGACGCTTAAGAGACTTTCAAATACATTCACGGGAGGTTTGAAGACGTTCAAGAGGCTTTCGAAGACGTTCAGAAATCTTCGACGTCATGCATAATACGATCTTCGACGACATCCATAAACCGAAGACATTCATGACGTTTGAGTTTCGCTGTCATACATTCACAGCAATTCGCTGTCATACATTACAAACTCAAACGTCGTCAAACCTCCCGTGAATGTATTTGAAAGTCTCTTAAGCGTCTTCGAACCCCACATGAATGTCTTCAAACGTATCATGAATGTCGTCGAAAGTCTCTTGAACGTCTTCGAACCTCTCGTGAAGGTCTTTGAAAGTCTCTCAAGCGTCTTCGAACCCCTCATGAATGTCATCAAACGTATTATGAATGCGGCCGAAAGTCTCCCGAACGTATTCGAAAGTTTCTCGAACGCCTTCGAACCCATCGTGAATGTCTTTGAAAGTCTCTAAAACATCGTCGATCCTCTCATCGATGTCTTCACACGTATTATGAATATTGTCAAAGAACTCTTGAATGTCTTCGAAAGTTTCTGAATGTCTTCGCACCTCTCGTGAATGTCTTTAAAAGTCTCTTAAGCGTCTTCAAACCCCACATGAATGTCTTCAAACATATTATGTACGCCATCGAAAGTCTCTTAAACGTCTTCGAACCCCTCGTGAACGTCTTTGAAAGTCTCTCAAGCGTCTTCGAATCCCTCATGAATGTAATCAAACGTATTATGAATGTCGTCGAAAGTCTCTTGAACGTATTCGAAAGTTTCTTGAACGTCTTCAAACCCTCCGTGAATGTCTTTGAAAGTCTCTAAAACATCGTCAATTCTCTCACCGATGTCTTCAAACGTATTATGAATATTGTCAAAGAACTCATGAATGTCGTCGAAAGTCTCTTGAACGTCTTCGAACCTTTCGTGAAGGTCTTTGAAAGTCTCTCAAGCGTCGTCGAACCCATCATGAATGTCTTCAAACGTATTATGAATGTGGTCGAAAGTCTCTCGAACGTATTCGAAAGTTTCTCGAACGCCTTCAAACCCTTCGTGAATGTCTTCGAAAGTCTCTAAAACATCGTTGATCCTCTCATCGATGTCTTCAAACGTATTATGAATATTGTCAAAGAACTCTTGAATGTCTTCGAAAGTTTCTGAATGTCTTCGCACCTCTCGTGAATGTCTTTAAAAGTCTCTTAAGCGTCTTCGAACCCCTCGTAAACGTCGTTGAAAGTCTCTCAAGCGTCTTCGAATCCCTCATGAATGTAATCAAACGTATTATGAATGTCGTCGAAAGTCTCTTGAACGTATTCGAAAGTTTCTTGAACGTCTTCAAACCCCTCGTGAATGTCTTTGAAAGTCCCTAAAACGTCGTCGAATCCCCTCATCGATGTCTCAAACGTATCATGAATATCGTTAAAGATCTCTTGAATGTCTTCGAACGTCACTGAAGGTCTTCGCACCTCTCATGAATGTCTTCAAACTTCTTATGAACGTTTTCGAAAGTTTTTTGAATAACTCACGAACATCTTCAAACGTCTCATGATCGTCGTAGAAAGTCTCTTGAAACTCTTTGAAGGCCTCATGCACCTCTTCAAACGTCTTATGAATGTCGTCGAAAGTCTCTTGAATGTCTTCAAACGTATTACGAATGTCTTTGGACAAACCCCTCGTGAATGTCTTTGAAAGTCCCTAAAACGTCGTCGAACCCCCTCATCGATGTCTCAAACGTATCATGAATATCGTTAAAGATCTCTTGAATGTCTTCGAACGTCACTGAAGGTCTTCGCACCTCTCATGAATGTCCTCAAACTTCTTATGAACGTTTTCGAAAGTTTTTTGAATAACTCACGAACATCTTCAAACGTCTCATGATCGTCGTAGAAAGTCTCTTGAAACTCTTTGAAGGCCTCATGCACCTCTTCAAACGTCTTATGAATGTCGTCGAAAGTCTCTTGAATGTCTTCAAACGTATTACGAATGTCTTTGGACAAACCCCTCGTGAATGTCTTTGAAAGCCTCTCTTAAGCGTCTTCGAACCCCTCACGAATGTCTTCAAACGTATTATGAATGTCGTCGAATGTCTCTTGAACGTAATCGAAAGTTTCTTGAACGTCTTCAAACCCCTCGTGAATATCTTCGAAAGTCTCTGAAGGTCTCCGCACCTCTCTTCAAACTTCTTATGAACCTTCTCGAAAGTCTCTTGAATGTCTCACGAACATCTTCAAACGTCCCATGATCGTCGTAGGAAGCCTCTTTAAACTCTTTGAACCCCTCATGCATGTCTTCAAACGTCTTATGAATGTTTTCGAATGTCTCTTGAATGTCTTCAAACGTATTATGAATGTCTTTGGACAAACCCCTCGTGAATATATTTAAAAGCCTCTCTTAAGCGTCTTCGAACCCCTCATGAATGTCTTCAAACGTATTACGAATGTCGTCGAAGGTTTCTTGAACGTATTCGAAAGATTCTTGAATGTCTTCAAGACCCTTGTGAATGTCTTTTAAAGTCTCTTAAACGTCTTCGAACCCCTCATCGATGTCTTTAAACGTATTATAAATATCGTCATAGATCTCTTGAACGTCTTCGAAAGCCTCTGAAGGTCTTCGCACCTCTCATGAATGTCTTCAAACGTCTTATGAACGTTTTCGAAAGTCTCTTGAATGTCTCACGAACATCTTTAAACGTCTCATGAACGTCGTAGCAAGTCTCTTTAAACGCTTTGAACCCTCTCATGCGTGTTTTCAAACGCCTTATGAATGTTTTTGAACGTCTCTCAAACGGCTTCGAACGTCTTATGAATGTCTTCGGAAGTCTCTCTGGAACGTTTTCACGAACTACTATCGAAAATCTTTGAATGCCTCGCAAACTTCCAAGAAACGGCTCACGAACATCTAACGAACGTATACTGATGAATGATTTCGATTATCATTGGGCGATTATATTAATTTATTTTCAATCAAATTCCATCGAAAAAAATGAGTTCCACATTCGAAAGTAATATTGTATTCAGTTGCACAATCCGATATCAGGTGATGCTGACATAACTAAGTACGGGGTGAGGAGAATAAAAAGTACATAATGTTACATATCTTTTATTTGCATGAATCTTTATGATTCAGCCACCAATTAAAGAATTTAAATACATTTTGTAAGGCACAACTGTTTTTATGCTTTTTACATCGTAGAGTAAAACTTCCATCTAATTTACTTGAGACATCCATATCGTCAAAGTCTATATTCAACGACTCAATAAATAGCTCATTTTTTATATTTATTATATCAGCTAGCCATTCTCGTTTTTCATGACCCTTAACATATACGATAGGACACGTGTCGTCGTCCGTTGAACCTTCAACTCCAGCTGTTATTGAACCTCAGCCATGCTATATGGAACGTTTCCATATGCCGACTTTAAACCATGATGATTGCGAATCAACCATGATGCTTCGTATCTCGCAGATTTTGCTGATCTATGCAATTTTGCGGATAATGTCGGTCAATGGACAATATTCAACAACGCGATCACGTAAGATTAAAACAATATGCAATTGTATTCGGTGGTGAATCTTCTTTGCATTCGAACTCTATTCACACATCTACGGTAGCATGTTTTACAGGCTCGTTCTGATGCGATCAATCATTAATCGCGAGAGGGCCGTTACATTAATACTTGGCGATGGTTAGTAAAGAACGATCACTATTGCAGTCATAATGGTATTTACAAAATTGAGAGTACATATTGACCAAAATGTCGAAACTTTTTTGAAGTCCAAATGCGAATCATCTTGAGAAAAGAATGCTGAATTGAGATAAAGTTTAGCACTTGTGAGTTTGCAGTCGGTGAATAATATAATGTCCTTTGCCATACATTATCTTTTTTACCAGTCTGCACCGCACCAATTACATATTTTGGTTTCTCTAGTTGGGAGGCAGCTTTTACGGTCCATGAATGTTTCGTTGTGCTTTAAAGCGATGGACAGTCGTACACATCCCAAGAGCGAAAACTCATATTCAAGTATCGCACACTTTCCAATGTTCGAAGTAATGATAATTTATTGATCTCATCTAATATCTCAACCGACCTATTACAACAAAGAGGCTGAACCATGGCTGAGTAGGATGGAATTTTTAGAAAAAGCCCCCCTCGTTGTCATTGACTGCTCAAAACAAAACGATTCTCTCAAGTCCGGTCCTGTTGATGTGCGCCTTGAGTTTGAATTGGAAAACAATATTCCACCGCAAACTTCAGCGTACTGCATGATCCTCCATGATCGTATTGTCGAGCACAATCCAATCAGTGGTGGGGTTAAAAAATTGGTATAAACTCATGCCAATGATCCGCGCCCACTTCAGTCAACATGGAGCTTATCGTCGACGTGCAAGGGTTCAAGAGACCCGTCAACGAATTTGTCCTAAAGGAGATGTCCATCGTCAAACTCCATGAGAAGAACGCTGAACCGCTGACATTCTTCTTCGATGCACCATTCGCCTGGGACGCTTTACCGGCCAAGTACAAAATGACAAACAAGTGGCTGGAACGCAATTATCATGGAATACGATGGGAACACAGCGGCATACCATACGAGGCAGCTAGAACGACAATTCGAGGAATCTTGGAAGGAGCTCCTACGATCTATGCCAAGGGATTCGAGAAGTGCTCATGGCTATCGAGATTCACGGATTCAGCAATAAAAGTCATCGATCTGGAGACTCTGGACTGTCCATCGCTGCAGAAGTTGCCGAAAATCGCAAACGTTAAATGTCACCATCATTCCTTCAATACAAAATACAATTGCGCCAAAGCGAATGTAAAGTCGTTGAAAAGCTGGCTCTCTGTGTAGGAAGCGTTGTGTGAGCGAGGGATTTTTTAAATGAATAAAAACATTTTGATCAAATATCGTTCTCCATTTATTTCCTATATCTACAGCGAATACAGTCTGACGACAATTTTTTTTTCTTACATTATATTCGATGAAAAAGTTTTATGTACATTTTTACATAGCATCAAGCGTTGAAAACTCTACGATGATGACTGTGATGCAAACAGTCCTTGCACTCTATGCTGGTGACGATGCCAGCTGCCGCTGAACTCGTTGTTTCCACCGGGCCTTCTCGAGCGTTCTTTTCCACCTTACTCAGACTCAAGCGTCGAAAACTCTACGATGATGATGACTGTGATGCAAACAGTCCTTGCACTCTATAAAGGTGACGATGCCAGCTGCCGCTCAACTCGTTGTTTCCACCGTGCCTTCACGAGCGTTCTTTTCCACCATACTCAGACTCGATGAAACTCGACGCTGTTGTATTTTCCGCCAATGTACTTCATGTAGAGTTGACCATTGCGCGCCAGTTGCAGCATACTCTCGAACATTTTCAGATCTTGATCGAAGGCCTTTACCAGCCGCGCTAGCAAGAAGACGGCAAACTCATTTGCAACGTCCATGATGTAGCGTTTTCCAAACTTGGTCTGTACAGCTCTCATGGCCGTGATTTGATAATCCGAATGGACGTTGAGTTCTGACAACTTCTTCGTTGGGAGAAATTCCGCCATCAGGCTGACTTTGTTCATATTTGAGAGATCCATTTTCACTCTTTTTCAAAGTTCTTTTCGGGAACCCCGTACGTAGAGAATTTCCCCCTCGCAACACTTTTCACTGTCCCGACGTTGGGGTGGAGGACCATCAATGTGATCCTTCATCTGTGGCGTATTATAATGCTCCATGCATGGAAGATACGATATCACTTCACTATCGTTCCGATGATGCTCCGGCAAACGATCCCACAGTAAACCAATAAAGTTACCCCAATACTTTAGGAGCAAGACCTTTGGAACCTGTTCGAGCTCGTTTTTGGTCAAGTCCAGGGGGTGCTTGGTCGGATGCACTGCGTACATACTCGCACATGTGAACATCTTGACGTAATCGTGTGGAATGAAACCTCGACGGGTTGAAACTTGTTTCGGAATAACGCTGCAGCTGCATGCAATAAATAAAGCATTTTATGGGCTTTAAAGGGCAACCCTTCGTATGAGAACTATCGTTGTCTCACTCTCGAAAATTTTCCGAGCCATAAATAGAAGTCCCCCCCCCACGCACACACACATACATGCACCCATTTGTCTAAGGTGTTTTATATATATATATATATATATATATATATATATATATATATATATATATATATATATATATATATATATATATATATATATATATATATATATATATATATATATATATATATATATAAACTCCTGTGAATAGTCTAGACAAAAATGCTCCGCTTATATTTATAAAATGTTGATAATAAATTATCAGATTTTATGGGTTTTCAAGGACCCGCGACTCTATGATGCCCCCTCCCCCACAGAGTCGACAGCGGCTTCCCCCTCTCGCCCGCGGGTTCAGCTATCGCCGGGAAGACATCGTCACCAAAAACTAGCATCCCCACTCTCTAACACCCCTCCCCTTTCCCGCCGCCGGAACCCCGCACTCGGCTGCCGCATGCAGGATCCCCCCCCTCCGCCATGCATACCCTGGCTTCCCCGCGCTCGACTCCCCCGCCCCGCTCCCCCCTGAGATCCCTGAGTTAGAACCGGCCTATTACCACTACTTACATTCAATACATTCTTAACAATATCAATATTTATCAGGTGATGCTGGATACCCGCTAGAACCATGGCTCATGACACCCTTGGCTACTTATCCTGAAGATACTCAGCAATTTCAATACACGCAGCAGCTTTGCAAGGCAAGGAACGTTGTTGAACGATTTTTTGGTGTTTTTAAATCTGTATGGAGATGTCTGTCCTATCAGCGTGTGCTTATGTACGAACCGGCATTTGCAGCAAAAATAGTTAATGCCTGTGCAGTATTGCATAATATGAGAATACACCATCGTTTGAATAACGAAGTATTCCAAGCAGCGATAGCTGATCATCGTCAAATCGAAAACATTGATGTAGATTTTGATAATGACTTACCTCAAAGAGGACCACGCGCTGTGGCTCAGAGGATCCAACGGCAAATTATGAGGGAGAGATTCCCTCATTACCGTGACGCACAAGATATGAGAGATGAGCACGATGAATGAACTACCGTTTTTTCTATTTTGATTGGTATACGTCAATTACTAAACTACGAATTACAGCTATCGCTATTCAATGTGTAATATTTATTGTAATAACTACTGTAACATGAAAACATGTCTAATGCGTTTGTACATATCTAAATTATAATTTGAAATTCACTGTAAAAATCCATGTGTACTTTCGTCGGCGTATGTGCGCGATAGATAGTATTGGGAGAATTGTATACAGATTTTGTGAGGGAGCGTTTTGAAAATAAAAAGCGATTTGAAATACCTTGTGATTTGTTTTCATTGTTATTATTAATATTTGGCATGAACCTGTTTATTATATTAACGATGACACTTTTCTCTGCTATTAGACAACTATGTACACATATACACTAAACAAGTAACTTTCAATAAACTTCTTAATACTTTAAATATAAAACCTTTATATAAACATGAAAACTCTATATAGATAAAAAATGTTATTTTTTTCAAAACGTCGACACAATCTTTTATTATAAGAGCGAGCTGCGAGAATGCCTCGTCTCGAGTTTTTTTACTTTCGGCCAAGGTACGAAGAATCTCGTTCCTCTCTTTGTCATTGTCCGCAATTTTTTGCATAGTTGTAGCAAACATCTGAAAAAATAACAATTGTCAAATTTGATTGAATTGATAAATTTGTTAGAAAAAGAATTTTTATTTGCACAATAAGCATATCAAAGACTTGTACTATTTACCTCCATGCACGAAATTTGTCGTTCAGCTAGGTCCACAAAATCTTCCCGCGCATCTTGCAACTGTGTGCCCAACCTATTGGGACCTTGAAAATATAACAAAAATTGTACGCATGTTTTTGTACCTTGTAGCAATTGAATGAAGGACTATAATCATACTCACGACGCTTTATGGCATTTGTGGTTCTTCCCGGACGACTTGAGCTGTTTTGGCGACTCGAATGTTGGTTAGATGTTGACGGTGCACATGGTCGTTTCTGCGGACTCGACAATTGACGAGGTTCGAAGAGTGCAGCTGCTTCAGCGTCTGTTGCTGTTAATGCCCTTTTTGCCTTTTCACTGATTTGTCTGTTATCAAAGACAATTCAGTTTCGTCGGTCCCTTCCATTAGTTCGGCCAGCACGTCATAATCTAAAATGAAACGGTATATACTTTGTTCTGACATCAAAGTAATTTCAGTTCTGAAAGCTGAAAATTTTACTAACTAGTATAATGACTGCTGTCGCTAATGTCACTGATGCTCCTCACTGTCAAGGGATTAGCACCAATCTCCAATATACCTTCGTCCCCATCTGCGAGTAGCTCAATGGCGTTAGGCTGAAATAATTAAAGCGAAACATATATACGTTTGTCAACTTTATGGTTGAAATATCCACAAACTTTCAAACTACGAAAGAAATAATCGTTTGAAATAAAGTAAAAATGTTGACATAGTATTTCTACTACACAACTCAACTTATTACATAGGATTTTTCAATTATTTACACCAAGAAGGTGTAATACATCTGCATTCAAAGACGAATTATTACCTGTTCTTCTGGGAATGCATCCGGACTCTCAACTCCTTCTACGTAATCGTGACCCATTAAACCCAAAATTTTTTGGTCGCGCTCTGTTAGTTTTGGTGGAGGACCTGTCGAGTTGCCTGTTGCAGCTTGATTCGCGCGTATCTTTGCCACTTTTTGAGACACCAGTGTTTTGTTGTCTCGCCACGTCTATAAAAATATTTTAGATGTATATTGTTTGGAGCTACGGAAACATCTTGATGTGAAATATTTAAATATCCCTTCCATGTGTCAACTATTTTTCAATGAGAACATAACGCTATTGACTTACGGATTTCCATGACTTCACGTCTTTTGTTCTTCCATCGGTCCACATCTTATTTAATTCGTCCGCCAACTTCTCCCATGAAGCAGACAAATCAGATTTGCCGTGCAATGTTAGAAATTTCCCTGTAGCCACATGAGGATTCTGGACAAAGTAATCAACCATGAAATCGATTTGCGATGCGGTTGCCTTTGCTTGTCTTTTCCTCGCGCCTACTGCCACGCACGTTTTGTTCCTAAAACAAAATTCGAACCACGTTTAATGAATTTCATGTACTTAAGCAAATATATACAACCTACGAGTGTACGGCCGGTTGTTCCATCTTCAGGAAAATTCTACCTGCAGGTTGTAGCATCGGATAACAGACTTTTAACTATGGATATAATCAAATAAAATTCACCGGGAGGTAGAAAAACCGGTCCGAAATATGCATGTATAACCTATAATTCCACCTGTCATATTGTAATACACGTATTGTTAAATATTTTCATTACAAACGTATTTACTTACTGCGATTGCGAAGCCATTGTCGAACGAAATAAATTCTTTACTTTTCACTGTCGAAAAATCACGCCGAAGTATATGTAATAAAGGCACCATGGAGACTAGAGACCATGAAAGGCACAAAGAAACACGATTTGTAAACAATGCTTCCCATTCGACGATTACTAGTTATTTATGAGAAGTTACTAAAATGCCGGTGGTTCTCAACATCAACCATCGATAGATTTTTCTATTTCACGTAGTAAACGTCACTTCCGTATAGGCTTGAAACATACCGACGACGTTAAATAACGACGTTTCGTTATCGCATTCTGTAACGTCGAAGCAACGCTATTTGGAGTTACGGAATCAGACAGTCGTTATCCGTTTGTCGTTACACACGGTAGACGTCGCTATCGTTACCATAACGTTCCGATTCGTTATAGACATAACGAGTTACAGAATCCCGCTGAGGCCCCCTGTCACTGGTAGATAAATGCTGTTCGCAAAATGTCCTTGCCGCACTGTGGCGCTAGTAGTCGTGTGACAGGCATGCATATATATATATATGTTGCGCTGTTGTTTCGAATATTCTACATGAATTAAAGTCTATTGGTATATTTGGAATGATTTTTCCATCTAATGATTTTCCGTTCGAACACAATAAATAACGTCGCAATAATGATAACAGGACGGAAGCCACGAAAGTATCGAATCGTTCAGCTGATCGGAGTATTTAGAGCCAAAGGCTGTCACATGACAGCCAACGCTAGGCAGTGGCGATTTCAAGAACTAAAAAGCCGGGACAAAACGCGTTTTCGTTTATCGTATAGGAATAGTAGGCCAGTTTCAGGGGGCTGATCCAGACGTGACAGTTGCAACATGGCTGCCGGACCATTATAGCGACCGGAAGTTTTTGAACATGGAGGCTAGAGTGGGAGGAGTCCGATCTCTAATGGAGAGACTTGAAAAAAGTGGCTACAAAAATGTGGTCAAACAGGGATGGCGCCACTATTGCTTAGACCTCGAGAAGTGAGCTGCGTGTGACAGTGACGGAACAAGTAAACAATGAGAAGTGAGCTGTGCATAAGGCAGCATGATACTTGAGAAGTAGGCTGCGTACGAGAGAGATGCAAAATTATATATAGCCAGATCGCGCGCAAAAGTTACCCCCTCTCTACCCTCTTGCGCGCCCATCACACAATCATAGTAGCGAGTGTCCGTGAGCGAGCGGTGCTCGGACATCTTCGGAAAGAGCCGAGCGCGCCGAAGTTTCCCGACCGCGCTTTCGGCAGCTACACCAACACATGGACGCTGAGCTCGTTCATGTGCGGCCAAGCCGAAACGAAGGCTTCAAGGGAAAAAGCAATCTGAGCACGACTCGCGCGTGACGTCACCCGACGGAACGCGCGAGGCTTTTAGATGATTTCAATGCTTATTTAGCACTTGATTCTCTGCGTTAGGGGGCGTCCATTAATTACGTGAGGCGTTTAGGGGGGGTCGAGCGAAATCTCGCCCAATCTCACGTGGGGGAGAGGGGGGCTTCGGCAAATATCACGTAATTTTCGTAATTTTAGTAATTTTAGTAATCACGTAATTTTTATCACGTAGGGAGAGTCCCTCTACTACTTTACATGGTAAACGGTACTACAACCGCAGGTACTTCTACTACAATTTATTTTCCGTGGACGTATGCAATTTGAAAAATCTCACGTGAGATTAGGGGAGGGTGGAGGGGGTCGAGCAAAATCTCACATCTCACCAGGGGCAGAGGGGGGGGGGGGGGGGGTCGAAAAATCGCCAAAATCACCTCACGTAAGTAATGGATGCCCCCTTATCAATGTATACAAAAAAATGTATCGTGCACCCTGATCGCTTATTTTTTTAGTTTATACGTTAATTTAAATATAATTATGAATCCAAATTACAACTTATTTATCTTCTAAAAAATTGTTTACGCTTTACTCACACCCGTCCTTATGCCAAATACATTATAATTAATAAAAGTAAGCGGAAATATATTTATATTCGTATTATCCCCAGTGGAATGGAAGACCTAAAAAAAAAATTGGTCAAAATGACCCTATTTCGGTCACAGTCATTTTCTGCCCTTTTTGAACCAAAAAAAGTGACTGAACAGTGACCGAACACTGTTTTTTTTAGGTTAGTCACTTGACCGGTATTTTTCGGTTTTTGGTCACTGAAATAGAAGTGAGGTTAGTCACTTGACCGTTTTTTTTCGGTTTTCGGTCACTGTAATAAAAGTGAGGTGACACTTGACACTTGAGGTGTTTCATCTGATTTTCCATCTGTAAATGAGAAAGTAAATAATTATTATATGTCGACAAGAATTAAAAGAAATATACATTCTTTTCTTGCAATTATTGCTATTTTGTGTAGCACGATACAGTATATATGTGTTCCACGCTGCTGCTGCTGCTGCTGCTTTGTAAACAAGATGAAATTAAAATATTGTAAAGAAAACACTTTTGCGCGCGATCTCGCTGCACTGCGTGCTGGGATGCGTATTCGATTCTCTTCCATCCCTTTTACACGACATCGATACTCAGCTTACTTCTCGAGGTCTTAGAGATAGTGGCACCATCCCTGGTTGACCACATTTTTGTAGCCACCTCGAAATGCACAGATCGGCCTCCTCCCACTCTGGCCTCCCTGTTTTTGAACGAAGGTCGCCCTTCCCGGCCATTTAGTTGTATTGCGCATGCGCGCCCGCAGGCGCACATGCCGACCCAAGGTGAACGGTGGGTCATCGTGAGCTCGGCGTGGTCGCGCATATCAACCCAGCGATTGCGATCAGACAGCGACCACGGTCGTTAGTGGACCGCGGTTTCGAGGGCAGTGAGCATTGCGGGCGTTAAGTGGACCGCACCTCTAGGACTACGGCTTCTGGCAACCAATCAGAACCGTCCACATAGGATTCACATGTATTTTGCGTTGGCATAATTTAGCGATCGACTACTAAACGTCCTGAATAGAATATCAAACGCTGTTAGATGTTTATCTATTGATTAAGTCTTATCACAATAAAATTAGCCACAAAATAATGGGTCAATTTATGTTAGAAAATCCTTTTTCGGCTGCGGCTTCTGGCTACCAATTACAGCTCGTCGGTCACGATACACAAGTATTTCTCGTTGGCGCAATCTAGTGATCGACTAGCAATCGTTCTAAATTGAATACCAAACGCTTCCGGGAGTTTTTTTTCTATAAATCAAAACTCATTGAAGAGAAACCAGACAAGAGATAGCGAGTGCATCAGTGTATTACAATTTTGCTCTGTGGTTGAACCTTCAGTGACCAATCGCAGTCCTCTAATCAAAACGCCGGATTTCCGTTCTTGGTTCGGTTATGAATTTGGATCCTGATCCGTCGTAGCCGAGGCGTAAAATTTTTTTCATTCGTCACCTCATAAGGAAATAATTATTTAATTGAAGTATGTTCGAACTTATTACTAATAAAGAATCAAATCAAAGAAACTCAACAGGAAGTTACAGAAGAAAGATGACCCAAAGATCGGCCGCCTGGAAACTTTATGGTTATAATTAAATGAGACTTTGTTTCCGTAAAGTTGGCCGGACTTTTTTTATTGATCACACAATCCATAAAATACCACGCCGAATCGTTTGGTGGTCACAAATATGCAAATCCCAGCGTTTGGAAGTTAATTCATTACTTATCCTGGTCGAAAAAAATATACGTCCAGGTGCATACGATGAAGGGCCGTAATTGGTGATTTATAGATCCAACGGAATACGGCGCAGTGATAATTCAATTTATTTATGTTTTTCTTAGCCGATCTCGTTCCAATAAGTCTCAAATGGAAGTTTAATTAAAACGTTGGGTAGTTAATTCCTTAATTACGGCAATCGAAAAACCATCTATGTTTAGATGAAGGGATAGAGGGCTGTAGTCGGCTGTTGATGGATCCAACAAAGTACGGAGCAGTGACATAAGAATTTCTTTATGTATTTTCACCGACCTCGTTTCAATAAGTCTCATACGGATGATAATCGTTTTGTAATGATTGGTAGCTTAATTTAAAAATTTAGTGGTTAATTCCTCGATTACGACGATCAAAAAATCATCTACCCTCAGACGAAGGTGATAGAGGGCTGTAGCTGGCTGCTGAATGATCTAACGGAATACGGAGCAGCGATATTTCAATTTAGTTACGTTTTTCTTCACCGACCTCGTTCTAATAAGTCCCAAATAGAAGATAATCGATTGGTAGCTTAAAAAAGCGTTTAGAAGTTAATTCCATGTTCACGCCAATCCTAAAACCATCTATGTTTGGACAAAGGGATAACAGGTCGTAGCTGGCTACTGATAGATCCAACGGAATACGGAGCAGTGATATTTCAATTTCTTAAATTTTGTCTTCACTAATCTCGTTTTAATAAGTCTCATACGGAAGATAATCGTTTAGTAGTGATTGGTAGCATTATCAAAACGTTTGGTAGTCAATTCCTCAATTACGCCGATCGAAAAATCATCGACCCTTAGAGGCAGGCGATATAGGGCTGGAATTGGCTGCTGAAGCATCTAACGAAATACCGAGCAGTGATATTTAAATTTCTTCATGTATTTCTTCACCGAACTCGTTTTAATAAGTCTCAAACGAAAAATAATCGTTTGGTAGTGATTGGTAATTCCATTAAAACGTTTGGTAGTTAATTCGTTAATCACGCGAATTGCAAAACCATCTATATTCAGATGAAGGGATAGAAGGCAGTAGTTGGCTGTTGATGTGGTGTTTTTTTTTCATCGATCTCGTTCCAATAAGTCTTCTAAAGAAGATCATCGTTTGGTAGTGATTGGTAGCTGAATTAAAACGTTTGGTAGATAATTTCTCAATTACGCCTATCGAAAAACCATCTATGATTAGCCGCAGGCGATAGATGGCTGTAGGTGGCTGCTGATGGATGCAACGGAATACGGAGCAGTGATATATCTATTTCTTTATGTTTTTTTTACCGATCTCGTTTCAATAAGTCTCATACGGAAGATGATCGATTGGTAGTGATCTGGAGCTTAATTAAAACGTTTAGTAATTGATTCCTCAACTACGGCGATCGAAAACCATCTTCGGTTAGACGCTGGCGATAGGGGGCTGTAGTTGGCTGCTGAAGGATCTAACGGAATATGGAGCAGTGATATTGCAATTTCTTTATGATTTTTTTCACCGATCTCGTTCTAATAAGTCTCTTATGGAAGAGAATCGTTTGGCAGTGATCGGTAGCTTAATGGAAACGGTTAGTAGTTAATTCCCTGATTACGCCAATCCTAAAATCATCTATGTTTGGACGAAGGCATTGAGAGCTGTAGTTGGCTGCTGAAGGATCTAACGGAAGACGGAGTAGTGATATTTCAATTTCTTTATGTTTTTTTCACCGATCTCGTTCTAATAAGTCTCATACGGAAGATAATCGTTTGGTAGTCTTTTGGAACATAATTAAACCGTTTCGTAGTTAATTCCTCAACTACGCCGATCGAAAAACCATCTTCGGTTAACGCAGGCGACAGGGGGCTGTAGTTGGATGCTGAAGGATCTAACGGAATACGGAGCAGTGATATTTCAATTTCTGTATGTTGTTTCGTAGTAGTTGTGTGTAATTGGAAGCTCAATTCAAGCGTTTGGTAGTTAATTCCTCCATTACGCCGATCAAAAAATGCATCTGCCCTAAGACGCAGATACGTCTCATACGGAAGATAATCGTTTCGTAGTGATTTGGAGCTTAATTAAAACGTTTAGTAGTTAATTCCTCAATTACGTCGATCAGTAATTGACTGCCGCAGGATCTATCGGAAAACGGAGCAGTGATATTTCAATTTCATTGTTTCTCGTCACGGATCTCGTGCCAATAAGTCTCATCGGGAAGATAATCGTTTGGTCGTTATTGGTAGCTTAATTAAGACGTTTAGTAGTTAATTCCATGATTACGAATTGGTTACGGATGGATTCAACGGAATACGAAGCAGTGATGTTTCAATTTTTTTTATGTTTTTTTTTTCACCGATCTCGTTCTAATAAGTCTCATACAGAAGATAATCGTTGGGTAGTAATTGGTAGCTTAATGTAAACGTTTGGTAGTTAATTCCTCAACTACGCCGATCAAAAAATCATTTACGCTATAGCGCAGGCAACAGGGCCGTAGTTGGTTGCTGATGGATCTAACTGAATACCGAGCAGTGATATTTCAATTTCTTTATATTGGTTGGTAATAGTTGGTTTTAATTGGTAGCTTAATTCAAGCGTTTGGTAGTTAATTCCTCAATTACGTCGATCAAAAATTCATCTGCCCCAAGACGCAGGCCATAGAGGGCTGTAATCGGCGGCTGAAAAATCTAACGGAAAACGGAGCAGTGATATTTCAATTTCATTATGTTTTTTGTCACGGATCTCGTGCCGATAAGTTTCATTGGGAAGATAATCGTTTGGTAGTGATTGGTAGCTTAATTAAGACGTTTAGTAGTTAATTCCATTATTACCCCAATCGTAAAACCATCTTTGTTTGGACGAAGGGATAGGGGGCTGTAGCTGGCTGCTGATGGATTCAACGGAATACGGAGCAGTGATATTTCGATTTTTTCATGTTTTTCTTCACCGATTTCGGTCTAATAAGTCTCAAACGGAAGATAATCCGTTGGGAGTGATTGGTAGCTAAACTAAAACGTTTGGTAGTTAATTCCTCAATTACGCCGATGGAAAAACCATCTATGTTTAAATGAAGGAATAGATGGCTGTAGTTGGCTGTTGATGTATCCAACGGAACACGGAGCAGTGATATAAGAATTGCTTTATATTTTTCTTGACTGATCTCGTTCCTATAAGTCTTATACACTAGATAATCGTGTGGTAGTGATAGATAGCTTAATTACAACGTATAGTAGTTAATTCCTCAATTACGCCGAACGAAAAACCATTTGCGGTTAGATGCAAGCGATAGAGGGCTGCAGTTGGCAGCAGATGGATCCAACGGAATACGGAGCAGTGATGAATCTATTTCTTTAAGTTTTTCTGCACCGATCTCGTTCTAAAAAGTCTCATACGGATTATAATCGTTTGGTAGTGATTGGTAACTTAATTAAAAAGTTTGGTAGTCAATTCCTCAATTACGCAGATCCAAAAACAATGTACGGTCAGATGCATGCGATAGAGGGCTGTAGTTGGCTGCTGATGGATGCAACTGAATACAGAACAGTGATATATCGATTTCATTATGTTTTTCTACACCAATCTCGTTCCAACACGTCTCATACGGAAGATAATCGTTTGGTAGTGATTGTTAGCTTAATTAAACCGTTTGATAGATAATTTTTCAATTACGCCGATCAAAAAACCATCTACGGTTAGACGCAGGCGATAGAGGGCTGTAGTTGGCTGCTGATGGATCCAACGGAATACGGATAAGTGGTATATCTATTTCTTTATGTTTTTTTTCACCGATCTCGTTTCCATACGTCTCATACGGAAGATGATCGTTTGGTAGTCATTGGTAGCTCAATTAAAACGTCTGGTAGTTAATTTCACAATTACGCAGATCGAAAAACCATCTTTGGTTAGACGCAGGCGATAGGGGGCTGTAGTTGGCTGTCGAAGGATCTAACGGAATTTGGCGCAGTGATATTCCAATTTCTTTGTCTTTTTTATCACCGATCTTGTTCCAATAAGTCTCAACCCGAAGATGATCGTTTGGCAGTGATTTGGAGCTTAATTACAACGTTTGGTAGTTAATTCCTCAATTACGCCGATCGAAAAACCATCTTTGGTTAGACGCAGGCGATAGGGGGCTGTAGTTGGCTGTCGAAGGATCTAACGGAATATGGCGCAGTAATATTTCAATTTCTTTGTGTTTTTTTATCACCGATCTTGTTCCAATAAGTCTCAACCGGAAGATGATCGTTTGGCAGTGATTTGGAGCATAATTAACACGTTTGGTAGTTAATTCCTCAATTACGGCGATCGAAAAACCATCTTCGGTTAGACGCAGGCGATAGGGAGCTGTAGTTGGCTGCTGAAGGATCTAACGGAATACAGAGCAGTGATATTTCAATTCCTTTATGTTTCGCTTCACCGATGTCGTTCTAATAAGTCTCATAAGGAAGTTAATTCCCCAATTACTCCGATCAAAAGATGATCTGCCCTAAGACGCCGGCCATAGAGGGCTGTAATTGGCTGCTGAATAATCTAACGAAATACGGAGCAAGGATATTTCAATTTCATTATGGTTTTCATCACCGATCTCCTTCCAATAAGTCTCATACGGAAGATAATCATTTGGTAGTGATTGGTAGCTTAATTAAAACGTTTGGTAGTTCATTCCTCCACTATGCCGATCGAAAAGTCATCTAGCCTTAGATGCAGGCGACAGAGGGCTGGTGATGGCTGCCAAAGGATCTAACGGAATACAGAGCAGTGATATGTCAATTTTTTAAATGTTTTTCTTCGCCGATCTCGTTCCATTAAGTCTCAAACGGAAGATAATCGTTTGGGAGTGATTGGTAGCTTAATTAAAACGTTTGGTAGTTAATTCCTTAATCACGCCAATCGAAAAACCATCGATGTTTAGATGAAGGGATTGAGGGCTGTAGTTGGCTGTTGATGGATCCGACGGAATACGGAGCAGTGATACATGAATTTCATTATGTTTTCTTTCACCGATCTCGTTCCAATAAGTCTCATACGAAAAATAATATTTTGGTAGTGATTGGTAGCTTAATTAAAACGTTTGGTACTTCATTCCTTAATTACGCCGATCGAAAAAGCATCTACAGGTAGATGCAGGACATAGAGGCCTGTAGTTGGCTGCTGGTGGATCCAACGGAATATGGAGCAGTGATATATCCAGTTCTTTATGTTTTTTCACCGATCTCGATCCAATAAGTCTCATACGGAAGTCAATCGTCTGGTAGTGATTGGTAGCTTAATCAAAACGATTCGTAGTTAATTCCTCAATTACGCAGATGGAAAAACAATGTACGGTGAGATGCATGCGATAGAGGGCTGTAGTTGGCTGCTGATGGATCCAACTGATTACGGCACAGTGATATATCAATTTCTTCATGTTTTTTTTTCACCGATCTCGTTTCAACACGTCTCATACGGAAGATAATCGTTTGGTAGTGATTGGTAGCTTAATTAAAACCTATGGTAGATAATTTTTCATTTACGCCGATCAAAAAACTATCTACGGTTAGACGCAGGCGATAGAGGACTGTAGTTGGCTGCTGATGGATTCAACGGAATACGGATCAGTGGTATATCTATTTCTTTATGTTTTTTTCACCGATCTCGTTTCAATAAGTCTCATACGAAAGATGATCGTTTGGTAGTGATTTGGAGCTTAATTGAAACATTTGGTAGTTAATTCCTCCACTACGCCGATCGAAAAACCATCTTCGGTTAGACGCAATCGATGGGGGCTGTAGTTGGATGCTGAAGGATCTAACGGAATATGGAGCAGTAATATTTCAATTATTTTATGTTTTTCTTCACCGATGTCGTTCTAATAAGTCTCAAATGGAAGATAATCGTTTGGTGGTAATTGAAAGGCATATTGGCCGGTAATGGATCTAACGGAATACCCAACAGTGACATTCCGGTTTTTTATGTTCTATTCACCAATTTCATTATCCCGCTGGCGCGACGCATCGGACAATATTCGATTTGTTCAAAACTATTGATTCATCAATTTTCTTCTATTAAGTCGTAATTTGAAGATCATCTTGCGTGTAGTACATGCCATAAAGCTGCATTATAACGCCGCAGAACGACGTAGTACGATAGCAACGTTGTTCCCGTGATATTATATAAATCAAACAGAACCCGGTGCGTTGGTCTAGTCGTTAGCGTGCTGGCCGGGGGATCGGGAGGCCTCGGGTTCGAATCCCAGTCGCGTCACTTTCGTCGTGAAACGTTTTTCTTCGATATTTCTCGGCGAAAGACGACTAGTTCCGTGACTGCGAGGTGAACTTCGGACCGGCTGTATCGGTATAGGTTTTTCGCAGTTTCCCTATACCCATCGCAGATATGTCACGGCGAATACGATACAGAGGGGGAAGTTGGCTGCGGCCGCAAGGTGGGCAGTGGAGGGAGGTAGAATGGCTCTAGGGGCAGTTTCCGCAACTATAGGTATAGGGGTAGTGGAATGGGCGGAAGAGGGGCGATGTGGAATCGGAGGTAGAACGACGTTGAGGCGGATTGTGGGCTCGTAAAATGGAGAAAACCCTGTACGACTGAAAAAGGCAATAAAAAAAATATATAAATCAAACAGTCAAGTAAGTTAAACCTGATCTAGAGTTCAAACTATGATGGGGAGATGCGTGTTAACAAAAAGATTGACTACGGTTAAAGGTTGGAAGGAGGAAGAATTCCGGTTCCTTCCGCACCCTTTGCCTTTACGTTCACTTTGAAGAGTGTAATTACAAAACTGGTTTATTAACAGTAAATGCTGGCTAAGCAGCGAATGGTACAAAAGAAATAAATATGGGAATATCAAATAGGACAACACGTCTTAGATGCTTCACAACCGTACGGTTTGTTCACGCACGAAGTCCCGAGCCGACCGCGCGGAAGAGAGCGTTCGCTTGCCTTCCCTCGCCCTCTAGCACCGCGATTCCGAAACTCGGTAGCGACAGTTTTCGTTATCGTAAGCTAGCGATAGCAAATTGCATGCACGATCACAGAAGAAAGGGAGCCTCTTTTTGTCTGTCGCTAGCTAACTTATTGGACTTATTGGAACGAGATCGGTGGAAAAAAACATAAAGAAATTGAAATATCACTACTCCGTATTCCGTTAGATCCTTCCGCAGCCAACTACAGCTCTCAATGCCTTCGTCCGAACATAGATGATTTTAGGATTGGCGTAATCAGGGAATTAACTACTAACCGTTTCCATTAAGCTACCGATCACTGCCAAACGATTCTCTTCCATAAGAGACTTATTAGAACGAGATCGGTGAAAAAAATCATAAAGAAATTGCAACATCACTGCTCCGTATTAGGTTAGATCCTTCAGCAGCCAACTACAGCCCCCTATCGCCAGCGTCTAACCGAAGATGGTTTTTTGATCGCCGTAATTGAGGAATTAATTACTAAACGTTTTAATTAAGCTCCAGATCACTACCAATCGATCATCTTCCGTATGAGACTTATTGAAACATGATCGGTAAAAAAAAAACATAAAGAAATAGATATATCACTGCTCCGTATTCCGTTGGATCCATCAGCAGCCACCTACAGCCATCTATCGCCTGCGGCTAATCATAGATGGTTTTTCGATAGGCGTAATTGAGAAATTATCTAGCAAACGTTTTAATTAAGCTACCAATCACTACCAAACGATGATTTTCCTTAGAAGACTTATTGGAACGAGATCGGTGAAAAAAAAACACCACATCAACAGCCAACTACTGCCTTCTATCCCTTCATCTGAACATAGATGGTTTTGCAATTCGCGTGATTAACGAATTAACTACCAAACGTTTTAATGGAACTACCAATCACTACCAAACGATTATTTTTCGTTTGAGACTTATTAAAACGAGTTCGGTGAAGAAATACATGAAGAAATTTAAATATCACTGCTCGGTATTTCGTTAGATGCTTCAGCAGCCAATTACAGCCCTATATCGCCTGCCTCTAAGGGTCGATGATTTTTCGATCGGCGTAATTGAGGAATTGACTACCAAACGTTTTAATAATGCTACCAATCACTACTAAACGATTATCTTCCGTATGAGACTTATTAAAACGAGATTAGTGAAGACAAAATTTAAGAAATTGAAATATCACTGCTCCGTATTCCATTGGATCCATCAGTAGCCAGCTACAGCCTGCTATCCCTTTGTCCAAACATAAAGAAATTCTTATGTCACTGCTCCGTACTTTGTTGGATCCATCAACAGCCGACTACAGCCCTCTATCCCTTCATCTAAACATAGACGGTTTTTCGATTGCCGTAATTAAGGAATTAACTACCCAACGTTTTAATTAAACTTCCGTTTGAGACTTATTGGAACGAGATCGGCTAAGAAAAACATAAATAAATTGAATTATCACTGCGCCGTATTCCGTTGGATCTATAAATCACCAATTACGGCCCTTCATCGTATGCACCTGGACGTATATTTTTTCGACCACGATAAGTAATGAATTAATTTCCAAACGCTGGGATTTGCATATTTGTGACCGCCAAACGATTCGGCGTGGTATTTTATGGATTGTGTGATAAATAAAAAAAAGTCTGGCCAACTTTACGGAAACAAAGTCTCATTTAATTATAACCATAAAGTTTCCAGGCGGTCGATCTTTGGGTCATCTTTCTTCTGTAACTTCCTGTTGAGTTTCTTTGATTTGATTCTTTATTAGTAATAAGTTCAAACATACTTCAATTAAATAATTATTTTCTAATGAGGTGACGAATGAAAAAAATTTTACGCCTCGGCTACGACGGATCAGGATCCAAATTCATAACCGAACCAAGAACGGAAATCCGGCGTTTTGATTAGAGGACTGCGATTGGTCACTGAAGGTCCAACCAAAGAGCAAAATTGTGAAACACTGATGCACTCGCTATCTCTTGTCTGATTTCCCTTCAATGAGTCTTGATTTATCGAAAAACTCCCGGAAGGGTTTGGTATTCAATTTAGAACGATTGGTAGTCGATCACATGATTGCGCCAACGAGAAATACGTGTGTCTTGTGAATGGCGAGCTGTGATTTTTCACCAGAAGTCTCAGCGGAAAAAGGAATTTCTAACAAAATTTCCCCCATTATTTTGTGGCTAATTTCATTGTGATAAGTCTTAATCGATAGAAACACATCTAATAGCATTTGATATTCTATTCAGGACGCTTGGTAGTCGATCGCTAAATTATGCTAACGCAAAATACATGTGAATTCTCAGTGGACGGTTCTGATTAGTTGCCAGATGCCGTAGTCCTAGAACGGCTGATTAACGCAAATTCACCCGTTATTTTTTTCACCAATTTTGTTCCAACTATTCTTGATCAAAATAAAAATATGCGGTAACGTTTGATATTCTATTCAGGGCATTTCGTAGTTTATCATGAAATTAGGCTAATGAAAAATACATGCGGATCATGAATGGAAAGCTCTGATTGGTGACTAGAAGCCGCGGCGGAAAAATAACCAATTTTCGCACATTCCCAGCTTATTTTTGGTTAATCCTGTGTTAATGAGACTTGATCGATAGAAAAGCATATTATAGTGTTTGGTATTCTATCCGGGGCGTTTCGTAGTCGATCAAGAAATTATTCCAACGCATAATTCGTGTGGGTCCTGAATGGAGGGTCGTGAATAGTTGCTAAATGACTATTAAGGCCCGGTTCCACAACTCTCGGTTAAACGAGTTAACCGAAGTTGAAGGGCGACTGGACCAATCAGAACCACGCTTAGCGGGCTAAATTCGGGTTAACCCGGTTAACCGAGAGTTGTGGAACCGGGCATTACGAATCGTTTGGTGATCGTTTGGTAGCGCATAGAAATCGTTTGGTAGTTTTCCGTTTTTTTTTAAATTGAGATTTACAAATCGGTCCATAATTTGGCACCCTACCCCCTCCCTTTGACTAATCAAGCTTTTATCCACGGATCGTTTAGTAGTCGTGCGTGCGTAAACAGGTTCTTTGTCCGCCGCGACGTGTGGCGACCAATCACAGCTGACCGTTCAGTTCATCATGGTGAGCCGCTATTTGTCGCCAGAAGCCGCAGCGGAAAAAGGAATTTCTAACAAAAATTCACCCATTATTTTGAGGCTAATTCATTCTGATGCGACTTAATCGATAGAAAAATAAATCATAGCGTTTGGTGTTCTACTCAGGTCTTTTGGTAGTCGATCAATCAATAACGCCAATGCAAAATACAGCGAATTGGGAATGCAGCGCTGGGATTGGTAGCCAGAAGCTGCACTGGCAGGTCTATTTATTAGCGTAGATGCACTCGTTATTTCTTGTCCAATTACGTTCTAAGGCGCCGCGATTGATAGAAAAACATCCGGTAGCGTTTGGTATTTTATTCGGGACGTTTGATAGTCTCTCATTCAAATACGATAATACAAAATACGTGCCTATCAGGAATAGAGAGCTGTGATTGGTCGCCAGAAGCCGCAGGGGCCGAACGATGTGACATTTTCATAGTTAGATTTGTTAATAAACTTCGACCGACCCGAAAGGAATTACGCGTATCCGAAACGGAAGGCTGTGATTGGTCGCGATAATATACGACGTTTTTGCGATAGATGGTGTTGGTTATCGAGTCTTTTTCCGCTGCCCATCGTCCTATCTTATGGATTGAAATTTTCTTTTTGATTTTCCGAACCAATGGGAAACTACCAAACGATTTGAATGGTTTATCAAACGCTACCAAATGAACACCAAATAATTCGTAAAAAAAAAGTTCGATTACTCAAAGTTGGGGGAGCCAATTTACTGCCCAATTTTTGATTATCGATTTTAAAAAAACGGAGAACTGCCAAACGGATTGAATGGAAACGCTACCAATCGATTTGTAAAAAAAAGTTCGATTAGTCAAAGTGGCGGGGGGGGGGGGCTAACTTTGATGAGGTCTCAAGTCGGTATCGCAGTCAGCGTGAACACGAATGGGTAGCTCGGCGGGGGAAAAGTTTCTGCCCCTCGCAAATCGTGCTCACTCGACAGGCGAACGGAGCGAGGTTTTCCGTCCAATCGAGCTCGACATATATGTGTGGCCGTACTGCGGTTGGAATATGCATCAAATGAATTTCAAAGAGAAAACAATCTATCGAGATCATTGTTTTCTCTCGGTTGCCTGTTTATGCCGAGAATGCAGGTTAAAAAAATCAACGACGAAACGCGTTGAAAAATAAAACGCCGAAACGACCGTGGAAGGTTAAAAAAAAAATCATGAGCTGCGGTCGTTTCGGCGTTTTTTTCGACAGTAAACATTATGGGTAAGCTGTAAATGTTTCAAAAATGTTTTTTTAACCTCAATGAGCGTCGTGGCTGAGTTGGCAGCATGACGGATTAGCGATGCTTGCGGTCCGGGTTCATTTTATATTTACACATTTTCGAACTTCCTCTAGCTGTAGATACTTTCGCCTGTCCAGGCATTATTCATTATATTTAATTCATATATGTTTAATATTAAAAAAAGACATTGCAACCGGGGATCGAACCCGCGTCGTCTACACTCAGAGCCCGCACGTAAATGTCTCAACCGCGAGGCTCTTGTGACTGCAAACCTGCCTTACGTATAAACACTTATCCAACCTGTGGTAACTGACACACACACACGGTCGCAGATAGTAAGAGAGTGTAGGAGAGGCGATAGTGTTATGTATTGTATCGGAGTCAGCCAGTCGGGCTTTGATCACAGCCGGGAGCTCATCGAAAATAATAAACAACTCCGCTCAACTTGGCGATTACTCGTATTTCTGCATTCATCCTAAAACCCCACACTGGCGACGAGGATGGGATCCGGGCATTAATTACTTGGCGCGTGCAATGATAAAATAAGTGTCATGAACGATGACATGTGGGAAGAAATTGAAAGGTTTGTGCAGGAAGGACAAACAAGTTGGATCTATAAGCGTACCAAACCGGAGTTGATCGTGCTGTGTGAAGAATTTGGAATACAAATAAGTGCAAATCAGAGTATTGACGAAATTCGCAAACAGTTGGTGGAGTTCGTCAGAGAAATTAAACAAAAAAGGAAAGTAAGATATTAATAACGCAACAAGCTACACAACCGCTACAAATGATGAATTCGGCATTTGGAATAATCGAAGCGTTCAAGAAAGGTGGGGACTGGGAAACATTCGAGCAACAGCTCGACGCGACGATAGCGTTAAATGAAGTGCCAGAAAGTAAACAATCGGCGCTCTTGTTGACAAGGCTCGCTCCAGAAATATTTCAAGAACTCCGAGCACAGTGCGAACCACAGAAGCCGATACGGTTATCCTACGTAAAGCTAAAACAAAAGTTGCACGAATTATATGAGCCACAGCGAGGCGAACATATCCACCGATACGCGTTTAGAGAGCGAAAGCAGAAGCCGGGAGAGAGCATCCAAGACTTCGTACTTGCATTGAAAACACAAGCCCAACCATGCAAATTTGGAGCTAACGAGGTGGACAGCAGAATTAAAGACCAGTTGATATCAGGCGTGAGTAGCAAAATTCGATACGAGCTACTCAAGGCATCAGTCTCCACGCTCCGAGACCTTGAAGCGTTGGCGGAAACAGTAGAAATGGCGATCACAGTCAGCAATGAGGAGCAAGGGGGAATGAGTTGGGGGGAGAAACAAGCAGGCGCGGCAACCCAGGCGGCGCGAGCCGAAGTACATGCGGTGTATTGGCCATATACGAACACGGAAAATCGTACTCAAGGCCAGCGAAACTCAAAAGGAGCAACCTGGAGTGGACAACAGGGACGCACTACGCCAGCCGCAGGTCAAGGAGGATGGTGCTACTGCTGTGGAAAACCGAACCATCAAAAGGTGCAGTGTTTCCTCAAAGATAAATATTGTAGCGAGTGTGGACAAAAGGGGCATATTTATCGCGTTTGTAATACAATAAAAGGAAAGGCAAATGTAGTCGCGCGCACGCAAAACTTTGTATGGAACGAGAGAGAGCAGGATAGTGAGGCAGAAGAAGACGACGCGAGATTCCAGAGCGATTGTTATTCGCTATCGCCAGGTGACGCGAGCTGTTTTTCAATGGGACCACATGAAGCGAAAAGGGAAATAAAAGCAGAAATAAATAACCTTGAATTGTCGGAAGAAGTTGTCGAACCACAGTGGATAACGATTAAAGTAAATGAGACACCGTTCAAAATAGAAGTGGATTCAGGGGCAACGTACTCAGTAATTTCCGAAAAGCTGTACGATAAAATGTTTGCGAATATACCGATAAAAAAATCTAGTAGAGAGTTGCGTGCATACGATAAACAACCCATAAACACGATAGGCTACGTCGAAGTCGCGATCGCGGAAAATGGGGTGCGTGCAAATCGAATCGCGTACATCGTGCGAGGAGGGGGGCACCCACTCTTGGGAAGAAGCTGGCTATATGTACTCAAAATGTGGCCGTTGAAGTGGCAAAAGAACGCGAGAATTAGCCAAATAGACGGAAAAATAGATCGCGGAATAGTAAAAAAGTTACGTGCGGAGTTTCCTCAAGTATTTGCGCCGGGGTTCGGCACGTTCAATAAAAGCAAACTACAATTAATACTAGAGCCCGACGCAAAGCCTAAATTCGCGCACCCGCGTCGAGTGCCGTTAGCAATATTATCTCTTGTGGAGCAGGAGATCGGGAGATTACAAAAATGTGAGATAATATCGCAAATTGAATTTTCAGATTGGGGCACGCCAATAGTGCCAATTATATAAAAAAATGGTACCGTACGAATATGTGGCGATTTCAAAACCACACTAAATAAGTATCTGAAGGTACACCATTTTCCGCTACCGCGACTTGAAAATGTACTGGTCACATTGCGTGGGGGGGGGGGGGGGGGGGGTGTTATTCACGCAGCTTGATCTGGCCGAAGCGTACCAGCAAGTACCGCTGGACGATGAGTCAAAAAAACTAGTAGTGGTAACCATCCACATGGGTCTGTTTCAGTACGATAGACTCCCTTATGGAGTAGCTGCAGGACCAGGGTCATTCCAGCGAATAATGACGTCACTGTTGCTCGGAATTAACGGTGTGATAGTATTCATTGATGATATACTAATAGCTAGTCACGATTGGCCGGCACACGTAGAGAGGTTGCGCACGGTACTCTCGTGATTAGACAGAGCGGGATTGAGACGTCGGTTCGAAAAGTGTAGGTTTTTACAAGAGCAAATCAAATACCTCGGATTAAAAATTAATGCTAAAGGCTTACAGCCGACGGAAGATAAAATAGAAGCGGTGCGTAAAGCATCGGCGCCGCGAAATGTGACTGAACTTAAAAGTTTTCTGGGGTCGGTGAACTATTACGCGAGGTTTATTAAAAATATCACAGGGACGTTGCATCCACTCTACGAATGTTTAAAAAAGGGAAAGTTCGAGTGGACCGCTGAATGCGAGGAGGCGTTTGTAAAAATTAAAAAACAGTTATCATCACCGCTCGTACTGGTACACTTCAACCCCAGGGAACCGATAATACTAACGTGCGATGCCTCGCCGTACGGCGTGAGTGCGGTGCTCGCTCACCGCGATGAAAAAGGAGATGATCGACCTATCGGTTATGCGAGTCGAACACTGACGGATGCTGAAAGGAATTATGCACACCACGATAAAGACGGGCTGGCCGTGGTTTTCGGAATATTTAAATTTTACCAATATTTATTTGGGAACGAATTTTTCCTCCAGACAGACAACAGTGCGTTATCGCGAATTTTTCACCCCGAAAAATCAATACCAGAAATCAGTCCAGCTAGACTTCAGCGGTGGGCTATTTTCCTATCAGCATTCAGATATAAAGTAAAGCACATTCGCGGACAACAAAACTATGCAGATTGGCTTGTAGATTGCCAGTAAAAGGATTGGGTACGGCGGTAAAAGTGTTAAAATATTAGAAGAGGGAGGCCGACCGTTTATGAAAAACATACAAGAAGCAGACTTTGCAACCTTAGATTGGCGATACATTAAAAAAAAAAAAACACGGGAAGATCGAGTGCTGTGCCAGGTAATGCGTTGTTGTCTGGATGGGTGGTCAGGGTCCAGGCCAAAGGTAGAAGAACTAGTACCGTATTGGAAAAAAAGGGACGCGATTTCCGTGGAAAATAATTGTTTATTATGGGGGCACCGAATCATAATTCCTGAAGCGTGGCGCGGACTCGTAGTAAAATAATTGCATTTCAGTCACTTTGGAGTATCACGCATGAAAGCGCTGGCTAGAACGTATGTGTGGTGGCCCCATATGGATAAGCAAATCGAGGAAACAGCAAAAGATTGTATACAATGTTTGCAAACACGAAAGAATCCACCAAAAGTCCCCCTGACGCCTTGGCCCTGGCCGTTAGTTCCGTGGCATAGATTAAATGCGGACTTTTTAGGCCCATTATTCGGGAAAATGATTTTAGTGATTATAGATAGTCACTCAAAATGGCCTGAAATATTTTGTGTACAAAATATGGGAGAAGACACAGTTGTAACAATCTTCGAAGAATTGTTCGCGCGTTTCGGTTACCTGGCTTATATTGTAACGGATAATTTCGCATCGTTCACCGACGAGAAATTTAAAGCTATGGTTGAGAAAGCGAGTATCAGGCACAGCACCTCGCCACCGCACTGCCCGGCTACGAACGGAGCTGCCGAGAATCTGGTAGATACGGTGAAACGTAAAATAAAAGCGATGGTCAGTGGAGGCATGTCTCTTTCTAGCGCAATCCGACAATTTTTGTTCGATTACCGTACTTCGACACATGCGACGACTAAAAGAACTCCAGCCAGTTTAATGTTTAAAAGAGAACTGAGGAATAGGTTCTCTACTCTGCGACCACCGATAACGGAGTATCACGTACAACAACAACAAGAGCGAGAGGTGAAAAACCATAAAGGTGCCCGAGTTATAACATTTGCGCGTGGGGATGCAATAGCGATGAAAGATTACAGAGAAGGGAAGGAACGCTGGGTTATGCCTAAAGTAGTTAAAGAAATCACACCCAGAATCACGTTCGAAGTAAGAACCAAAGACGGACAAGTGTGGAAGAGACATGCCAACAAGATGATATCACAAAATGATATACAACCACGAGAATCGGTAAACGAGGCAAAGAAAGTAGAAATATCGAAGGTGAGGGGTGAGGAGCTACCACCGCGTAAGTCGGAGCGTATACGAAAGAAAAATGCGGCGGCATAATAATAAGCATAAGTATAACGATAAGCAATAAAAGATATGTATGGCAGGCAGCGAAACGGAGTGCGTGTTTCAAAATATAGAAGGGGAGGATGTGGTAACTGACACACACACACACGGTCGCAGATAGTAAGAGAGTGTAGGAGAGGCGATAGTGTTATGTATTGTATCGGAGTCAGCCAGCCGGGCTTTGATCACAGCCGGGAGCTCATCGAAAATAATAACCAACTCCGCTCAACTTGGCGATTACTCGTACTTTTGCATTCATCCTAAATCCCCACACAACCTTTAAGGTAGTTCTGTAGGTTTGGTCAATTATTAGGAATTGGCTGAAATCTAAGTATGTTGTAGATATGACCTTCATGGACTGATGCCCAAAAACGATTCACCGTTCAGTTCATGAGATAATTGCAATTGAATATGGGTATTTTTGTACGCCATCCCTATGCCAAACACGTAAACCGATAGCAGTTTGCTCGCGAAATAAAAACACACGTGTACGCAGTACTGTTGTGGAAATGATTTTAAAAAAATGACAAACTATGACCGTGTAGTTTCGGCGATATCGACTTATGAAAAGTGGTAATTTTATTTCACACCGAACTTGGGCCCAACCATCTGTAACGAAATGGCAACAGTGTCCGCTGCAGCTAGCTGATCGGCGCGTGGTCTGGGAACTCGAAGCGTGTTTTTTTCTCCCCAGTTCTTGTAATTCTGAGACGGATGTGAAATAAATGTATTCTGCAAACAAATTTAATTTGCTCAATTTATGCATGTATTTATCTTTGTTACATTGAATACAATTTAAACTGTCGTCAAGATGTGGTAAATCCACGATCCGACGTCCTTCGAGCGAATTTTTGGTGCTGATCGTTGCGGTTACGGTTATTCTCATCGCGTTTAGGGGGCGTACACAAATTACGTAACACAACATTTCTCAATGTTTGACCCCCCCCCCCCCTCCCAGCCTGTATCGGGACAGTAACACTTGGCCAGAACCCTCCCTTTCCGTTACGTAACGGGCTCTTTGTCGTCAATAATTGCGATTTTTTTCATGTCCCCATGGCCGGTAGCGGCTGACAAACGCGCAAACGACAATACCCGGGAAGCCAGAATGCTTCGAAGACAACAACAAATTGATATTTTGGAAGCTTCCACATGAGCAGAAGCCCTATTGTATGGGCCAGGAATTGATGATTCGATGTACAGTAGAACCTCGATTATCCGAACCTCGATCATCCGAACCCTCAATTATCCGAACGATGACTTAGTTTATCCGAACTCTCAATTATCCGAACGTTGGCGCGAAAGATACATTGTTGCTCGCTGCGACCGCCATGAGCAACAACGAGCAACCCAACACAACTTCTCCTTCTCAAATCGCTGCGAGACTTAGCCGCTTAAAAACGCGTTACAGCCGTTCGGCCATTAAAAATGGACGATTTTAAAAAGAATATATATAAAAAGGCATTCGACTTTTTTCAGGTATTTAAAACACACACACACACACACACACACACACACACACACACACACACACACACACACACACACACCCAGCCACCCACCCACACACACACACACACACACACACACACACACACACACACACACACACACACACACACACACACACACGCACGCACGCACGCACGCACGCACGCACGCACGCACGCACACACACACACACACACACACACACACATACCCAGCCACCCACCCACCCACACACACACACACACACACACACACACACACACACACACACACACACACACACACACACACACACACACGCACGCACGCACGCACGCACACACACACACACACACACACACACACACACACACACACACACACACACACGCACACACACACACACACACACACACGCACACACACACACACGCACACTCACACCCACACTAATCCCTCACTGCAATAGAAATTACGCCGGCTTCGAGCGTGGAAAAAAAACGTCACATATGGCGCCATGACCTCATTTTATTTAACCGGCAAATTATAATAACAAAATATTACCCCAAATGTCATTAAATATGTAAAAAATGCCTTCTCCTTACCAGTACGTTATCTTTTACGAGGTAACGAGTCACAATATCTTGCAGGAGCACTTTTTTCACTTTATACACACGCGAAAGAAATACACCGCGAATAAAGACGGAGATGGTACCTCGGATAAGTTAAATCTCGGATAATACGGAAAACAGTAGCAATATAGGACTATTCCACGCATAGGCGTAGCAGATTCTTCCGTTTCATCCGAGATTCTACGTATTATCAAAGGATACACCTTGGATAATGCGCAGGACTCGGATGACTTGGGTGATTCGGATAATTTTAATGCGGAAAGTTGGTTAAGGGGCGAGATGCAGTCAGAATTTTCAAAAAATCGATTTCTTGAAACTCGTTCAAAAAATCGATTTCTTGAAACGTTTCGAAAATATTCCCTGAAAATTTCAAGTCAATCCGATGAATAGTTTTCGGGATATCCCACAATTAGTGAAGGGGCTTCGGGTCCCCATGGCAGGTAGCGGCTGACAAACACGCAAACGATAATACCCGGGAACGCAGAATACTTCAAAGACAACAACAAATTGATATTTTGGAAGCTTCCACATCGGCAGGAGCCCTATTGTATGGGCCAGGAATTGATGATTCGATGTAAGTAATTTTTTAATTAGTATTTCTATACATAAATCATGTGTAAAATTGGAAAACTCTTTTAGAAATTTTCAACAATTTATTACTTAAAAACTATGAACTTTAGCAAAATTTTAAAAACAATACTTTTGTTTAAAAATTTCCCAAATTATTTTTTAGAAAATAATTCATCCCGAAAAACTTTAATTTTATGAAAAATTGTTTGAACAAGTGGCTATAAACAATTGAATGCTCGACTTTTCGGCAAACAATTGTGATATTCGAATTCAGCGGATCAAAATTCATTAAAAAAGTTTAACTTCATCCATCGAGCTCAAAATTTTACGAACATATAATATTGTATCCACATCGAAAAACTTTAAACGCGTTTTTCTCGAAGCTATGTTTTTCAAGTCGGTGACCACTATAATTTAAAAACCACTCGATGGATTTTGATGAAATTTGGTGTGCTTATTGATAGCATTAAACTAGTCTTTAAACGGAAGATTTTTATTTTTGTTGAAAATTTCTATTTTTTTAACAATAAACGAGAGATTTTTTGGTCGAAAATTGAAAGTGATCTGTCGGAAGCCGCCATTTTGTTAATTTAAAAAAAAACAAAATGCTTCGATTAAGGATTACATTTATTATTAAATTAATGATTTTTTATTTTTTTATTTATTTTAAATGATCCTGTAAAATTTTATGGTGGTCACCGCAAAGCCACCTACATGCCGAAGGGGGTCCGACAAAGATGGCGATATTTTTATAAATAATCAATATTTTTCTTTGAAAATTTGTACAAGTCAAGTTGAAATATAACATAAAAAGTCTGTGTAACCACTTTTGTAAAACAAACTTGATTACTATAAAAAAAATTATCGAAAATGCTCGTTTTTCACGCCTCTAACTGCATCTCACCCCTTAATCGAAGGTCGGATAAACGAGGTTCTGGTGTACCAGCAAATACGATAATATACACACAATATTCGAACAATTTGAGAATTATTAAAAACGAATTTTCGAGACAAACCAGCCTTGATGCTGACAAGAGGACACAAATATTTGATCTTTAAAATATTGAAGCATGTTTTTATCTTGAAAACATTGAAGCAAGCAATATCGCGTCGACTTTATATTGTTATTACGGTGTTTTTTCTCAAATCGACAAATTACTACTGGACAATTTTTTTAACTTCTTGCCTCAATGAGTAATTGCAATTTCTTTCGTGTGATATTCTTTTTATTTTCATTCAAATATGTTATCGTCAGAATAATTGCGTTACCTATTACCTAATTGCGAGTTTTTATACAAACAGATCGCAAAGCATTGTTCTTTGACTAAAGATAATTTACCATCATATTGACGTGAGTAAAAAAATGTATTCAAGATTTAAAAACTTATTATTTGAGACGTTTTCCACCGTTCGTTGTACAAAAAAACAATACAGGAAAAATTTTCAAATTCCTTACGGCAATGAGTAAATGTAATTTCTTCTGTATGATTATCTTTCAATTTTTATTTAACCCTAATACTCATGACTGCGGTTCGGGCGCACCCCAATTTTTATGAAAAACGAGGGTTTTGCCGATTTTTGCGGTTTTTCAGTCTTTAAATGGATTGTTCACTAATGGAATCATAATTAACTCAGACGGCTCGCACACTATTTACTTCCTCATGAAAATACGAAGAAATTGAAGTATGATAAAGTCCATTTATTCCCGTAGGACCGGTTTAATGACAAAGAAAAGCACGGGGTGCATATACACCCCAGTTATGTGTTTGACGGTACAAAAACAAGTCGAGTTGTTGAGTTAAATATCGTTAACGTAAGAATTATCGCGTTATCGTTCGCTGATTGCGAGTTTTTATATAAACAGATCGCAAAGCATTGTTCTTTGATAGCAGGAATTATTTTACCATCATATTTACCTAAGAAAAAAATTGATTCAAGAAAAAAAAGTATCGGTATTATTAATTACATTTTCTACCGTTCGTTGTACAATTAAACACATTTATAATAAAAAAAATTCTATCACTACGTATTGCATTATAATTATTTTCGACCTTTCTCATCGTTAATTATGCAACTAATGCATATTGTTCATTGGGCATTGCTGTATTAAAAATATTCTTCGATCTTTACGCATTTACGGAGATCTCTCCACTATATATCATTTTACATCTTTCTCGCACGTAGCCCACTTCTCAAGTATCATTCTGCCTCATACACAGCTCACTTCTCATTGTTTATTTGTTCCGTCTCCGTCACACACAGCTCACTTCTCGAGGTCTTAGCAATAGTGGCGCCATCCGTGTTTGACCACATTTTTGTAGCTACTTTTTTCAAGTCTCTCCATAAGGCTGGGAATAGACGTCCGATTTTTTCTTTCCGACAATCCGATCCGACAGTCGGATCCGAATATCGGAAGGCGCTCGTGCCATATATTTGAGTGAGCATGCAATACACGTCCGATCTGATAGTCGGATCCGAGTTCCGATAGTCGGATCGGATGTGTATTGCATGCTCACTCAAATGTATGGCACGAGTGCCTTCCGATAGTCGGATCCGACTGTCGGATCGGATTGTCGGAAAGAAAAAATCGGACGTCTATTCCCAGCCTAAGAGTTCAGACTCCTCCCACTCTAGCCTCCAGGAAGACTAGAGGTAAGGAGTACGAACGCCGTGTCGTCGAAACGTCCGCAAAAGCGTGGACGAGAAGGGCAGCGCTGCTCTCCTACCGCACCGAAGTAAAGTCAGCAACAAACCAGTGCCGTACGACATGCAGAAAGCACTCTTTGCTCCCTCATATGGAGCGATAATTTGATCAAATGAATTGTAAAGGCAGTCCCGTACGATATGCAAAGAGCACCCTTTGCTACTTCATATGGAGCGGTCATTTCATGAAATTAATTGTACAACCAGTTGATGAAGGGGTTACCCCCTCTTGAGATTTTGAAAAAATCGATTTTTTTTAATTGCATTTTTTTGAAGTATAAGTATCTGAGAATATGTCCTGAAAATTTCAAGTCGATCCGAACGAAATTGACTGAGATATGAGCGTTGAAAGAGAAGAATCCGCGTTGAAAGAGCGTTGAAAGAGAAACTTTAAACGCGTTTTTCTCAGAATGGCATTTCTGAAGTCGGTGACCAACATTACTCGAACACTAATGAACCGATCTTCTTGAAATTTTGCAGGCTTATTTAATACATAAAAATGTAGTCTTTAATCGTTCGATTTTTTTTTTCGAAAAAAATGGCCGTTTTATAGCCAAAAAACGGCCGTTTTGTTCGTTAAAATCGAACCATTAACTTTGACTGTCCGCCATTTTGTGAAAAATGAATATTTTTTAAAATCCTTCGATTAAAGACTAGTTTATACTTATATTTGACTAAATCCGTCCGCATTTTTTTTTAGATGATCCACTTCGCCGCAATGTTGGTCACCGCAAACCGTGTATATAAAAACATTATTTCATTGACGGCCATTTGCCACTAAAGAATGTAATATTTTTCAATAAAAAAATTACTGAAAGTTCTTCAAGATGTGTTCTTTAAGATGGTATATTGATCGATTAAAAAAGTTTTGTAGTTTTCTTTAAAAAAATTCATGAAAAAGGCCTTTTTTTGCGCTACAAGTGGAGGTAACGCCTCAAGGCAATTTCTATATAGATAGACAGAATTCTTATATATAGATTGCTTTAGAGAATACCGAAATACAGAAATTAAGTAAATGTTTTTTTTTGTATTGCGGAAGCAGTAACAAACAAAATTTATTTATAGGCACAAGGAAATTCATTAGAAATTTGCATCCAGACAAAAAATGTACAGACTATCAGTATATTTACACATTATGACACGCTGTACAGATAAAGAATAATAACGAAATACAGAAATTAAGTCAGCTTTTTCCTTGCGGGAACCCTAACAAACAAAATTTATTTTTAAACACAAGAAAATTCATAAAAAATTTTAATCCAGAAAAAAGTTTTTCAAATTATCACATCTCATATTTACACATTATGATACGCTGTACAGATAAAGAATAATAACGAAATACAGATATTAAGTCAATGTTTTTTTTTTCGTTGCGGAAGCAGTAAAAACATAGACAAGAAAATTCATAAGAATTTTGAATTCAAAAAAAAGATTTACAAATTATCACACATCATATTTGCACATTATGACACGCTGTACAGATAAATCGATCTTACAGTTTTGATTTTTTTCTATTGTCTTTCGTTTTTATTTTCCTTACGTGATTATTTTCGTTGACCGCGCTAGAAGGATGAGAGGACATTTTCGCGCTAGAAAATGTCCTCTCATGACGAGATAATACTTCATCACTCTCTTCGTGAGCTCTTCGTTGTGTGCTTGGCATCCCACGGACTGCAAATTTGTCATGTCCAAAACTTTGTAGAGAACTTGATGGCGAGTGTTGATTTTAACGTCAGTTCTCGATCGATTGCTGCACTCCAAGTTTGTCTCGCGGTCGGGCACTGAAAGCAACAATTCAAACAATATTACAAGCCTTTTATTTAATTTGACTTTCTATGAAAATGGCAAATCGATATTTCACCCACTTACTTCCCATTTTCACGCCTCGAAAATAAACATTTTGTTTATTTTCGAGACATGAGACAAAACGTGAATATATGAAAAAATCCATATATTGCACGTTTTGTCTCATCGACGGGACACTTGCTCCATATCTCGCGTTTGTGATAATTTTTATTTCACTCGGTACGATAATGGTACGATAAAACAAAACCATTCTTTTTATGAATGTAAGTACCATTTTTCTTACCTATGATTGATTGTTTTCACCACAGATCACTAAATATATTTTACACCGAGACACAATTATTTTTATTTACATCTAACACAATTCGCAAAATTGGTTAGCCCGAACACGCTTTATGCAAAAACGGACGACGAGCGGGAATCATAGATGACACAAGTAGTGTAATGGTACCAGTTCTAAACCAAGATTCCTACTACCGACACTTACCGACCGAGAACGACCCAAAAATGGTTAATTTCTGAGTTATCGGCGGATGGTCGGGTAGGGGTTTGATTTAGAACTGGTACCATGATCGACTGTCGATGTTTGTACTTACCGACCGATGGTAGGGCTGCACTGCTTACCGACCGATGGTGAGGCTCACAGGTTTACCGATCGATGGTAGGGGTCACCTGCTTACCGACCGATGGTGGTAAGTCCCCCTTCGCCTCGAATGGAATGCGTCGGAATGGGGGGGGGGGGGGGGTAAACACAGGGCCACACGTCCGATTCCCAGCGAGGCCGCGCAACGACTGACAAAGAGTCGAAGTGCTTTGTAGTAAAAGGGAGTTCCCCTCCCCTCCCGCGGGGAAGAGGGGGCGGTGGGAGGAAGAGTGGAGGGTCCGATTTCTCAGAAATTGTTTTAAACATTTGTGAGTGGTGAGTCATCGGGCGCTTGCCGTGGCTTGACAAAGCAGCCCCCCCCCCCCCCTCCTGCTGAGATGCGATAGTTTTGTTTATCGACGTGTTGAAACCGGCGAATTAAGGTGTTGAATGATTATTTTCCGAGAATTTATCATCGGCCGGTGACATTTGATAGCGCCAAAATGGCGACGGGATGTCGTCAGATTATTTTTTCAAACGTTTTGTGGGGCGTGGTGAGTCATCGGACGCGTGACATTTTTCCGCGCTCGGACCCTCGTGCCCTCAATGCAGAGGGGGGGTACATAATCTTGCGATTCAAGATCGGACGCACACATGAGAAAGAACTACGTATACACGAGTGAAACAATGGAGTTCATCGATAAAATTCGTAAAGTTGCCGATTTTCTGCCGACAAAGAAGCTCAGAGAGTTGTCACCCGGGTCGGATTATATCATCACCAACATACGGGCGGTCAACACTAAATTTGGCAAAAAGCACATCGTTGACATTCGCAACGAATTCAGCGTGTTTCTACCCGGAACGATCGTCAAGGCGCTTGAGGCTGATTCGACAACATTCGAGAGCATGTTGGCAGCAGCGCATAGAGGAGATCTATGCATGGTCTATCGCGGCGGAAAATGTCACAGCCTGAAATTCGCGAATTCAGCAACATTCCAGCTGATGTTGGCAGCAGCGTGCAAAAGAAATGTCTGCATAGCCTACATCGGTGGAAAGTTTATCGCATACGTTAAGGGTCATCAAAATCGAGAGCAGCTAGCTCATATACTAAATATGAAAAATTATCTAGTTATTGAAACGTTGGACGCGGACTCTGAAGATATGGATGCATAATGCATAATTAAGGATACTAGTATTTCAAGAACAATTCATCTTGTGTTCAAGATTGGAAAGCACGAGAAAGAGCGCCCAACGTCTCGCTGTTTGGAACTCGATCTTGTGTATACAAACTCGACGTTCGAGCGCGTGCCGGCACATACACACGCACACACACACACACACACACACACACACACACACACACACACACACACACACACACACACACACACACACACACACACACACACACACACACACACACACACACACACACACACACACACACACACACACACACACACACACCTTGTGGATGCTGCGCTTGACAAAGCCCCCCCCCCCCCTCCAAATAAAATGCGGTATCGATAAACGCGTTGAAACTCGGCCGCCATGATGAAGGGGACTATAAGTGGGGGTGTCGAGAAAAATATTCGTCAGTATAGCGTTTCCTCGTCAACATGAGTCATTTCAGAGATTCAAAAAATCCTGTTTCTCAAAATTTGAAGAAGTTTGCTGAAGAGCAATTTCGAAAAGGCCCTCCCCCGTCCGATTCAAAAGTTCCAAAGATCAAAGGGAGTGAAGCATATAATGATAATGTTCGTCCCGGGCGCTACGGAGCCGTAGGTGATTCACGGAAAAAATAGGCTCTTGTTGAGAAGTTGCCACGGAAGGCGGCGGAATCATGCGCCGCAACGAAAACAATGCGTGCAAGAGACGTGACTTAAAAGTGCGCATCGAACGATTGTTGCAAGACATTCAACAATTGAAAGGAGAAATAGACTCGTGGGCGCAGATTCATTCGCTGAGGATGATATTTGAAAAAATAAATTTGGAGCCACGGCGCGAAAAATCGCCTCACCGACAAACGTCATTGGTCGAGGATTCAGAGTGGAGGGGGAATGGTGGAGGGGGCAAGTATATAATCTCGTGGAGACAGCTTCGAACGATTAGACGGCAAGTGAAAAATGGACGCGATCAATAAGATTGGTAAATACGCAGATTTTCTTCCGGCGAAGAAATTGAACGAGTTGACCCCCGAGTCGGAGTATCCCATCACCAACATACGGGAAGTGAACACGAGATATGGCAAAAAGTTCGTGATTGACATTCGCAACGAGTTTACCGTATTCCTACCGGGGAGGATCAGCAAGGTACTTGAAACGAATCCTGCGACGTTCCAGACGATGTTGGCGTCAGCGTACAACGGAGATCTATGCATGGTCTACATCGGTGGAAAGTTCAACAGCATGGAATTCAAAAACCTGGCAAACGAACCTGGCGAATGCAGTGCGCGGTGAGGAGGAAGGCGACTAATGTCGATTGACTGCTCAAGTGAATTGCAAGTGAAAAAATGTTTTTTTTGTTCCCAGGTGAAGAAACCTCGAGTCGCTATGGGCTCTCGGAAAAAAACACATCACAAAGACTCGATGTTGGCGGAGGTGCTCAGACCTGGAGTTCTGCTAACCTAGCGACAGCGAAACCATGGCAAAAATATTGTGTTTTTCGGATCACCAAGGCGCTCCCGGTTGACATCAGCGCTTTGATAAAATCTGGTGCGAAGGAATCCACGAACCTCGCCATCACAGTATTAAGAACATTTTTTATGTGTATGTGTGTGTGTGTGTGTGTGTGTGTGTGTGTGTGTGCGTGCGTGTGAATGGGACAACATTTTGTAAAAATTATTTGTAAATAAAAAGTAAAATTATGTAATCACAAAAAAATTTATTTCCTCGCATCCTCTTTCAACCATCTCTCCAGACATTTCACATTTTCATAGGCACATTTGAATTTCGGGTGGAGAGTCGCATGGTAGGGACATCCGTTGTTTCTCAGCTCATTTGTCGCAAGCTTCTTCAACGATGGGCAATCCAGAGTCTCCAGTTCGATGATCTCCGTTGCTAGGTCGGTGAATTTCTTCAACCACAGCGATTTCTCCAATCCCTTGATGTAGACGATTTGAGCGTGTTGTAAGATTGATCGAATGAACATGGGGATGGTGTCGTGTGGAAAGTCGCCATCGTCCCATCACAAACCATGGTAATTGCGCTCCAACCACATATTCGTACTCTTGTACTTTCCCGGCAGAGAATTCCAGGCGTACGGTGGTGGGAAGAGAAACGTCAAGGGCTTGCAGTCAACGTTCGCCACCTCGACGATTGCTATTTCCTCCGGGACGAATTTGTTGATCGGTCGCTTGAAGCCTTGCACATCAACGATAAACTCCATGATGACTGAAGGGGGGCGCGCGTGATCGCAACTTTATATGAACTTTCTTACCCCGCCACCTATCGGATTGTACTCGACAATACGATCATGGAGAATGAGACAGTAGGTGGAGGTATTGGCGGGAATATTGGTCTTTGATTCGAATTCTGCTTCGAGCAATCAATGACAATGAGCGGAGCATACTTTATAAAATCCAATTTTTTCAAGCATGGTTCGGGCTCTCTATTGTAGTACGAATATTGAAAGTTTGCATACATTTGATAGAGAAGCGCATATTGGTTCTGTGCAATGTCCAGATTCAAATTCCCATAGGGATAACTTTGCGAATTGAGGTAGAGTTTGACATCTGTGATGTCACAATGATCGAAATTACACGCATTTGCGCTTTTCTTATTTTTACGATCGGTCTGGAAGGCTAGAATGACATATCGTGGCTTCTCAAGTTGCGTAGATGTCTTCACGGCCCACATGTGTTTTGAGGTTGCGGGGAGCATTGGGTACTCGTACAATTCCCATGAGCGGAAAGTCATGGGTATCGGTGTGTCTTTACCGATAAACTTGAGAAGTTGGATTTTACGCTTATCGGAGAGTGTCACGTATGGTACGAGCCATTCTACTTTTTTTAACGTGAATTTGATGTCATCCTCACCTGTGGCTTGCCATATCGCATTATCATTAGTCTTCGATCTCAATAAAATTAATTCATGCTTCGCGTTCACAATGATTTTTTGATAATCTTCGGCGAAACCGAGGATCATACTTAGCGGTATGCATACGTCAAAATTCCCATCGGCATCTGCGACAGCGTGCCCGCTGCGAACATCATACCAGCCAGCATTCTCAAGCTTATAGTTCTTGGATTGACTCACGGATGCGTATCCCTTCATCGAGCTCGTTATGCCCACATTTTTACATCGATCTATTTCCATGGCATTGAGCTCGTATCTCACCTCGTCGAACAAATAGCAAATGCCATTGTTTGCGAAATGTGTATTGGCGGCGATTGTGCCATCGGCTTTGGTGACTCGCCCACATACGCGTAGCGAACTTTGACTGGGAAGTATGCATATGTCTTGATGCTGAATGGAAATACGTATTTCATCACTGTTATTGAAGGTTGTTGATGCATACGGCTGATGAGCATGAATCTCATAGTGCGCGATAGAATCATCGAAGATGACGAGGGTTTTGATATCAATTATTTCCGCCTCCATCTCAAACAGCATACGCACGCAATGCAGATTATGTAGTTTTTCATGCGATTTTTCCACGTATTCGTAGACCCAAACTCCGCAAAAACAGCACGTTCTGCGGTGTCAGCGGTGTGCGTGTCCATCGACTACTGGACTCTCTCATCGACGAAGTATTGTTTTTATAAGTGCTTGCGACTCTGTGAAAGACTATACCCATTGCGATTTGATGTGTAATCGTATGGTTATTGTCTCACCGCGAAAGTTCACCAAATCACCGTCCTGATCCACTATTCGCAGTTGAATGTTGTCTATCGTCTTGCTCGCGATTGGTAGATAAATGACGTGCGACGGTATCTCGATGATTTTATAGCCTGGTGGTACGGATGGGAAAAACTCGTGGATTGTGTGTACTCTTCGCTCGTTAATATACGCGCCAGCTGTGAGGTTACATTCGACGCGCAATGCGTTCACTTTGAGAATGGTCACTAGATTATCCGATTGATGCTTTTCACCAGCTCGTAGTCTACGGGGTGCAAATCCTAGCATACGTCCGATAGAATCCTCGGGCGTGAAATATATTTCATAATTGCACTCGATTTCACTGCGCAGCGTATTGTGGTTGAGCCTAATGCGAATGGTGATATTTTGTTTTGCCAGCTCTTTTTCCAAGTATGTCGCAATATCGGCTAATTCGTAACTTCCAGTAGGTATGGTAAAAACGTTCTTGCCAACGTAAAATTTGTTGTGTCCAATGTCTACATTTGGAATAGAATTGTAGGTTAGGAGTTCGATGAGTCCGAGGGTATAATTCTTGTGGGGGGCGAGTTCAATGGGGGGAAAGTATTGACCCTCGAGCACAGACGATGATCCCGATAAGGTCAACGTAAGACTGTTATCCATAATGTCGTTTGGCAAACTGACCCGATTTTTCCCTCATCACCCACTTTTATACAGAGAAAATCTCTCTCGTCGCGGTAATTGTCGACAGAGAAACTTCAGACACAAATGACCACCTTCGAATGTGTCGTATGTCTGGTACCTCTTGTAATTATAATTCACGCTACTCACACCGAAGTATTTCAAAAGTTCGGCAGGTGGTTGGAGATCGCCGAAACTATCGAAATAATGGACTTTATTGTTGGTTTTTTTGTACGCCACCCAATGTGTGCCAGACCCCATATCCTCATCGAGATTTACAATGGCACATTCGCGTAGCCATGGTCCACCCTGGGGCAATTGATTTCGCATGTAACATCCACGAAAATAGGGGATTTTCATTATTTTGGCGTATTTTAGCAAATCTGCATCGGTGAGTGGTCGGTGAGGTAACTCTACTTTACGTTTTTTGGCGCGATAAAAAGACCCATTCCCTGTTTGTACGGCTTGAGATGTAAGCCTTTGCCCAATGCTATTGCTTCAATCGTTCGATTGTGACGCTTGCTCTCTTCGAGCTCACGTTTCGCTGCTTGAGCGGCCTTGACCGCTTTGACTATGTTGGCCGCACCACCTGCTAGCGCCCCTGCAGCGCTGAGACCGGCAAAGATGGGTACGAGGAACGGTAGGAAGCCACCGATCTTACGAGGCACAGGCAACACTCGAGGCGTACGCACTTTGCGCGCGCCACTTGCGACCCTCTTGACAGCTGCTCGGGCACCCTTTAAGGCCGACGCAGCGACGGCGCTTGAATCTTCACTCTTCACCATGGCTTCTCTAGCTGCACCGATGATTTTCTTCAAGCCAACAATTTTGGCCCCCCTCTTCTTCTTAATCCCCATGCCGAATTTTCTCTTCGCCTTCATGATTCCTGCTACGGCAAGCGCGTTTGTTTTCTCCCCGATACTAGCGTCGCTGGCGCGAACTCGTTGCCAAGCCCTCTCCTGCAATATTTTATCCGCAGAATGTCTAGCTTCGAGGTTTTCACGATTTTTCGAATACGCGATATCGTGCTCCTTGCAAGCTGCATCCAACGGATTTATTCCAGGATCGCCGCGTGCAAGACGTTTAGCCAGCTTTGTGCCGGGTCCGCAATACTGATATCCAGGCAAGTGCAATTCAACGGGAAGTTTGTTGATGATACGATTGAGGAGACCTTTACCGGACTTCTTTCCTCGACGTTTGATCATGATGAAGGTTGCCGCTCGACTGAAGCGGCAATAGATATAAAAGCTCGTTTTATACGATAATTATGTCAGTCGCGACGAAGATGAAGTCCAAGACGTATGGAAAGCTGCCGGTGATAAACTTTGATGAATTTACGCAAATTCGGGGAGAGGGTGGACAAAGGCGTCATGGTGATTTGCTGCCAAATACGATTCGCGCGGTATTCTGCGGTCCGTCAAACTGCGGAAAAACCAACGCGTTGCTCACCCTCGTGATACACCCGAATGGTCTGAGATTCGAAAACGTTTATCTCTATTCAAAGTCGCTGAAACAGCCGAAATATCAGTTACTCGAACAATTTCTCCAGCCCGTGAAGGGTCTCGAATATCATCCATTTAACGAGCATGAACAAGTGGTGCCACCGAGCGACGCACGACCAAACTCCATATTCATCTTTGACGATATAGCGTGCGAGAAACAGGACAACGTGAGAGCCTTTTTCTCCATGGGAAGGCATGAGAATGTGGACTGTTTCTATCTCTCTCAACCATACGCTAGTATTCTTAAGCATCTCGTACGCGATAATACGAATTTCATAGTTCTCTTCAAGCAGGACGACTCGAACCTCAAGCATGTGTACGATGACCATGTCAATACCGATATGTCATATACACAATTCAAAAATATATGTTGCGAATGTTGGAATTCCAGCAAGTACGGATTCCTTACAATTGACAAGGATAGTAGTATCAATGAGGGTAGGTATAGACGAGGGTTTTATTCTTTCCTCCGAGTCAATAAATAACGTGCTCTTTGTTGCAATGCATACAGTATTGCTTGTATTGTGAAACTGACAACAGCATGAAGCGTCGACAACTTTTGCAAGAAAAATATGTGTTGCAGCAAATCGTCAAGGCCAGTGATGCAATTAGACGAAAACATCGAATGATAAAGATGGGTAGAGATAATGCTGATCAGGTGATGCAGGATGTCTTTAAGCCGATAGTCACACCATTGGAAAAGCTCGTTTTTCACAAGACGTCACCATTGAAGAAGGAGGAGGAGGAGGAGGAGGAAATCAAGAATGAAACGGAAGAAAATGAGAGTGAAGTTAAGAATGAGTCACCGGAAGATTCAACTTTCACAGCGGCGTATGAGCACAAAGATGATGCCTCTGATGACGATGATGATGCCGATGCTGATGATGATGATGATTCACCCAGTCGAGTCGATGAATTGATAAAAAAATATCTAGTATTGTTACGTATGGGTAAAAAGAAAAGTCTGGATACCACATACGGTGTGCGAATGCTTGCCAGCACCAAATTAATGATTGGCGATTCTCCGATAATTTTCAATTCTCCGCACATTCGTGTGGGGGAGAAAAGTTATGCGACAACTGTGGGCTTGACGGAGCTCCTATTTAAAAAAGTGCCAAATGTCGCTTTTCTCGAACCGAACGATTTGAAAAATTATGAGAATATCATCATTGGCACGAACGCGCATAAAAAATATTACAAACCGGACGGAGCTGTGCGACGTGAAAACAGTCACAAATTCAAGATTTATATTTCGAAAATAATTCGAGCACGTACGGGTCGGGGGATGTACAAGAAGGCCAGAAAAAATATGCAATTTGACTATGTTTACTGGGACAATCCGAATGAGCTTGTAGATCGTCTTCGATTACTCCACGCGTCTCAAGCGGCAGGCAACTCATCGCATTCCAATGAGATCTTATCGATTATCGAAGAATTGCGCGAGGCTGGAATTATTTATTAGGAAAAACGATCTTTTTTTCCATTCGCATGTTGAACGTTGATGTGTGTGGATCTCCGCGCGCGCGCGCCATGAATGATGACAAAAAACTGACTCTCGTGCGAGAGCTGCATAAGCCTGCACGAAGAAATTATACTCGTCGACACGTTGACATTCGAGGTCTGGATGAAACGTGGCAAGCCGATATCGTAGATATGTCATCGTACGCGAGGCAAAACTCGCAACATAAGTTCCTCCTGACCGTCATCGATATATTCTCCAAATTCGCCTGGGCCATACCGTTGAGAAGCAAGAGCGGTAAAGATACGACAATTGCCATGAAATCTATATTCAATCAGGGTCGCATACCCAAGAACTTGCACGTCGATCGCGGAAAAGAATTTTATAATTCACAGTTTGAAGCTCTCATGAAACGACACAATGTAAACATGTATTCAACGTATAGCAATTTGAAAGCATCAATCTGCGAGCGGTTCAATAGAACGTTAAAAAATAAAATGTGGATGCAATTCAGTCTTCGCGGAATGTACAAATGGATGGATATTCTGGATTCTCTCGTTACCGAATACAACAACACCGTGCATCGAACCATCCGGGAAAAACCGAAAAATATCAATCGCACCAATGAAAGAGAGATTCTCCATCGTATTTTTCGCCAGCGTCGATTAACGGCAAAAAATCACAAAAATTCAAAATCGGCGATAATGTGCGAATTAGCAAATTTAAGAATGTATTTGAGAAGGGTTATACGCCCAATTGGACAACGGAAATATTCACGATACGCAGAGTGAAAAGAACGAATCCAACGACGTACAATCTCAAGGACCATCGGAACGAACCCATCGCCGGCTGCTTCTACGAAGAGGAGCTCCAGAAAGTCAAGTATCCCGACATTTACCTCGTTGAGAAGGTGGTGAGGAAGCGTGGAAATCGAATGCTCGTCAAGTGGCTCGGTTTCGACGATACGCACAACAGTTGGATCGACAAAGGAGATTTGTGAAAAAAAAAACGTTTTAATAAAAAAAGTTATCTTCGAAAAAATGCATCACTCCCCCCCCCCCCCCCCCCTCGAAGGAAAAATCCTCGCCTTGAGCCGTTGTCCCTTTGTCTTATTCGATATGAAGAAAAAGCCCTTACGTTTGCGACCAACTCATGCAACCCGATGCATATATGCTCTCAGACGCCCGTCGACGCAAGACGTCCCCCCTTGACTTGATAGTCGCTGTGGTGGTTCTCCTGGCCCACAATTTCATCTTTCTCCAAAGTTTATAGTATTCGTGATTTGTTTACATTCTCAGTGTACTCGAATATCGCATGGTTTTGTTCGTCGATAGTTCCGATCAGGAGGGGGGAAATAAATTTTCGTAAATGTTTTGGTTTAAGCGTGAATATATATTTTACCGTACCTCTCTCTCTCTCTCTCCCTCTCTCTCTCTCTCTCTCTCTCTCTCTCTCTCTCTCTCTCTCTCTCTCTTCACACACAATTATCGTCAACATTTTATTTTTAATGTTCCATATCATCGGAAGCATAACCCCATGGAAGAGTGTCCGTGGAATCTGGTATAAGCACTCTTTTGTCATCTCTCCAGCTGAGAGCAATTTTCTGTTGCGTCGCCGTATGTACAATGTGTTTTTTACTCGTGATCAATTGTTGCGCCTTGACAAGATTTTCGTGCGCAAACAAGCAATTTTTAAAGTCGTCGAATGTGATGGATTTTAGGGTTGACCGCCGTACACCCTTAGCTCTCTTTTTCGCCTCATCACAGTCGAGAATTTTGAACGAGTACAATTTCGCTCTTAAACCTACAAACTCCGTCATAATACGACCATTATTCTCATCTTTCATGAGACCTAGTACTTTCTTATTGCGCAAAGGCATATTGTACGGATTGTTGGGTGAATAATCAGACGTGTCAAATTTGTCAATATCACGCTTCATCTCTTCATACATGTCGGGCACGCTGATGTGATAGATGAGACTATCAGTGTCTGTATACAATAATTTTGCTCGATCGTCGAATCTTTCGCGCATGAAATTGTAATGAAAATTATAAATCCAGAGCTTGGAGATATCGAGTATGGAAAATCCGGTGTATATAGGCTTGTTGAATAGGACGCATGCTTGATTGAGCTCGATTATGACGATGTCATTGTCAAATATGGTGGAGCTATGGAACGTTGGCTTGGCAATCTGCGCTTCGGCCCCCCACCGCCCCTTCCACTTTGTCACGAGTCGCACTTCCCGATGTTTCCTGACATTTTCCATTGTTTTACCAAAGATCGCGTTGTTCATGAGTTTGTACAAATTTTTCTCAAAATCATTGGTCGATTGCTTTCTCAATTCCGTATTTATATCGATGTATTTTTTCAGCCATGCGCGCTGTTTGAATTTGAGGACTCTGTGAATGTTTAGGAGACGCAATCCCAATTTCAAGCATTGCTTCAAATTTCTATAATGAATGACGTATTTTTCTTTTCGAAGCAGTGTGGTCGTTAGTTTTCGTTGAGTGCTGCCAGGAGGGACGTAGTGTTCGGGGCACAAAGGCAGATCTTTGTGCGTGTCGTGTAACTCTCGAGGATACTCCAAATCGACTTCGAAAATGTAGCCCGTTTCGGCGTCGTCGGGAATACTCTCGATACGTTCCCCGAAATTTTCCACCCATGCGAACGAGCCGAATGGTAATGACTCACACATAGCTGCACCATACAGGTTATTGACATCGTAATACATCAAGTATGATTCGGGCTCGTTTGGATTGAAGTTATCACGCATGTAGCAATTATTCGCTTTCCCGTACCTATTGCAGCACTGCGCTACACCACCGCGAATACCTTTCTCGATGAACATTAACATGTCAACGTCGAGCAAGAGTTCGAGTTCTACGCTGGTACATTTTAACATCGCATCAAACGATAGACCGGGTGCGGTAAAATAGTGCAATGGATCGAGACCGTACGTGTTGATGCAATTTCGTCGAAAATTCTCAAAAATATCTGTCAGAAGGAGTACGTCGGTTTTCAAATAATATAACAAGTCGGAATATTCACCCAACGTTTTGAGATTAAAGATAGTCCAAACTTTGCACGCGTGCGCGTAATCGTCCGCCGAAATATCTTCATTACTCAATCGGGAGAAAAAATTATTTTTCGCAGGCAATTGCGTCTCATCGAGTCGCATCCAAGAGTCCACATAGTCATAGGGAAAAACGCCTTTTCGCGTCAACAATTCAAATTGCGTGGCGTTAGCGCAATGCTTGAGTGTTACTATTTTTTGATCATCTTTCAGGTAAGATGCTAACTTTTCGATGCTACTCGGCATGAACCTCAAAGAGTCGATGAATCGATACTGCACGCGTGTACCTTTGACGCGCTTCGAAAAAGAAATATATGTCTCCTTGTTAATCGGCAAAAGACTCATGGATCCTTCGAAGGTTCGAGCCAATGCTACAATCAAAAAGTGTGCGTCATATCCGGACAAGTTGTGAAAAACTATTGGCACTACGTGGGCAATTTTGTAATTCGAAGTACAGTCTTGATGAGCGGCGCCGCGGAATTTTCCCGTAAAGTGACAATGATCTCGGACTCTCACGTTAGTCGGCGCAAATGGTTTTTCACAAATGTGACAATTTTCAGCCAACTTGAAACTTTGACTTTCATCGCTACTCAAAGGTCTCACTGGTACTATGGTCTGGAAAATGTCGTGCAATGAGCCGGCCAGTCCTTCTAATTCACGCATGAACCATTCGATACAGTTCTTTCCACGAAACGCCTTGTACTCCGAGAGAGCGTCATTGAAACTGCAATGTTTATAGTAGGCAATGCTATGAGGGGTATGCTTCTGATAATTTACAGTGTTAGCCTGTGGTGCTGTGACCGGTTCGAGCAAACATTCCAAATCTGCGTAAATTACAAACGGAACTATCTCCTTGTGCTGATAATTTTTGAATTTCAATTTTGTATTTGTACCTTCGGGAAAAGTAACACGACAATTATTACTGCAGTCCTCTTTATGTCGTTGCAATATTTCTTCTCTGCTGAAGTAACACAAACACCGGTCGCAAATCCATACGCGATGTCCATCCCTCGACACCTGCGCATTCAATAGTCGCGACATGTTTTTAATCCACGCGTAATGATAATACACCTTGGGAACACTTGCGTCCTCCTCCTCGTCCTCCTCCTCCTCCTCCTCCTCCTCTTCCTCCATTTCGGCGTTGATCATGAGTAGATGAATGGTTGGTTTATCCGACATTTGCGTACTCAGATATATCGGAACAATTTTACTCGTGCCGTCTTTTGTCGTACCATCAATCCCATACACATGGATCGATAAGCCATTCGATTGCTCAAATTTTGCAATTTTTGACAAACTCATCGGGAAATCCAGGCCTTCGTAGTGGAGCATCTCGCTATAATGAGGATAGGAACTCGTACGTTCGGGATGCATCCTCGGTGGTGGAGAGAGTGCTGCTGTGACGGACCAGAGAAAACAATAGGGGTCATTGTTTTGAATATTGACGACGGCCCGTTTCATCTGTATATCCCTCGGGAGACGCGTGTAAGTGGATAAGCTCCCTCGCAGTGGTTCGTACTTGTTAATGTTCACAAGTAGATGGGAGATTTCGTGTAACGTCCAACCCGACTCTTTTTCCTGAAAGTCCTCGATTTTGGCGGAGAGTTTTGCTTGGACGCACTCGATGAACCACTCGGCAATATCGCTCGATGGTAGAATGACCGCGTTTGTCGTTTGAAACGTCTTTTCCTCCTCAATAATTTCATTCACCTTCATGAGGTGAAATTTGCACGCCAAGGTCACATTCACCTTCACGTTACCCTCCTCGCGCACGATTTTGTCCAGTTTTGAAACTACCACGCGCATCGCATCTTCGAGGAAACTTTGCACATCTTTGTGCTCGAAATTCACAATCGAGCCCGTCTTTATTCGACTTTTCAATGCCGACTCGAGATCGACCCACTTTAGTTTTTCGCGGGCATCACTCACACCAGCACCGCTTACACCTGCGCTGCTTACACTTGCTCCACGCACGATTTTTTCCCTCAGCGACGACAATTTCGCTATTGTCGATTGAATTTTCAGTTTTTGACCGACGTTGAGCCCCGGTTTTTTCAACGTTTGCCCCAAAAGTTTGACGTGCACCTCACAGAACTTTTGCCACTTATCCACGTGAGAGAAATTGTTCCTCGCAACGCTCAACTTGTCAATAATTTTATCGCAATCGTCCATGGTCCAGACTGCTCGATGAATCGAAATAAAGTACCGATGCTGAAGGGCTCACAAATGTATTTAAGAAGGAAATCTCTATACAACCTCACACGCGCGTATGTGCGTGCGTGCGTGCGTGCGTGTGTGTGTGTGTGTGTGTGTGTGTGTGTGTGTGTGTGTGTGTGTGCGTGTGTATGTGCCGGCACGCGCTCGAACGTCGAGTTTGTATACACAAGATCGAGTTCCAAACAGCGAGACGTTGGGCGCTCTTTCTCGTGCTTTCCAATCTTGAACACAAGATGAATTGTTCTTGAAATACTAGTATCCTTCATTATGCATTATGCATCCATATCTTCAGAGTCCGCGTCCAACGTTTCAATAACTAGATAATTTTTCATATTTAGTATATGAGCTAGCTGCTCTCGATTTTCATGACCCTTAACGTATGCGATAAACTTTCCACCGATGTAGGCTATGCAGACATTTCTTTTGCACGCTGCTGCCAACATCAGCTGGAATGTTGCTGAATTCGCGAATTTCAGGCTGTGACATTTTCCGCCGCGATAGACCATGCATAGATCTCCTCTATGCGCTGCTGCCAACATGCTCTCGAATGTTGTCGAATCAGCCTCAATTCCATTCGAGGCGAAGGGGGACTTACCACCATCGGTCGGTAAGCAGGTGACCCCTACCATCGATCGGTAAACCTGTGAGCCTCACCATCGGTCGGTAAGCAGTGCAGCCCTACCATCGGTCGGTAAGTACAAACATCGACAGTCGATCATGGTACCAGTTCTAAATCAAACCCCTACCCGACCATCCGCCGATAACTCAGAAATTAACCATTTTTGGGTCGTTCTCGGTCGGTAAGTGTCGGTAGTAGGAATCTTGGTTTAGAACTGGTACCATTACACTACTGACACATGACGTCGATTGTGTTCTTGTCGCTTAGTTCACTTCGGTGCGGTCATGCACTAGCGACGCACGCCGTGAAAATACTAACTACTAAAATCCACAGTTTGACGGACGCTTTTGGATCGGGCTCGCCACACATTTCGGTCAACGGTGGATTGGTCGCGACGGTCCTATAAATTGGCCTCCAAGGTCACCGGATCTTACATCTCCTGATTTTTTTTTGTGGGGGTACTTAAAAGATGCCGTCTACCGTCAAGCTCCAACAACACGGGAGAATATGAAGGAGCGGATAAGAGCTGCCTGCCGTGCAATCCCGAGAGATGGTCTTTTGCGCACAGTGGACGGTTTCGCGAGAAGAGTTCAGGCATGTTCAAACATGAATGGAGGGATATTTGAACATTTATAGAAAGGGATCAGAGTACACTTACAAGGAGGGTTTGGAGTAAAAAAATACTGCGGTAGTTACGAACCGCAGAGACCTGCGGTTCGTAACTAAAGGTAATCATTGTGAGTGTTCCATACGCGCGCACATGCACACACACACACACACACACACACACACACACACACACACACACACACACACACACACACACACACACACACCCACACACATACACGCACGCGCGCCCACATACATACACACACGCACACACACACACACAAAACGGCCCTTCTCAGGGCCAGGGATGCTAGACAGACAACCTCCACATGGTGTATTCTGGGTAACGCGAATGGTCTGCAACAGACTCAGCCATGCAACCTCCTACGCTTTGGCTAACGCAAATGCCGGTGGTAGGGACAATTAGACTAAATGTCTCACGGCAAGCCGCTCAATGTTGTATTTTCGAATGTATGACCACTTGAACAAAAAAAGAATCAAATTTTTTTGTTGAAAATTTTTTTTTTGTTTTTTTGTTTTTAAATTTGGACGATATTTCATGAGAAAATTTTGGAGGAAAATCGATGAAAAATAGTTTTTTTCCATTTTAATAGCGTTTGTGCCATTTTCAGGCCCAAAAACGTGTTTCTTTAAATCCTTGACGAACTTTGATCACGATGGGTAGAAAAACACACACACACACACACACACACACACACACACACACACAAATCCTGGATACATCTGAAATAATTGAAAATGATGTTCTCACTTGAAAACTATGAACTTTATCAAAAAAAAATTTCAACAAACGTTTTTAGTTTTCAGCTGACAAATTTTTTGGCAATAAAAAAAGTTATTTTTTCGTTTGAAAAAAACATGTCAGCCTTTGTAACGGCGCCATTTTGAATTTTGGCTCCTCAAATAAATTTTTTTCAAACCTCCCCCTTCAATCCCTAGAAGTTTTGTTCCACACAATATTTCGTCCGAGTAATATTTTTCGAGAAAATTCAGGTGTAAGATTAAAATGGGTCACCCTGTATATTTTTAAAATTATTTCGCCTTGGTGTGGAACAGCCCATACATTCATGTAGCGCAGGACAGGCTGGAGGCTCGTTGGCGGCTCGTTGAACTTTTTATAGCCATCTGACTTTTGCTGGATACAAGAAATTCTCAACCGCGTATATCAACTGCATTTTGATAATGAATTCTTGTTTGTTTTCAATGAATTAATCTATAATATCTGCGTGCGTACATGAAGGGTATCAAAATTCAGAAATTAAACATTGCAAAAAGTGTTTCGCCGATTTCGCGACCGAGGCTCGAACTTCTTGCGCTGAGCCTCATTATTCTCGTTCGTGTTGCCTGTTTTTTTTTCATGCATTAATATTTTCATTCTAGCAGCACGAATCAAATTAATTACATGCTGTGAGATCGCGAACGCTGATTATTGAAGAAAACAAATATATCGCAAGGATCGTCAAGGTGAGTTGGAGTCTTCGAATAAATGTGTTTGGCTCAATTGCGATAAAGCCAGTAACGAACATTCGGTGTTGATCGTCTCTTCATCTTCAATTGATAAAAAAAAAAATTTTGCGAGTTACGAAAAATCCTTGATGTGTCTCTCGAGTGAAAAAGAATACACGGAAGATCGAACAATATTTGCTTGCTGATAAAAATGGTTTAAAAACCAGACTAACAATAAATATCTACGCAATATTTACTGGCTGATTAAAAAAAAATGTATAATTATCATTTACTCCAAGGATACATTTTTTTCTCTCAAATAAATATTTTCGAAAGTGCCACAATGCTTATCTTGAAAATTGATTAGTTTAAACTGCGGCTGAATGGAACTCGAGCATTAAGTAATTAAACATTCAATATCTCGGCTGTGTATCAGTGTACACGCACTTTTTCCCTTTCACGCCTAAATTTATTCGAGACGGTGGTTCGATATTGAGCCTCGAGCGCTCTCAATTTCTCTAGACTCTGAATGGGATCCATGGCATCTTTCTTGACCGCAGTACTTGGGGTTTCTGTCGCGATACCTGTTTCAAGAGAAAAAGTATTAGTTTTTCATGCCTCTAGTTGGCGAGAGCCTGATTGTACAATTTGGTGTCCCTCACCTTTCGTACAATGGTTGTTACACTGGGCATTAATATTATTCCGACGTCTTCTTGCCTGATGTATGCCCTTGAGACCTTGCTTTTTGAAGTCCTGAAAGTATTGGTGTGACTTGACCAAAAATGGTTGGACCATTTAATGGAAAGATAATTGTAAAATAATTTCAATATTAAATCTAATTGAATTGGGTAAATAGAATATAAATGATATTTATGAATTCAAATTGAATTAAATATAATATGAAAGCTAATTCAAATATTTGGTTGAATGTCATTATAATATTATTAATAATTTGTGTTCAATTCAATTGTAATTGCATCGTTGTAATTATAAAAGTTGAATAAAATTTATGCACACTCAATGTGATTTGTATTCAGTAGAAAATTTGCCACAAGGATAGTCGATCTGTTTCGAATTTTTTCGGCCAATGCGGCCGTGCAAAACTGGTTAAAATCGACGACTGACTTTAAAAATTTACCACAAATCGAAAAATAATCCAATATCCATGACCCAAGTTGCATAAGAAAGGGCAACTGAATACAAAAGAATGAACATAGGCAGAAGGAGCTATCTCTTCAGAAAAAAATGCAGTTATTTCAATAGAAGCATATTACGAAAATTCGAGAACTCATCATAAGAACCCATTTCGCCTCCAAGACATTTCTTTTTGATTCGCGAAGAACTGCACGCTACCCCTCCGACTTACGTCTTTGGAAGTCACGTTATTTCCGGAGGTTCCTTGTTGTACAACTGGAGCGCTGCTCGTGCAACTCGTCGCTACTCGGGCACGTTCACCAGACGGTCCTGGTAACGGATTGAGCGGAACGTTCTCCTCCGATTGGCCAACGTTCTCCTGTCGCAAAAAACAATGATTGATTATTGCATTGAAGAAGGAGAGAAAGGTGTTGCAAAAAAATTGAACGAGAAAAGAGGAGGAAATAAAGAGAAGAGAAACGAAAACAATGTAAAATGAAAGCAGAATTGCAAGGCAAATAAAAAGGCGACAAAAAAATAACCCGCAAAGGATGCAATACAGATTATACAGGGTGTCCCACGATAGAATGTCATCCGTGAAATGCGGAGTTGGGGGTGAAATTCCGAGACGATTGATATAAGCATGTATGGGTTCCAGATCAACCCCTGAATTGTTATTAATTTTTCAAGGAAGCCAATCAGGCGCTCCCGTTGAGCGGGCCTACGTCGGTGAACCAATCCGCCGGGCACTACTGAAGGTGCGTGTCGCTCACCGACGTAGGCCCGCTCAACGGGCGCGCCTGATTGACTGCAATGGTGAGGGTGTGTTGTGTCACAGGGTGCAAAAATATTTGGAACCCGACTTGTGATATATCGTATTTTGCGTAAGTATATAAACGTCAGAATAAAACATAACTTCATATTAGAAATGATAAATCATAACAGTTGTAAATTTAATTCTTATATGTCTATTATTTACAGATTTCCATTGAAAAATGAGAATTTGTTAGAGAAGTGGAAGCAAGTTATACCAGCAACATATGAAATCACCAAATACACTACCATTTGCAGTGATCATTTTAGTAATGCATCGTACACATATATATAAGAGTGGTAAACGGTTTTTGAATAAAAATGCGGTGCCGACTATTTTTCATGTAAGTAAATACAATAATAGAATGAATTAAATACTGTAAAGCGATAATAAATAAATAGTAAGCAATGCGTGTGAGTTTTTCAACTATAGCATAGTGCGACATACATGTGTTCCTGGTGTGAGCGGCCTATCAGGGTGAAAAAAATACACCAAAAGTGTGCGCACTGTGTCTCAGCAGTAATAGTCGTAGTTTAAAAAATACTGGGGCTATTTTCATTCTTTTTTTGTGCATAGAAGCGTGAGTTGTGTCTTAAGAAAGACAGAAACACGTTGCTCTGGAATCATGTGGGATACCTTGAGAAGGAAAGATGGGTTTCTCCCACACGATACCGGAGCAGTGTGTCTCTGAGCTTTTCTCGAGATATGACTCATGCTTATGTGCACGGAAGAGGGGTGCGAATAATCGCAGTTTTGAAAAATTAACAGTGACAAGTTCGATAGTAACGAATGATTTCCTTTGATTTCAGGCTGCTTTGGAAGATGAAGTGGCCGGAACAGATGTATCGGCTGAAACATCATTGGTATCCCAGCCATGTGTTGGAAAACGTCGGCGGGAAGATTGTACGCCTGTGAGATATGTAAGTAATGTTTTAAAAATTTGAAACGATATTAGGGTAAGCTGGAATAGGAGTACGCACCTAAGCTTCAAAGCGGTTAAAAAAACAAACAAATACATTTTACGAATCAGTTTTTGTTTTAATTGAAAGAATATCTAGTATTCTATTTAAACTATCAGTGACGATTAGGAATCTTATTTTTTTTAAGTAACAAACTAAAAACTCCGAAACGGGTTTTGCGAACTCTTAGACAACCGGGCGTTTAAGAGTACGCACAGGGGTCAAAAAGAGTACGCAAGCATCAACCAACACATAAATCGCAATTAAAGTTGCCCACATGTGTATGAGCGGTGCATTTCTGTATATAATAACATAATTCTGTATATAATCACATAATAACTGCATTAGCAGGTATACAAAAAATATAATTATTATTGGGAAAAAAGTGACCCAAACGAGGAATTGAACCCCGGTACTTCAGCGTACTACTCCAGCGTGCTATCCTCTGAGCTATCAACTCCATCACCTGGTATAGTCATGTTTTTATTTTTAAGTGATTGGCGCGCTTGGGGTTACTATTTGACTTGGTTTGTTCGTTTGATTCGAGGATTAATTTAATTTCTAATGTTCGCATTTTTGTTTGCAGGGAGCCACCATATTGGTTTAAATGTTTTAAAATATATGTATATTTTTTTTCAAATACATAGATATACATCTTTGTTTTTTATTTTCAATCTACGTGTTTATTCATAATTATTCATTAGTATTCATAATAAAGCAAAATTCAAACGAAATGTTAGCGATTGTGTTCCTGTGAAGAATGTGTATTACGCGAAAGTCGAAATTGGGATAAAAACTTTCGGACGGGACTGTACAGACAGAGACAGGAATACCCAGAGTGGGCAGTTCATGCCACGGTCTTACATACAGGTCTTGAAACTCGCTCAAAATTTCAGTGGTGGGTGACGGCCTCTTATTGAAGCACCGACTGTTTCAACTAGTGACCACGAGGATCGCTGCTATAGAGTGATGCAGGCTGTGTGAGAGAGACGGAAAAAGATTTCAAAAGTAAACAAAACCCAAACATAACCGCTGATTCACGCGACCACACGCGACGTGCTCTACTTGTAAACTTGTAAAAACGGTGATATTGAAAAATGACTAAGTGGTGTATTGTGCTAACGTGTAGAACAGGCTCTCCATGTCTAAAATCGAAACGCTCAGTGTTTCGGGTGCCGAGAGACTTGGCGCAATTAAAAAAATGGGTGGCCGCGATACCGGGAATTGAGAAATTAGAGCCGAGACACGTTGTGTGCGAAAATCATTTCGAACCGAAATATATTAATCGAGAATGGGCGAAACAGGTGTTTGGTGTTGGAGCCGGGAACCTGAAAGAAAATGAAAAATGAAATGAAAAATTATTGGGATCATCACAATAAATACTTTCCAGGCTGGAAAATATAAAACAAAGTTAGTGAATTATTTTCATTTATCCTACTCGAGAGTCCTTCGCTTAAAGGTCGGAAAAGATGTGTTATTTTAAATTTACCAATGCAAACCGTTTCGGAGACTAAAAAGTAGAGATTATTGAAAATGTTTCTTGGAACATGCATTAAAATTTTTCGAATAGGAAATAAAGGATTGCAAAAGAAGCACTGTTTCTTAAGTATTTGTTTCATTTTCAAGAAATACATCCTGCAAGTGTTTCGGTCTGCAATAGTTGCTACTTATTTTTCGGTCAATTAAAACGACGCGTAAGTCCTATTTTTTTTTATAAAAGCTAAAACATGTTTAAAAAAAACCGAGCGCACAGGGATCGAACCCCTGAAAGCAGCATTACGAAGCTTGCACCGAATCCCTCGACCAACACGAGCTCACATTGACACCTATATAAAAGACATTCATTTTCATTGTACCCACTTGGACTACTATAGTCTTTTGGCTTTTTTAGATTTACGATAAAGTTACTTTTAATTGTATTTAGGTCCATCATGCATTTGTGACATTGAATATCATAATTTGCCTACACCAGCGAATTGTACAGCTAGGTTAGGTTCCTATGAGTCAACAATCGATTTCCATCTCTCTCGCACAGCCTGCACCACTCTATCGCGCGGCACTCGTAGTCACTAGGCGAAACGGCCGGTGCTTCAATCCGAGGACATACCCCCACCACCAGAGTTTCAAGACCTGTATGTAAGACCGTGGTTCATGCTATCTCTCTCGGTACGGGCTGGCAGCGCCAGCGCGCGTTCCAGTATTACTACAGTTCAGTGCCGACACCCGACTCACCGCCACGCCTCGAGCGGTTGTTATTTCTTAGCATGGTTCACACGACACTTGTTCGGCCGCGGGATCGCCTGTTTGATTTCGGCCAAGGAGACTATAGGGAAGGAGTCCAATCTCCGTATTCTGGCGCGTCCGTAAAAGTGGGACAAAATTGGGTTCCGCATAAGCGGCGCTGGGGAAGTTAGTCATTATGTGCTTTATATACATGTATGTTTTGCGCATGCGTTGTTATCAGCTGTCTGTTTTATTGGTTTTTTTCCTTAGGTACACGCTTTTCTCGTTTGTTACCTATTCTTTCCCTTCATTGTACCCGTTTCTTTCCTCTACTGCTTACTCGTTTTTTTCTCCATCTTTCCCCTTGTTCCCCCCCCCCCTCTTGCGGCCGCAGCCGACTTCACCCTCTGTATTATATGCATCATGACATTTCTGTCATGGGTATAGGGAAACTGCGGAAAACCTATACCAATACAGCCGGTCATCGAGTTCGCCCCCCAGTCGTGGAACTAGTCTTATTTCGCCGCGAAATGCCGAAGAAAAACATTTCACGACGAAATGTACGCGACTGGGATTCGAACCCGGGACCTTCCGGTCCGCTGGTTTAGTGGCGAGCACGCTAACCACTAGACCATCGCACCGGTCAGCTGTCTGTTTTATTATTAGCTGTCACATGAGCTATACATTTTTATTTTCTTAACCTTAATTCATTTTACAAATAAATTTCGTGTAGCTGTAGTAGTGCCTTAAGATGTTTCTACATTTAAGTCATAGCGCAATAACCCACCTAATTATGAAAAAATAACCCCAAATAATGCTATAACAATTAATATCCGACGTGAATATACATTCCATTCAAATGTGGTCAGGTGGCCGAGATTATAGTGTGTAAAATATGTAGAAAATGTCAGCGACTGCGACATGCGAGTGTAAATTGCAACGTCACATACCACTGCGTCAAGTATAGTGCTTCACACGAAAACCGAAACCGCACTTGAAATAAGTCATCAGATAAAAAGCTCCACCGCTGTGCAAATTGCATTAACCTAGACCACCCAGTAGATCATAAGTGATGCCCATACAACAAGGTCATATACAAACGCTCATAAAGTGAGAGACATTAGACAACGACAACTCATTGAAATAATTGAAGTGATACACCCGAGAGTCACATCGGAAATATCCTTTGTCTAAGCTATGAGACCCCCATCGCAGCGACAGTAGCAACACAGACATTCGCTACGCAGAAGCGAGCATCATCCACAACATCACAAGACTTGCGCGTGTTCTCGATGTGCAAATTGCAATAACCTAGATCATCCAGTGAACTATAAGTGATGCCTATACTACAAGTTCATATATAATACAAGCCCATAAAGTGACAGACATTGGACAACGACAACTCATGGAAAGAATTGAAGCGATATACCCGAAAGTCATCTCGGAAATATCCTTTGCATGAGGTATATCACCATCCACAGCGACAGTAGCAACACAGAGATTCACTTCGCAGTAGCGAACATCATCCGCAGCAACACAAGACTTGCGTGTGTTCTCGTTGTGCGAATTGCAATAACCTAGATGACCCAGTGAACTATAAGTGATGCCTATGTTAAGTTCAGGAAGTAGCCTGAGATTGTTTGATCAGAGAGGGAAAAGGATGTCGTCGAATAAATAGATATACGTGTTGTAATGCTCGTGAATACAGGTTTTTATTATACAGCTCTTTGCGTGCCTCTAACTCGGGTGACGACAAAGCGAAGACTGAAGCAGCGCTGCTCGAACGCCGTTTTGTGGGCACGCATGGAAGCTTCGACAAGAGAAGATTCCATGGCGTGGCTGCGCGCGCATGCGAGACTTGTTACAAGTACGCTAGTCATATTCAACACTTCCGCCGTCTAAGGGCTTGTTAACGCGTACATTCAACATCTCGCGTAAACGTTTAAAACTCTCTTTTGTCAACACTTTCGTCAGTGTATCGGCTTTTTGCATTTCTGAAGGAACATACACCGCTTTCATCTCATTATGTATTATCATTTCACGTATATGATGATATCGGACGTCGATGTGTTTGGTTCTCTCGTGGAACTCGGGATTTTTGGCTAACTTTATTGCACTTTGATTATCAATATTAATTTGAGTTGCACCCTTGCATCGATGTCCGATATCATCTAACAATCGCCTTAACCATACAGCCTCTTTTGCTGCCGAAGACGCCGCTACGTATTCCGACTCGGTGGTACTTGAGGTTACCATCTTTTGTCTGCGAGATGACCATGTTATTGGGCCACTCGCAAGAGTAAACAAATATCCAGTTGTCGACCTACGAGTATCAATGTCTCCCGCATAATCTGCGTCCGAATACCCGAGTAGTTCGGACTCGCTTCCGCCGCTTTAGTAATCGATACCGAAATCTTTGGTTTCTACGAGATAAGCGAATATCTTCTTTACAGCTTTCCAGTGACTTATCCCGTGTTTATTCAAATATTTACTCGCGTTGCTTACTGCCAGCGCGATATCTGGCCTTGAGACGATTGCAAGAAACATAAGCGACCCGACCGCTTCCCGATATGGTACATTGCTCACGCTTTCACTCTCCTCGACTGAACCCAAGACAACATGGGGGTCTGCCGACACACTCACACCCTTTGCATCGCTCGTGTTAAATCTCTTAAGGATTTTTCGCACATACTCGCTTTGGTGTATAAACACCGTTTTACGCTTTCTATCCCGCTCGATTTGTACGCCCACGAAACAGCTCGAATCACCCAACGTTATCTCGAACTCTTGACGTAATTTTGATGTTACTCGATCGAGGATTTCTCTCGATTTGCTCGCGATCAGACCGTCGTCTACAAAAAGCGCTAAATACACTTTGATATTATCATATGCCCCGGTGTATATACATTTGTCTGCACTTGTCTCGGAGAACTTGTATTTTTTAAGGAACGCATCGAACTTATGGTTCCAGCACCTTGGGGCCTGTTTGAGACCATACAGCGATTTATTCAACTTGCACACACTCGTATCACTGTTTGGGACATCTAGTCCCTCTGGAACGTCCATGTGGATGTCCTCGGCCAGACTCCCGTACAAGAAGGCCGTTTTCAAGTCAAACTGTACGAGTTCGAGATCTTCTTGTGCAGTCAACGCGAGCAGCAGACGGAGAGAATCATACCTCACCACCGGAGAGAATGTCTCGGTATAGTCTATCCCTTCTGGCTGTTGGAATCCCCGCGCACACAGGCGAGCCTTGTATCGAAAACCAATTTCCGAACCGTCAGGCAGCCTCTTGAAGACCCACTTGGAGTCGATCCGCTTGTTTTTCTCGTTCTTGGGAATAATCGTCCACGTTTCATTCTTTTCGTGAGCCCTCAGTTTGTCCTGGATTGCTTCTCTCCAATTTGTCGTGACCTGTCGTCATCTTTGCAGGTGATCGCCTCGTTGAAGTTGGCTGGAGGCTCATATTGTGCCAGATGCAGCTCCTCGACTTCTTCGATTTCGGCGGAATCGGAACTATTTTCTCTGTACCTTGCAGGTCTCCTCAGATTTGCTCCCTCACGCAGATTTCGACGTTTGACGGGTGGTAACTCTGGCCTGGGTCGTCTTTGGGCTCCGCCCCCTTGATTACCGACCGCGGGTACAGCAGGTTCGACTCCTCCGTCGGGCACAAACGGGACGTTATCGACTGCCGGCACGTCGTTATTGACAACAGGATCAATTTCCTCTCGGCCCTGCAGTTCTTCTCCGTCACTCCAGTCGTCTGCTGTGTTCGATGTCTCGTGCTTGCTCGCTTCTACTGATGGACTCGTCTCGTTGAACACCACGTTCCGTGACACCTTGACGCTTCGCGTGTCTGCCTGATACAACCTGTAATTCTTGGAGCACCCCTTGTACCCCACGAGCAACACTTTCTTTGACCTCGCGTCAAATTTCTCCGTGAATTCCTTAGGAATATGCACAAAGGCTTCACACCCGAACACTTTGACATGACTCCCCCTCTCCTTACCGACGATGACACTCGATTTTGTAGATACACTGCGGTGTTAACCGCCTCGGCCTATAGAAACGTCGACAAGCCTTTGGACTTGAGCATCGTACGCGCGCACTCAACAATGGTTCGGTTATCTCGCTTAGATTTGCCGTTTTGCTCTGGCGTGTACGGAGCACTCGGTTCGAACTGAATTCCTCTCGATTTTAGGTATTCCCGAATTTTGTTGTTACAATATTCGCGGCCGTTATCTGACCGAAACGCCCTCATGGGCTTCGCGAACTTATTAGCGACGAGTCTCTCGTATTCTTTCAATTTTTCAAACACCTCCGACTTGTGTTTGATAAAGTATACGTGGCGGTATTCCGACGCGTCGTCAATGAATGTGACGAAAGAACGCGCGCCCCCTAGAGACGCTTCCGGAACCGGCCCGCACACGTCGCTATGCGTAAATTCACCCGGTTTCGTTTTTATTTCTTTTTCGCCTTTTTGAAATGTTAATCGGTGAGCCTTGCCCAGCTGGCAGGCGTCACAGAAGAAATCCGTGTTATTAAACACTTTGACACCTCCTACGAGATCATGTTTGACGAGATCGGATAACGCGCGTTTGTTCAAGTGTCCAAGTCTTTCGTGCCAGACCTTGAGGCTCGTCGTGGTCACGTTCACTTCGTCGATATTGCGTGCGATTTTCACGCGAAAAAACATCCGGTAGATTTTGTTCGACTGTATTACGCCAGTCGGGACTGTCGAATTTTTCTTCACTAGGTGTATAAAGTCACCCACGAATTTCACTTCGTACCCTCGTGACGCGCACTCGCCCACCGAGAAAAGGTTGCTTCGCACGGACGGCACATACAGTACGTTCTCGATTCTCGCTTTGCTCCAGTTGCCGTTCACTAGCCTGTCGATAAGTATTGTCCCTTTGCCAGCAACGTCGCACTCTGTATTATCACCTAATGTAATGGTAGAGCCTTCTTTCGGCCGAAACTCACAGAACCATTCGCGATGAAAAGTCATGTGCCTCGAGGAACCACTGTCGCCATACCAGACGTCTCTTTTGTCCAATCTCAGCCACGATCTCTTGTCGTTTTCAGATGGACCAATGTCTTGGCTCGACTCGTCCCCACACCTCGCACTTTTTGAACACGTAGCAACGAACGCGCAATCACGTGAATCTTTTTCGTCGCGGCCATCTTTGTTCTGTCTTTTCGGGCATTCCCACGCGTAATGTCCCTTTTCTCTGCACCTGTAGGACTCGACATTTTTCTTTTTCTTGTCGCGGCGAGCTTTCTTTTCCGCGTCACTTTTCGAATCGTCACTTTTCTTTTGAGCATTCGATTTTCCATTTTTCTTCTCGAATTTGATCGCTGCGAATGCCGCCGTCTCTCTATTTTCAGCATCCATTCTACTCTCCTCTCTTAGGAGCCGCTCTTGTAGATGTTCCACGGTTTGCCGCGCTGGATCGACGCTGTCCCATGCTGTGACAAAATTGTTGAATTGTGACGTGAGGCCCGCAATCATTTTCGCCATTATTGTTGTATCTGAGACCGTCTCGCTCAGATCTACTAATTGCGACGCCATGTTTTGTACTCTTGTCACGTGTTGGACTGCCGTGTCTTGCGGTGCCATCTTATACTCGTGGAACTTTTGTGTGAGGAGAAGTTTATTCGTCGACGAGTTTTGAGCATGAATTCGTCCTAACTTGTCCCACATTTCTTTTGACGTTGTACAAACCAAAAGCGGCTCTAGATGTTTGTACTCGATGGCTCGCGAGATATAATACATTGCTTTCGCGTCGTCTTTTATCCACGCCTTGAGGTCAGCGGCCTGGGCTTCCGCCGGTTTCTCTCGGGTCCCGTCGACAACGTCGTAGATCCCACTCGCGATCAACGACGCGTTTATCTGGAATTTCCATCCTTGGAAATTGCCGCCATCGAACTTCGGCACATTTCCTCTTGACAAATCGTCCGACATCGTCCTCACCGACGCCTTGTATCACTCGCGTTCTCGAAACTTCGACTTTTCGAAAATGGCCGACGCCGTTTCTCGCGACACGTGAATCTTCGACTTTTCGAAACGGGCCGACACCGTTTCTCGCGACACGTGAATCTATGCGATCTTTTCCTCTCTCAAACAAACCTCTCGCTACCGCACCTGGGCCCATAACCTGTTGCGTTAAGTTCAGGGAGTAGCCTGAGATTGTTTGATCAGAGAGGGAAAAGGATCTCGTCGAATAAATAGATATACGTGTTGTAATGCTCGTGAATACAGGTTTTTATTATACAGCTCTTTGCGTGCCTCTGACTCGGGTCACGGCATCACAAAGCGAAGACTGAAGCAGCGCTGCTCGAACGCCGTTTTGTGGGCACGCATGGAAGCTTCGACAAGAGAAGATTCCATGGCGAGGCTGCGCGCGCATGTGAGACTTGTTACGAGTACGCTATTCATATTCAACAGCCTATAATACAAGTTCATATACAAGCTCATGAAGTGACAGACATTAGACAACGACACTCATCGAAAAATTGGCGCGATACACCCGGAAGTCACATCGGAAATATCCTTTGCATAAGCTATGGCAGCACCCGCAGCGACAGTAGCAACACAAAGATTCGCTACGCACTAGCGAGTATCATCCGCAGCATCACGAAACTCACCGCTACCATGAGCCATCATTTTACATTTTACGATTATTAAAATAATATCAAGACTTAAAGATGCTGATAAAAACAGTCCAAAGTTCACAATCTAACTAAATACTACTGAGATGCGTTTGTTTGTTATGTTAAATGTTGCGCACAATATCAAAAACTGTATGGCACCGCACGAGGTACTGCTTTCGATTCTCTCCTCGCCAAGTTTTTTTATGACTATTTTTTTTATTGAAATGATTTGTTACGCCTTTTATTGGTAAATTAGTTTGATTATTGATTACATTTGTTATAAGAATCATAATAACGCAAATAAAAATAGTAATAATTCCTGAAAGCTATTAATTTGGTTAATTGGTTTTTTGTAACTATGCAAAAATGCATTATAAAAATTATTTACAAAATCATAATACATTTTTCGTAATTAAACAAAAATTTTAGAACTTTGTAAAAATGGTCATACCAATTATTGCATTATGCTGATTATTTATGGTGAGCTGCCTGAAAGACGAAGGATATAATTATCGGGGTAGGTCGAAAAAAAACACACATCTAATTACGTTATGAATTTATTTATTTTAATGAAAGAAAGTATTTCCATAACGCGATAGACTCTTCGTAGGACTAACAATATATTTGGCTTTTGTAATCGCGACTTCTCGTTGCTGTTCTCTGACTGAGACTGACTAGAGAGCGGTTGCTCTCACGAGCATTTTCGTCGGCCTCGACTCCCATTGGCTGGTCATTTTTCAGCCGCTTTAAAGGCGGATTCGCACGAACTTTTCTTAATACTTTCGCCGTTTGTGCAGGATCCGTCCTTCGTTATTCCGATATTTTCTCGCAGCATGCAGAACCGATTCTTTGGAAGAGCTTTTGTGGAAAGGTCTGCCTTCTGCCCTTCGGTCTGTAGATACTTGACCGTCAGCTCGTTTGTTAGAACCTTCTCCCTCACGAAGTGATAGCGTACGTCGATATGCTTAGTGCGCTTGTAGAATTCTAGGTTCCTAACCAAACGAATTGCACTCTGATTGTCCACGTGGATACACGTGGCTTGATCGCACGGACTTTTCATCTCTGCCAGCAGTCCGCGTAGCCAGATTGCTTCTCGCGCCGTTATTGACGCCGCCATGTACTCCGCTTCCGTCGTGCTGAGAGTGACGATCCTCTGCCGCTGACTTGCCCACGTGACAGGGCCGCCTGCCAGTTCGAACAGATAGCCGGTCGTCGAGCGTCTTGTTTCGACATCGCCCGCGAATCAATCACCTGTTGTATTTAACGTGCCGTCTCCGCCTCTCGGCTTACGACACGGCACCCGAGTGCGAGGGGTCGGGATCACGCCCGACCAACGCAGCCCCGAGAAACGGTGCCTACCGGTTTGCATCTGAGAATGCGGGCTCAGCACACGATCGGTCGCGCCGAGCGACTTTCCAACACTCTAACAGCTCTGCAGGCTGCTGCCCGAGTTGGTGATACGCAACTCACACGCCGGAACCGCCAACGGTTCCTGACCAGCATACGGCCAACCTCTGCCCCCACGAGTCCAACCTCATGGCTGGCCCGACTACTCGCCGGTGGCTACCCAGCCCCCATGGTACCAGTCTGATTCACTGGTGGGAACTTCGTGGCACATAATCGCGCCACTGCACTTTGCGGGCCCCGCCCCGACGGCCGTGGTAGGCCAGCTGGAACGGCGGTGTCGCTACTCACCAAGGCTTCTGCAGGCCTCCCCCCGTAGGGGTCGGACGGCGGGAACCCTCCTGCCGAACCAGACAGTCACCTCGTGGGGCCGTGTCCCCACATCTCACAACACTCAGTGATTACGCGCACAAATAACAGTCGATTTATTGGCCGAAGCCAAGGATAGTCACGATCACTTCTGACACTCGGCTGTTGCGCCACAAAATTGTCACTGTGCCCATAGTCTCTAGCCGGGGTCAAGCTGTGCCCTGTACGACCGGGCTCGCCGGACGTACTCCGGGCACAGTCGGCTCCGGGTGGAATGCGCTACGTCCTCTTGTCCACTTCGTGAACAATTGACACATTTTGGTGTCTTCGCGGCGGGGCAGGCGCCCCGCAGATGGTCCTTCGATCCGCAGTGCTCACAGACCTGGTCTGGAGCACTGCAGTGTTTCGCAATGTGGCCGAAGCCACAGCACTTGAAGCACCGAGTAACATTCAGATACTCGGCGCTCCTATGTGGGCCCCAGCCGAGGAACACGCGTCCCCGGCTGAGGACTCCTTCCATATATCTCATGGGTAGCTGAACAACCCAGTTGTTCAGCCCCTGCTTCGTCTTAAAGCAGTGTACGAAGGAGACTGCCTCTAAGAGGACAGCCTCCTCCTCGTTCGAGTGCCCGAGGAGGTTCTTCACTACGAAGTCCCTCCTCAGGTCTTCTGGGCTCAATTCCGGGTCCACATCGTAAACGATAAGGCTCGGTTTCCTCTTGGCGGCAATCACTGCCGTGAGGCTCATGCCGCTAAGGTCTACACTGGTTATCCGGTCCGCATCTTCTTGCGAGGCAACGTTGACGACGACGCCTTTATTTCGCGTCTGTCTAAGAGACGCTACTTTAAGGGCGCCTCGAATCTCCTTGAGTCCGCGGAGGAGGTCCCTCTGAACCACCTCCACGTCTCTGTCGTCGCTCTTCTCGGTGGGTCGAACTATGACGGTCACCGTTTTCGGTTGGGGAGGTTTCCTCCCCAACGTGGCTGGCCCGACCGATGGCGCTTGCGCGCCACCAGTCGAGCCAGTATCGTGTCCTCTTTTCCCGACGGAAGCCGCGTACGACTTCCGGGGGGTCTCTTTCGCTATTCCTTGAAGCACTTCGTCGAGGCGCCTCTCGGCCACCTCTAGCCTCGCCAAATCCTCCGCCCGCCGACTCTCGGTCTCTATCATCCTCGTCTCGGCGTACACCCGGTTCCTTTCGGCCTCAGCCGCCTCGTCCCAGGCTTCGTCTCGGAGCTTCTCCTTCTCGCGCGCACGCTTCCTGAGGCGCTCACGCTCTTTCGTCACGGTGTAGAGCTTCGTGCTATAGATCGTCGCCTTTCCGCGCCAGTGCATCGCATCGTGTCTTTCTGTGCGGATCTTATTCTCGTACTCCGCCAGGAGGCAGAGCAGGATCTTTCCCACCGTCTCGTTCACCTTGTTGGACTCCTTGTACAACACTCTCTCTATTTCTTTCCTCTGGGCAGAGAGCCAGTCGTCGAGGTCACTCTGCCTCTTCTCGTCGTTATCGAGTTCCGTCTCAAGGACCTCCTTGATCTTCGCCGCCTCCAGCCCCTCCGGGGAGGGGGGAGCTACTACACCCTCGGGTGTCCCTGCCACCTCCGTGGCCTCCATCGCTTCTACCGGCTTGGGAGACGATTCCCCAGCACGGTCATCTTGGGCCTCTTGAATCTCTTGAGTCACTTGGGTCTCTTGAGTCACTTGGGTCTCTTGAGTCACTTGGGTCTCTTGGGTCTTGGACTTGGGTCCGACCTTCTTCTTTTTCCGCTTCGCGTCAGGACCCTTCGAGGAACCCCCTGAGTTGGGGGACCCCGCCGGGTCACTGCCGGGAGCGGGTGCTTCGCGTAAGCGCTTCACGCTACCCTGGGAGCGTGCCCCCAGGGAGACGATCGACGCCGCACTCGAGCATCTCGAAATGCCTTTGCTCGTGGTTGTTTTGCCAGTTTCCGTGGTCTCATCCGCGGCTTTTGCCGCCTCCTCTGCTCCCTCCTGGGCTGTGGGAGGCCCAATGTCCGTTGGCACTTTTTCTTGATTAGTGAATCCGGACTTTTCCATTAAACATCGGGGCTTTGTACGAGACTCCCCAGCTCGACCACCCAACACCTCCATACCCCCCTCAGCCCTCGGCGGTTTCCCGCTTCGGGCACCCTCCCGGGGGCCCACACCCCGCCCCCGGGAGCCCCGCACCGGTAACTCCACCACCAGGAGCCCGGCTTGCTGCAGCGTGGCCTCGGCGGGTTGCCAACCTGGCGCCCAGCCGGTCCACACCCTGGTGCCACCAGGCCCATCCGGGCAGTACACAGGCATTTAGCACGTGTTGCTACGAGGCAGCCTACTCGGGGGAGCTACTTCCGAGCCGGGCCTCGGTACTACCACGCGGCCCCCGGGCGTGCCTGACCCCCCATCCGAAGGGGCCTCCCGGGTTTCCCACTGTACCATCAAAGCATTCGCCAGACTCCGAAGAGGCGGACGGCACGGAGCGGCCGGGGGCGGGACGAGGTCCCCCGGGTCGTGCAGACTTGGTCTGGCCGCTCACCGCGGCCTACCTGGCCAGCGGATCACTGCAGCACGCAAGCCCCCCCGCCCCGACAAGGCGCTGCACGTCGGGGGGGCATCGCCCGCGAAGTCGGCGTCTGAATAACCGACGAGATTCAGATTCCTCTCGTCGCTTCCGCCGTTTCGATACGTGATGCCGTAGTCGATTGTTCCCGCCACGTATGCGAGAATTCTCTTCACGGCACGCCAATGTTCCTCGCTGTGTCTGTTTAAAAATTTGCTGACCAAGTTCACGGCATATGCAAGGTCAGGTCGAGACACGATTGCCAGAAACATCAAAGACCCTATCGCCTCCCAGTACAGTACTCTTGATGTCTCCTTATCATCTTCTGCGAGCGGATAGAGCGTCACGCTAGCATCGCTGGGAGTGCTCATCGGTTTAGCGTCCCCCATCTTGAATTTCTCCATAATTTTCCGAGCATAACCACTCTGGTGGATGAAAATTGATTTGTTCGACCGATCTCTCTCGATCTGGAGGTCTACGAACAGGCTCGCGTCACCGAGCGTTATATTGAACCGTTTTTTTAGATGATCCAACACCAGCTCGATAGTTTCCGAGTCCTCTGCAGCCACCAGCCCGTCGTCGATGAACAGTGCGAGATACACCGTTTTTTTTTCGACGTTTCCCACGAAGATGCAATGATCTGCATTAGTCTCTCGAAAATGGAAACGATTCAGGAACCCACTGAATTCATGGTTCCAGCATCTCGGAGATTGCTTTAGTCCGTAAAGCGATTTCTCCAGGCGACAAACGGTTTTTTTTCTGTCTTCCTTGTCGACTAATCCCTCGGGCAGCTCCATGAACATCTCGACATCCAATTTTCCATATAGGAATGCAGTTTGCACATCGAATTGTGCCATGTCTAGATTCTTTGACGCTACAATGGAAAGCATCCAAACGTCTCGTGATAATCGACTCCCTTTTGCTGCATAAAGCCTCTCGCGCATAGCCGAGCTTTGTAGCGCTGAGATCCAGTCTCTTTGTTCTTCGTGATCCGAAATACCCACTTGGAATCTATCGTCTTCATTCCCTCTCTTCTTTCGACCAGAGACCACGTTTTGTTCTTACGATGAGAATCGAATTCCGTCTGAATGGCTGTTTTCCATTCCTCTGAGTTTTAGTCCGTGAGCGCTTGCTGATACGTCTCTGGAATACTCGCTTCCGCGATGTTCGTTTCGTATCGAGACGGACGACGTATCAGACTTCGATCGCGCAGGGATCTAGCCTCCGCACCACGCTCTTCCTGACGATCCCCTCCTTGGACGTTGTTTTCCTCTTCGGCCTCAACGAAAACCTCGTCGTCTCCGCTCTCCTCTTCGGGCTGCTCTTCGCGTGGGACTGCTAGACCCGCCTCCGATTTCGCGAGCAGCCATTCGTCGTCCGTGTCTCTGTCCGCTGGCGCCGTCACACGTTCGATTGTTTCGTGAAAAACTACGTCTCGCGACACGCGCACTTTCTTTGTTGCCGGATCAAAAAATCTGTAATTTGTCGAATTACTCTCGTAGCCAACGAGTATCATTTTCTTTCCAGGTGCCTCGAACTTGGTCACGTGTTGTTTCGGCACATTTACGAAAGCCTCGGAGCCGAAAATACGAAGGTGATCTAACACCGGCTTCGTTCCCATCCACATTTCGTATGGGGTTGCACCGTTTCGCGCGCTCGATGCACCCGCTCGATTAGCGAGATACACTGCCGTACCGACCGCTTCCGCCCATAACATTTGCGGCAAATTTTTGGCCAACAACATGGTCCTCGCGCTCTCGATGAGCGTCCGGTTGTCTCGTTCGGCTTTCCCGTTCTGGTCGGGTGTGTAGGGCGCAGTGTATTCACGCTGAATCCCGCGTGACTCCGCGTACGCGTCCATCTCGCGATTTCGAAATTCGCGACCGTTATCGGAACGAAGTACGCGCATCGTCCGACCAAACTTGTTTTCTACAAGCTTGTCGAATTTCCGAAATTTTTCGAACACGTCACTCTTATGCTTCATGAAGTAAGCGTATCGAAAGCTCGTGGCGTCCTCTTTGAAAATTAGTACAAACCGCGCACCACCGACCGATTCGACTGGTATCGGCCCACACACATCTGTGTGAATTACTTCACCCGGAACTGTCAAAGCACGCACCCGAGTTTTCTTGAACGCCTTTCGATGAGATTTGCCCTCTTGGCACGGTTCACAAAAAATTTCTTTCTCGTCCGCGATTCGCACACCTTTTACGAGATTTTCTTTCACGAGCTTCTTCATCGTGTGCGCATTAACGTGTCCGAGGCGCTCGTGCCACACTTGCGAATCGACTCGCACCGCGTTTGCTTCCTTTTCGACACTTGTGCTCAACGTCCGGAAGAGCATTCGATATATTTGATTGTTTTGTAGGACACCGTGTCCAATAACTAATCCCCGATTATCGGAACTCACTGTGTCTTTATAGAAGAACACGCCTATGCCTTTCCTCGCGCACTCGCCAACCGAAAACAAATTTTTCGTCATGTCCGGTATGAACAGCACATGCTCGATCGACGATGATCGTCATTTACCGCGCACGTATTTCAAAATGTCAACTGTTCCTTCGCCCACGACACGACACTCTTTACCATCGCCGAGCGTTACCACATCCCCTTTGGGTAACTCACGGAAATTTTTCAACCACTCGCGACGGAAGGTAACATGCCGCGACGCGCCACTATCGGTCAACCAGGAATCTCTCCTGTCTGCGATCAATACTTCTCGTATGACTGCAGTCGGTATCTCGCCCGCTCCGTTGTTGCCGACACTCGCGTTTTTCTGCTGACACGGACCTTCGACTACGAACGCGCACTCTCGATTGTCACTGTCCCCGCGATTTGTTTCTCTCTTATTTTTGCACTCGCGAGCATCGTGTCCGAAGCCCTGGCACCGAAAGCACTTTATTTTGTCCTTGTTCTTTTTGTTTTTCTTTTCTTGCGCATTAGCTTTGACATTTTTCTTTTCACGTGACACTCGCGCCGCCGCTGTGAACGCACCGGGATTTTCGTCAAACGCCGATAGTCTATTTTCTTCTCGCAATAGCCTCTCCTCTAGATCCTCGAGCGTTTGCATCTCCTGAGGAACGTTGTCCCAGGCCGTTTGAAACCCGAATATTTTTGGGGCAAAGTCCCGAGTACCTTTGCCATTAACGCCGTGTCGGAAACTGCCTCCCTCACGTCCTTCAGTTGCGCCGCCATATTGCGAATTTTTGCCATGTGCTGCACTACCAAATCATTCGGTTCCATCCTGTATTCGTACAGCTTTGTCGACAATAATAATTTAATGGATGCTGATTTTTGTTCGTGCACACGCGACAATTTTTTCCACATCTCGTGAGCTGTCTCGCACGTCAGCAACGGTCGGCGTTGATCAGGTTCCATCGTCGATACCATGAGGAACATGGCGCGCGCGTTGTCGGCCGACCACGTTTCGATCGCCGCCTCGTTTTCCTCTGGCTCTTTCTTTGATCCGTCGACGATGCCCCATATGCGATGCGCCGAAAATAACGCTCGCATTTCGAACTTCCATCCTTGGTAGTCCGATCCGTCAAATTTCGTGACGTTCTTTGCCGTGATCGTATCTGCCATCCTGGATTCCTAATCCTTTTCGCACCGCGCGCGAATCGCTCGAGCAAACGCGATGTCAATATGGCCGCCCCCCTTTTTTTCTGTCCACGTGCCTCGTGTCACGAGTTTCTCGCGCCCCAACGCTTCTCACGTCTCGCGAACTCGTACTTCTCGCACAGCACTTGCAAATCTTACACGATAATTCTTCGTCTTTACGCACCAGTAGCTCAACCCGCAGTCCGCGTGACTGGGCCCATAACCTGTTGATTATTTATGGTGAGCTGCCTGAAAGACGAAGAATAGAATTATCGGGGTAGGTCGAAAAAAAACACATCTAATTACGTTATGAATTTATTTTAATGAAAGAAAGTATTTCCATAACGCGATAGACTCTTCTTGGACTAACAATATATTTGGCTTTTGTAATCGCGACTTCTCGTTGCTGTTCTCTGACTGAGACTGACTAGAGAGCGGTTGCTCTCACGAGCATTTTCGTCGGCCTCGACTCCCATTGGCTGGTCATTTTTCAGCCGCTTTAAAGGCGGATTCGCACGAACTTTTGTTAATACATTAAACTAATTAGGCGAACTAGATCGAAAACAAGCAATCTTACAAGGACTGGCACGACCGTGGGGTCGGGGATTTGGCCGAATTTTTTTGTGGTGAAAGAGGACCCCGAGCACCTCATGTGGTTAGAGTAGTAGGTCGCACTGCTCGAAAAATTTCGAGATAAATCGATTCAAAGTTTTTTAGGCGCCTCATGAGTTTAAAATGTCAGGCACTTGTCGACCCGCCGTCTAGTCTAGACGGTAAGGGCGCGGTCTTTTGCGCCGGAGGTCTCGGGTTCGATTTCTCCTTCGAATCTTTTTTTTTTTCCTTTTTTTGTTATCCTAACGATTATACAAAACGGTTCTCATCCGTACATTATGGTTAAAAATTGATTTACATTATTTTTTTATCTATTTTTTTTCCCAATCAAACAATTCATAACGGTGAATTTTTAATTTTTCATTGTAAAGTATATGAGGAGGAACATTGAGTTTTAAATGAGATTAACAAAGTCGATTAAGAAAAATTCAACTTTTAGTCATATAATAATTATATACAAAAACGGCAGTGGTAATCATCGTAGAAAGAAATGAAGCAATTAATTTTACGACATCTTGCGCAACATATAAAAGCGGATTTTTTACAATCGCAGGGAGTTTGCAATACATCCGTACAAAAACATGTCCCATTAACATTCATGAAAATGTTTCTAGAAAACACAAATGTTTACAGAAAAGTTAAAAATTTCATAAAGCGCTTGCAAAATTGCAGCGAATTGTGAAATTAATTCCCGGGAAGATTGTATAAAAATCCATTCAATAATTCACCATCAATTATCGTCACCAACATTCAGAGACAAGATTCAATACGCCTGGTTTGCCTCAAAATTATCAGTTACTAGAGACATTTTCATGAATGTTAATGGGACATGTTTTTGTACGGATGTATTGCAAACTCCCTGCGATTGTAAAAAATCCGCTTTTATATGTTGCGAGAGATGTCGCAAAAATTATTGCTTTGTTTGTTTTTACGATAATTACCACTGCGGTTATTGTATATAATTGTTATATGAATAAAAATTGAATTTTTCCTAATCGACTTTGTTAATCTCATTAGAAACTCAATGTGACTCCTCATATACTTCACAATGAAAAATAAAAAAACCCACCGTGATGAAATGTTTTATTGGAAAAAGAAGAAAATAATTTTAAAAGAATGAAAATAATGTAAATGAACTTTAAAGAATAATGTAGGGCGAAACGTTTTGAATAATTGTTGAGATGACAAAAAAAAGGAAAACAAAGAAGATCCGAAGGAAGAATCGAACCCGAGACCTCCGGTGCGAAAGACCGAGCCCTAACCGTCTAGACTAGACGGCGGCTGGATAAGTGCCTGACATTTTAAACTCACAAGGCGCCTAAGAAACTTTGAATCGATTTTTCTCGGAATTTTCCGAGTAGTGCGTCCTACTACTTGAACCACGTGAGGTGCTAGGGGTCCTCTTTCACCACAAAAAAATTCGGCCAAATCCCCGACCCCACGGTCGTGCCGTCACCTCGTTATTGCACGGTAGGTGTTTTTTTGACAAGCGTCAACAACTAGCCGCCATGACAGTTAGTTTCACTCTGTGCACTGACTGTATAACTATATTTTTCATACACTACGGACACGGACGACGCCTACAGGCCATATTTAACACCACGCTCTTGGGTCAAATTTACGACGCTGAAGCTGGCAGACCGACCTAGCAGACGCGCGCCGCCCGAACCCAGTACATTTTTATCGTGACTGTACGCGCTCGGGACGTAGCGTAGAAGGGCGGCAGAGGGCCTACCCCCACCACTTACCCGCGCGTGAATAAGCCGAATATATCCGTCTGGCGGAAATACGTCACCGGGATGAATCATAAGTCGATCGTTTCGTCTATTCATATAGATGAAGCATGTAAATCGTGAAGTCGCAATTGTTATGCGTGTTGATGGCAGACGACTTTAAACAAAAATTTTGTTCGAGTACGGAGACCCGAATGGCGGATAACTTTTTTTATTCTTAATTAACGAAAGCCGTCACCGGGATGAAACATAGGGGGATCGATTCGGCCAAGTATGAAGAATAAGCACGTAAATAGAAAACGTCGCTACTGTCATGCGTGTTAGCAGCAGACGGCCTTTTTTGAGATTTTTCGTGGGAGTGAGGAGGCGCGATTCGCGAATAAAATGTTTTTAATTAACGTAATCAAGTCGTCACCGGGATAAGACACATGTCAATCGATTCGTCTTATTATAAACAATAAGCAGCTGAATTTAAAAAGTAGCTGCTGTCATGCAGATTGGCAGCAGACGACCTTTTGTGAATTTAATCGTGCGGCCAGCACGACTCTTTTCGCGGAGAACTATTTATTTTTGTAAAGGAACAAATGCTGTCACCGTGATGAAACATAGGGGGATCGATTTGGCCAAGTATATAGAATAAGCACGAAAATATAAAAAGTCGCTACTGTCAGGCGGGTTGGCAGCAGACGGACTTTTGTGAAATTTTTCGTGCGAGTAAGGAGGCGCGATTCGCGAATAACAATTTTTTTATTAACTTAACAAAGTCGTCACCGGGATGAATCATAGGTCAATCGATTCGTCTTACTATTAACAACAAGCAGCTGAATTTAAAAAGTAGCTGCTGTCATGCACTTTGGCAGCAGACGACCTTTTATGAATTTAATCGTGCGGCCAGCACGACTCTTTTCGCGAAAAACAATTTATTTTTGTTAATCAACTAACGCCGTCACTGTGATGGAATATAGGAGGATCGATTCGGCCAATTATATAGAATAAGCACGAAAATATAAAAAGTCGCTACTGTCATGCGGGTAGGCAGCAGACGGACTTTTGTAGAATTTTTCGTGCGAGTAAGGAGGCGCGATTCACGAATAACAATTTTTTAATGAACTTAACAAAATCGTCACCGGGATAAATCATAGGTCAATCGAGTCGTCTTATTATAAACAATAAGCAGCTGAATTGAAAAAGTCGTTGCTGCCATGCAGGTTGGCAGCAGACGACCTTTTGTGAATTTAGTCGTGCGGCCAGCACGACCCTTTTTGCGGCAAATTATTTATTTTTGTTAATCAACAAATGCCGTCACCGGGATGAAACATAGGGAGATCGATTCGGCCAAGTATATAAAATAAGCACGTAAACATAAAACGTCGCTACTGTCATGCGTGTTAGCAGCAGACGGCTTTTTTTCAGATTTTTCGAGCGAGTAAGAAGGCGCGATTCGCGAATAACAATTTTTTAATTAATTTAACAAAGTCGTCACCGGGATAAATCATAGGTCAATCGATTCGTCTCATTATAAACAATAAGCAGCTGAATTGAAAAAGTAGCTGCTGTCATGCAGGTTGGCAGCAGACGACCTTTTGTGAATTTAGTCGTGCGGCGAGCACGACCCTTTTCGCGGAGAACTATTTATTTTTGTTAATCAACAAATGCCGTCACCGGGATGAAACATAGGGGGATCGATTCGGCCAAGTATATAGAATAAACACGTAAATATAAAAAGTCGCTACTGTCATGCGGGTTGGCAGCAGACGACCCCTTTTGAGATTTTTCGTGCGAGTAAGGAGGCGCAATTCGCGAAAAACAATTTTTTAATTAACTTAACAAAGTTGTCACCGGGATGAATCATAGGTCAATCGATTCGTCTTATTATTAGCAATAAGCAGCTGAATTTAAAAAGAAAGCTGCTGTCATGCAAGTTGGCAGCAGACGACCTTTTATGAATTTAATCGTGCGGCCAGCACGACTCTTTTCGCGAATAACAATTTATTTTTGTTAATCAACAAACGCCGTCACCGGGATGGAATATAGGAGGATCGATTCGGCCAATTATATAGAATAAGCACGAAAATATAAAAAGTCGCTACTGTCATGCGGGTTGGCAGCAGACGGACTATTGTAGAATTTTTCGTGCGAGTAAGGAGGCGCGATTCACGAATAAATTTTTTTTAATGAACTTAACAAAATCGTCACCGGGATAAATCATAGGTCAATCGAGTCGTCTTATTATAAACAATAAGCAGCTGAATTGAAAAAGTCGCTGCTGCCATGCAGGTTGGCAGCAGACGACCTTTTATGAATTTTATCGTGCGGCCAGCACGACTCTTTTCGCGAATAACAATTTATTTTTGTTAATCAACAAACGCCGTCACCGGGATGGAATATAGGAGGATCGATTCGGCCAATTATATAGAATAAGCACGAAAATATAAAAAGTCGCTACTGTCATGCGGGTTGGCAGCAGACGGACTTTTGTAGAATTTTTCGTGCGAGTAAGGAGGCGCGATTCACGAATAAATTTTTTTAAATGAACTTAACAAAATCGTCACCGGGCCAAATCATAGGTCAATCGAGTCGTCTTATTATAAACAATAAGCAGCTGAATTGAAAAAGTCGCTGCTGCCATGCAGGTTGGCAGCAGACGACCTTTTGTGAATTTAGTCGTGCGGCCAGCACGACCCTTTTTGCGGCAAATTATTTATTTTTGTTAATCAACAAATGCCGTCACCGGGATGAAACATAGGGAGATCGATTCGGCCAAGTATATAGAATAAGCACGTAAACATAAAACGTCGCTACTGTCATGCGTGTTAGCAGCAGACTGCTTTTTTTCAGATTTTTCGAGCGAGTAAGAAGGCGCGATTCGCGAATAACAATTTTGTAATTAATTGAACAAAGTCGTCACCGGGATAAATCATAGGTCAATCGATTCGTCTCATTATAAACAATAAGTAGCTGAATTGAAAAAGTAGCTGCTGTCATGCAGGTTGACAGCAGACGACCTTTTGTGAATTTAGTCGTGCGGCCAGCACGACCCTTTTTGCGGAGAACTATTTATTTTTGTTAATCAACAAATGCTGTCACCGGGATGGAACATAGGGGGATCGATTCGGCTAATTATATAGAATAAGCACATAAACATAAAACGTCGCTACTGTCATGCGGGTTGGCAGCAGACGACCCTTTTTGAGATTTTTCGTGCGAGTAAGGAGGCGCAATTTGCGAAAAACAATTTTTTAATTAACTTAACAAAGTCGTCACCGGGATGAATCATAGGTCAATCGATTCGTCTTATTATTAACAATAAGCAGCTGAATTTAAAAAGAAAGCTGCTGTCATGCAGGTTGGCAGCAGACGACCTTTTATGAATTTAATCGTGCGGCCAGCACGACTCTTTTCGCGAATAACAATTTATTTTTGTTAATCAACAAACGCCGTCACCGGGATGGAATATAGGAGGATCGATTCGGCCAATTATATAGAACAAGCACGAAAATATATAAAGTCGCTACTGTCATGCGGGTTGGCAGCAGACGGACTTTTGTAGAATTTTTCGTGCGAGTAAGGAGGCGCGATTCACGAATAATAATTTTTTAATTAACTTAACAAAATCGTCACCGGGATAAATCATAGGTCAATCGAGTCGTCTTATTATAAACAATAAGCAGCTGAATTGAAAAAGTCGCTGCTGCCATGCAGGTTGGCAGCAGACGACCTTTTGTGAATTTAGTCGTGCGGCCAGCACGACCCTTTTTGCGGCAAACTATTTATTTTTGTTAATCAACAAATGCCGTCACCGGGATGAAACATAGGGAGATCGATTCGGCCAAGTATATAGAATAAGCACGTAAACATAAAACGTCGCTACTGTCATGCGTGTTAGCAGCAGACGGCTTTTTTCAGATTTTTCGAGCGAGTAAGAAGGCGCGATTCGCGAATAACAATTTTATAATTAACTTAACAAAGTCGTCACCGGGATAAATCATAGGTCAATCGATTCGTCTCATTATAAACAATAAGTAGCTGAATTGAAAAAGTAGCTGCTGTCATGCAGGTTGGCAGCAGACGACCTTTTGGGAATTTAGTCGTGCGGCCAGCATGACCCTTTTCGCGGAGAACTATTTATTTTTGTTAATCAACAAATGCTGTCACCGGGATGGAACATAGGGGGATCGATTCGGCTAATTATATAGAATAAGCACATAAATAGCAAAAGTCGCTACTGTCATGTGTGTTAGCAGCAGACGGCCTTTTTTGAGATTTTTCGTGCGAGTAAGGAGACGCGATTCGCGAATAACAATTTTTTAATTAACTTAACAAAGTTGTCACCGGGATGAATCATAGGTCAATCGATTCGTCTTATTATTAGCATCAAGCAGCTGAATTTAAAACGAAAGCTGCTGTCATGCAAGTTGGCAGCAGACGACCGTTTATGAATTTAATCGTGCGGCCAGCACGACTCTTTTCGCGAATAACAATTTATTTTTGTTAATCAACAAACGCCGTCACCGGGATGGAATATAGGAGGATCGATTCGGCCAATTATATAGAATAAGCACGAAAATATAAAAAGTCGCTAGGAGTCGCTAAAAGTCGTAAGGAGACGCGATTCGCGAATAACAATTTTTTAATTAACTTAACAAAGTCGTCACCGGGATAAATCATAGGTCAATCGATTCGTCTCATTATAAACAATAAGCAGCTGAATTGAAAAAGTAGCTGCTGTCATGCAGGTTGGCAGCAGACGACCTTTTGTGAATTTAGTCGTGCGGCGAGCACGACCCTTTTCGCGGAGATCTATTTATTTTTGTTAATCAACAAATGCCGTCACCGGGATGAAACATAGGGGATCGATTCGGCCAAGTATATAGAATAAACACGTAAATATAAAAAGTCGCTACTGTCATGCGGGTTGGCAGCAGACGACCCTTTTTGAGATTTTTCGTGCGAGTAAGGAGGCGCAATTCGCGAAAAACAATTTTTTAATTAACTTAACAAAGTCGTCACCGGGATAAATCATAGGTCAATCGATTCGTCTTATTATTAACAATAAACAGCTGAATTTAAAAAGTAGCTGCTGTCATGCAGGTTGGCAGCAGACGACCTTTTAGGAATTTAATCGTGCGGCCAGCACGACTCTTTTCGCGACTAACAATTTATTTTTGTTAATCAACAAACGCCGTCACCGGGATGGAATATAGGAGGATCGATTCGGCCAATTATACAGAATAAGCACGAAAATATAAAAAGTCCCTACTGTCATGCGGGTTGGCAGCAGACGGACTTTTGTAGAATTTTTCGTGCGAGTAAGGAGGCGCGATTCACGAATAACAATTTTTCAATTAACTTAACAAAATCGTCACCGGGATAAATCATAGGTCAATCGATTCGTCTCATTATAAATAATAAGCAGCTGAATTGAAAAAGTAGCTGCTCTCATGCAGGTTGGCAGCAGACGACCTTTTGTGAATTTAATCGTGTGGCCAGCACGACTCTTTTCGCGAATAACAATTTATTTTTGTCAATCAACAAATGCCGTCACCGAGATGGAACATAGGGGAATTGATTCGGCTAATTATATAGAATAAGCACATAAATAGCAAAAGTCGCTACTGTCATGCGTGTTAGCAGCAGACGGCTTTTTTCAGATTTTTCGATCGAGTAAGAAGGCGCGATTCGCGAATAACAATTTTTTAATTAACTTAACAAAGTCGTTACCGGGATAAATCATAGGTCAATCGATTTGTCTCATTATAAGTATAAGTAGCTGAATTGAAGGTAGAATAGCTGTAGCGGTTCTGACCTGAGGGGAGGTGGTGTGTCAAGAGTGGTGAAGCCAAGGTGGCGCCACCGTTGAGGGGAGGTCGCCGGGCGTGTGTGACGTCACAGAGAGGCCTATGTGGGGGGGGGGGGGGGGGGGTCATGTGGTCCGCGGAGCGACTCGCGGGGGATGGGGGATCCGCCGTCGATCTGTGTGTGTGTGTGTGTGAAGGGCGGTCTTTCAAAGCCCATTATTTATGACATGTAGCTGTTTCAATTCCGAAAGATAATGTCAAGATGTCGGCATCCATCCCGTCTCAAAGCTCGCCGACACTCGAGACAGGTCCTGACAGGTTTCTTGGAAAAGCGTGCGTGCATGTGTGACAACCATATATGGGTCCGAAAATTTTCGGTAATATGACAACGCTAGGCGCCACGTGAAGGGCGTCTCAAAGCTCGCCGACACTCGAGACAGGTCCTGATAGGTTTCTCGGGAAAAATCTTTTGGGATCAAAGGGACCGCGGATGGACCACTTGAGTGCAGCTGCACTGTTGAACAGTCGAGGTACCCATTCCGAAAGATAATGTCAAGATGTTTGCATGCGTGTCCTCTCCTGTCACGAGTCTCGCCAACACTTTAGACAGGTCTCGACAAGTCAGGATTTCTCGGAAAAATTATAAACTTTAGCGATCAAAGGCGGTGACCGCCGATGGACCACTTGAGCTGCAGGACCATAAAATTTTTTGACCCGATGCATTCCGACTTCCTGTTCTTTGTCTCATGTTCCTCGAGCAATCTACGCGTTATCGGAAAGCTCTGTTTTTTTTCCCCGAAGAGCTTTTTTAATCATCCGCTCCGCTCAAATCTGACCACACTTTGCATGAAGCAATCAGTCTGTTAACATCGTGGAAGTTTTTTCGTACTCATCAACATGGAGCAAATCTTGCATGACCTAGCCGTGCTTTTACGCTCGATCGAAGATTTTACCGCATGGGAGCAACGATGCGTCGAGTTCATCGAAGGGCTGGAAACGCAAAGCCGGATTAAGCGCCAGCGATTCTTAATCGGACATCAACAGTCACTAATAGCTCAAATAGCGCGTCTGGAAGGATTGAGGAATTGTGTGCGGAGTCGCTTCGTACACACGGGCGCAGGACACGGTGATCATGAGTTAATCTGGCGTGAGATTGAAACATCCTTCGACAGTCGCATATTGACCGGTTCCATCGTCAATCGCAGCCACATCGAGCCGAAACACTTTCTAACTGATCCCCGCGTCCTAGTGCTTCAACATGTGCAAAATATCATCGAAAAGCACAACAGCATCAAAATCAATACAGTGTTCAATGGTAAATTTGCGAGTGGTGACAAACATGCGAAGAAAAATATCAACACGCGAAACTGCGAACTATTTAGCACAAGTGATTTGGGTAAGTGGTATGAACAGCGTGTTGTGGAGCCCACTTTACCATTACTCGATGAATTTCAAGAACGTGATAGTGGCTGGGCTCTGCAGAAAATACTTAACCTCACGATAAATGTGAATAAGTATAATCCGATGCGTGCCGGGTGCTCCATATCATTGATTATCGCGTGAAATAATGTTGAAGAAGGCCGTCGTTAACGTCAAATCTGAGGATAACGCATGTTTCGCATGGGCAGTTGTCGCTGCTCTATACCCAGCTGAACGACACAGTGCCCGTCCATTTTCTTACCCTCATTATTCGACAGTACTGAATCTCCAGGGTATCGAATTTCCGGTGACGATACATCAAATAAAGAAATTTGAAGCTCATAACAATGTATCGATCAACGTGTATACGGCCACTACCAAAAAGGACATTGTTCCAATACGCGTAACTCAAGACAAGAAGGAAAAGCACATCAATTTGCTGTACATGCAAGATACTGATGACAGCAATGTGGGACACTTCGTATGGATCAAGAACCTGTCGAGACTCGTGAGGGCACAACTGACCAAAATGGAACATAAAAAATATATTTGTGATCGGTATGTAGTTAACATAATATATATATATATATATGTTAAGCGACTTTTTTTTCTTTTTTGGTTGGGACAATTTGTTCTTGGGTACAACCCACGAACTCCTTTTATTTTATAATACTGGCACACTGCAAAACTTAAGCGTCAAGACTCGCTCGACGGTAACACACGCAAAACGGAGTAGATAGTTCATGCTAGTAGAATAATTTACAGATATATATATGTATGTCTATATACGGAATGTCTAGGTAATTATATTAACGCCGGCGCATGTCCGGTTGCATTAACTGAGCCTCGATTAATGTTCTCTACTTCGGTATAATTTCGGAAGTCCCAGCCGACCGCGTGGTGGGCACTCCGTTCTCTCTCTCTTTTTCCTCCGCGTCGCGCGACGCTCCGATCTCAACTCCCTGCGTAGACCGCGTCGTGCTCGCCTAAGCACCCGCCCCCCCCCCCCCCGGTTGCTACTCGCGTGGTTCCTCTCTCCCCAAGTGCCCGTCAGCGCCCTGATCCATTTCCGGCGGGACCGTTTGAATGTCGTTGATCGTAACATTCGGCCATCCTCCTGTCGCTCGTCCTCGAGCGATTCCCGTCGAGGAACCCGCAGGTCCCCGGCTTCTTTATAACCCTCACTAGGATTGGGTATAATCGGTCAACCATGCTGGTTGACGCCGTTGCCGCTGCTTCCTTTCCGTGACGTGGCTGTTTTCAGCTACATCGCCACCCCTCGGCTCCGCGTTGCCTGGAACCCGTTCGTGTTCCTCTATCCCCTCGTTCGCCTCCGGGATTTCGTCCTCGGAGCTGGGTTCCGTTCCTTCCGCCTCGCTGGTGTCGTGCTCCGCTTTCTCGGGCGTCCACAGCTTCAGTTGGCTCACATGCGCTGTGGCCTCGTACCGTCGCCCCGCGTGATCGTTACTCAGATCGCACACCCTGTACGTATCGGCCGGGAGCTTCTCGGTGACTACCAGTGGCCCCCGATAGCGTGGCTGGAGCTTCGTGGATTCGCCCGTGGCAATATTAGCTGCTCTCATGTAGACGACGTCGCCCTCATGGTATTCGACTTGCCGCCGTCGTCCGTCATCGTATCGCCGCTTCATCCGGAGTTGCGCTTCCAGGAGACGCCGCCGCGCCTCTTCTCTCCGTGCTGACGGCCCCGCGTACCCCTCGTCCCGGCGTGTCGCCTGACGCAACGGACCCTCGTGGCGTTGGGGCAGGTATCCCAACAGCATTTCAAACGGGCTCTCTCCCGTGCTCGCGTTGCGCATCTCGTTGAGGTTCCCTTGGAGCCTCGGCAAGTTTCGGTCCCACGTGCGGCCATCGTCGGCGTCCAGGCTGGCGCGTAATGCCGGCAGGATCGTCGCGTTGCACCTTTCGACCAGGCCGTTTCCCTGCGGGTGCCTCGGGGAATTTTGCGTGTGTCGAATGCCGTGGCGTCGACAGAACCCCTCGAACGGCTTGGATGTAAAACAGGTTCCCCTGTCGGTAATGATTCGCCTGGGCGCTCCATAATTCTCGACGAATTCCTCCAGATGTCGCAGGACTGCCTTGGTACTCGTGACAAATGGGCCCAAATGGTCCACGTGGACCACCTCGAACGGCCGGTTCCCTGGAGGAATTGGATGGAGTTCCCCCGGCTGCCGTCCTACACTCGGCTTGAACTTCAGGCATGCTGTGCAGGCCCCAACATGCCGCCTCACGTACGCCTTCATTCGCGGGAAGTGGTAGTGCTGCCGTATTCGCGCTACCACTCGCTCCACGCCCGGGTGTCCTCGCAGATCGTGGAAGCTGACCACTAAGCTCTTGCGCATTGCGCGCGGTACGACGTAGCGTGCGTCGCTAGCACGTCCCCGATATACTGCTCCGCCCTCGAGTCCGTACCCCTCCACACGTTGTTGTTCCTCTCGCGTTCGCCTTTCCACGGGTAACTCCAATATCCGCCGTTTTTCCGCCAGTTCGGGATCGCCATGTTGATACATTCTCAACAATTCCTCGTCGTCGTTCAACATCTACACCGGACTCGGTTCTGCGCTGCTTGGGTGTTCCACCGGCGCTCTACTTAATGCATCCACGTGCGCCATTTTCGTCCCTGGTCGATGTACGATGTTGAAGTCGTACTCGGTGAGCTGGTCGTTCCACCGGATCATCTGGGGATTCAGCGTCCTTTGCGTACTCAGATACACCAACGCGTTACAGTCGGTGACCACCGTGAAGGTGATGTTGGCCAACATTGGACGTAGCCTCCCGATTGCCCACACGATCGCGAGCAGTTCCAGTTTGCTGCTATGGTAGGCTCGCTCGGGCCCTGTTGTTCGTCGGCTAATGGCGTACACCAGCCTCAGGCGCCCTCTGCTGTCTCGTTGCAGCAACATTGCCGCGAGGCCCTCCGCGCTCGCGTCTGTGTGTAGCTCCGTCGCCGCCGTAGGATCGTAAGTTTGAAGCACAGGCGACGATAGCAACGCCGCCTTCAACGCTTCGAATCCCCGCTGCTGCTCCTCCGTCCACCGGAACTCGGTCCCCTTCCTCAACAGTTCCGTCAGTGGCGCGGCCATCCGCGCGTACTGGGGAACGAATTTCCGGAAGAACCCCGTAAGCCCGAGGTATCTGCGTACTTCGTGTACGTTGTGCGGCGCGGGAAAACACCTTATGGCGTTTAGTTTTTCCATTCCCGGCTCGATCCCCTCGCTGGATAGCTCGTAGCTAGTAGGTTACCTTTGGGAATAAAAATTTACATTTTGACAGTTTCATAGTGAGCCCCGCGCCTCTGAGGGCAACGAGCACCTTCTCTAACCGCCACTTCAGGGAGTCCCAGTCGTTTCCAGGGATCAGTATGTCGTCTAGGTAATATAGAACGACCTCGTCCTGTAACGGGCTCAGCGCTCGGTGCATGGCCTTGGAAAAGAAAGCTGGTCCGTTCATCAGCCCAAATGCCATTCTTGTGAACTCCGCGGTCTCGTCAGGCGTGATTATTGCCGTTTTCGCTCGCGCCTCGTCGCTCAGCGGAATCTGCAAGTATCCGTGGGCTAGGTCAAGCACTATAAATAACCTGCTGTCTCTAATCTTTATTAGGTGTTCGTCGATGTTTGGCAATGGGAAATGTACGCGCTCTGTTTGTTTATTTAGCTTCCGAAAGTCCACGCACAGTCTCTTTTCACCCGTTTTTTTTTACTAACAATACCGGACTCGCGTACGGGGATTCTGTCTCCGTAATCACCCCGGCCTCCCTCCATTCACCCAAAATCTGTCGGATCTCGCGCCGCTCCCCTTCCGTCGCTCGGTAGGGTTTGCTATGGACAGGCTGCGTGCCCTCCTTGACACGGATGTCCATCGTCGTGGACACTGCACATCCCAAGTCTTTCAGCCCTGTGGAAACACAATCACGATACCGGTTCATCATTTCCACTAGCTCTTCTACGACAGCTTCGGATTGCCCGGGCCCCACGCTCAGCTCCGCTCGTGTTATGGGGGGGCGCTCCCCTTCGCTCCGCTGCGTGACTGGTAACCTCTCTGGCGTGCCTCGAATCAACTGACTGGAGTCGGCCTGCACTGTATGGGAATTGCAACTGAAGTTTATCACTGGCAAGTGATACTCCCCAATCGCGTCTATCGTCCTCAAGAACCCGATAGAGTTCGGTGGGACCACGACATCGCGTGCTACTGTCGCCCCTGCTGCGCCCGTGGCCTCCAACGGTGTTAGCTCGCTGGCCCGCTCGAACGTCAGTGTGTGTCCCACCTTATGATAGTTTACCGTGGGATGGTCCGTGAATGTCCTCCCAATGATGGCCTCTACCGGCTGCGCATCGTCAGGCACGATCCGGAACTCGACCTCGGCTACCGTCACTCCATCAATGCGCGTCGTGGCACGCACAACTCCTGGGCTCGTCACGACAAAATTGGCTGGACCGAATCCTTTTAGGTTTTGCGGCGCCTGTTCCATCACGAATTGGCCTCGTAGCGCAGTCGTGGCGGTCATGGTACAATCGGAGCTCCCCGGATCGACAAACACTGTGAGGGTTCTCGTGCCCACTCTCGCCTCCTTCATGTATTTTAACGCCGCTGCGTCTCGTACCTTACCTATTGTTTGGACCGTCGCTGGCGCGTTTTCCATACAACGTCGGCTGATGTGCCCCGACTTGCCGCATTTGAAACATTTGAAATCTCGCACTGGTTCCGAGCAGTCCTTCGCGAAATGGCCGTTCTTACCGCAATTGTAGCATTTTCTCTCCGTAGTTGTTATACTTCTGCTTGCCACACCGGCTGATGGATCCCTTCTCGCTGCTGCGCTCCTATTGCCTGCGCGCCTCTCCGTCGCATCCGTAGCTGGGTGAGTTCTTGTCGTAGTCGTCTCACGTGCCGATCGCACCCGCTCCGCTCGCTCAAGCAGGATCTTCTCATAGTACTCGAGGTCGTGCAGAAGATCGTCAGCGTTATATTGCGGTGCTGGCATGACCGCGTTGGCCAGGTCCTTCGACCACAGGCCGACCAACACCTCGGCCTTTACCTCACGGAACGCGAGCTGCAACTCCGCGCACATTTTAACTTTCGCGTGAAAATATGTCGACACCATCTCGTTGTTCCCTTGCGTTCGAGCTTTCATGCGCGCCCTTCTCGTGGATAAATCGTCGCGCACGATAAATGTTTCTCGGAACGCTTCGCGAAACGTCACCCACTCACACAACTCGCGCACTCTGCTGCGATACCAGTCCCGCGCGCCGTCCCTCAAATGCATTCGAGCGGATTCGAATAAATACTCCTCAGGCCAATTATGCAGCCTCGCCATCGTCTCGAGGTTGTCCATCCACTCGCGAGCTCGCGCACTGCCGTCGGTGCCCGTAAAATATTCTATATTGCGCGACAAATCGGGGATCACGTGGTACGTTGGTATGTTCGGCGCCACTGGCTGTGGCGCTGGCATCAGTGCTGCGCGATTTCCCGCCAGGTTTGCCAACAGCTGTACTAACAATTCATCCTTGTCGCCACTCGACAATAACCTACGGAACGCGCTCGTCAAATCCAAATTCGTTGGTTCGAGCAATGACGATTGTTCTAGGAGCGGGCCTTGGGGTACGCTCGTCGCCCCCGAGTCTTCGCCCAGCCCCGTCCCGTCCTCTGCTAATGGCCGCGCACGCGCACTCTCGTCCTCTACTAATGGCCGCACACGCGCACTCTCGTCCTCGCTCGCACGCGTCATTAATGGCGGCTCCGAGCTCTCGGCCACGTCGCGCCACGCGGACCCCGACGCGCCGCCATCTTGCGCACCCGCGAGCGCGCGTCCCGGCACGGACCTTCTTTCGGGATCTGATCGCGCTCTTCCACGGCCAACACTCGGCGTGCGTTCGACGCCCATTTTGTCTAATGTTTCACGCACAAATGTTTCAAACTCACTTACGTCCACCATTCGCCACTCGCACGTTTTCTCGCAGCACTACGGCACGCTGTCCTTATCCCACTTCTGAAATGTTAAGCGACTTTTTTTTCTTTTTTGGTTGGGACAATTTGTTCTTGGGTACAACCCACGAACTCCTTTTATTTTATAATACTGGCACACTGCAAAACTTAAGCGTCAAGACTCGCTCGACGGTAACACACACAAAACGGAGTAGATAGTTCATGCTAGTGGAATAATTTACAGATATATATATATATGTATGTCTATATACGGAATGTCTAGGTAATTATATTAACGCCGGCGCATGTCCGGTTGCATTAACTGAGCCTCGATTAATGTTCTCTACTTCGGTATAATTTCGGAAGTCCCAGCCGACCGCATGGTGGGCACTCCGTTCTCTCTCTCTTTCCTCCGCGTCGCGCGACGCTCCGATCTCAACTCCCTGCGTAGACCGCGTCGTGCTCGCCCAACCACCCGCGCCCCCCCCCCCCCGGTTGCCACTCGCGTGGTTCCTCTCTCCCCAAGTGCCCGTCGGCGCCCTGATCCATTTCCGGCGGGACCGTTTGAATGTCGTTGATCGTAACATATATATATATGTAATCATATATGCTAGACGAATTAAACAAAACAATCTTCTTTTTTGCAGGTGTTTGCACTACTTCGGATCAGAGGATAAATTGCAATCACACGAGGTCGATTGTGGAGCAATAAATTACTGCGCGATCCGATTACCAAACGACACCAATAAGTGGCTCCAGTTTAGCAACTTTAGCCGGAAAGAGCGGCATCCCTTCATCGTGTATGCTGATTTGGAGTGTGTGCTGGCAAAGACCTATGGGGAGAACCTAGCGACAGATATGTATCAACACCATGAAGTATTTAGTATCGGATATTACGTGTGTTGTTCATATGACGATTCATTATCTTCGTATCATTCACGCCGCAGTGCTGATTGCGTATCATGGTTTGTTGAAGAACTAAAAAATTTGGCACTGCGGATAAAAGAAACTTTCTGTGATAATGTACCAATGGTGCATTTGACACCGAGTGAGTGGGCTAGTTTTCGAGCAGCGACTCAATGTCACATATGTGAGAAACCATTTGCGCAAGAAGATGTACGCGTTCGAGATCATTGCCATCTGACTGGACGCTATAGAGGCCGCGCCCATTCCAACTGCAACCTAAATTACAAGCAGTCATTTTTCATTCCAGTTGTTTTCCACAATTTATCCGGTTACGATGCGCATTTTATAATCAAGGAAGTAGCCACAGCGTTCGAAGGAAAAACCGATGTGCTTCTAATCACAAAGGAGAAATACATTTCATTCACGAAGCATGTTGAAATTGAAGACGATTCAAAACACAAGATCCAATTGCGCTTTATCGACTCATACAAATTCCTCAACACCAGTCTCGACAAATTAGTCTCATTTTTGACCGAGGACAAACTAAAAAGCTTACGCACACAATTCCCAACTCTCTCGACAAATGATTTCAATTTGCTGACACGAAAAGGGGTCTTCCCTTATGAATATATTGATGACGTGACCAAGTTAAACGACACTTGCCTACCACCCCGTGACGCATTTTACAGTTCCCTGACAGATGCTACAGTATGTGAGAGCGAGTACGCACATGCTGAGAAAGTTTGCGAGCGGTTCTCCATTCGAACGCTGGGCGACTAGAACGATTTGTACTTGAAGACAGATGTCTTGTTATTAGCCGATATTTACGAAAACTTTCGAAATACATGCCTTGAGAGCTATGGCCTAGATCCCGCGTATTACTACACATTGCCTGGATACACCTGGGATGCAATGTTAAAACACTCGAATGTCAAGTTTGAATTACTAACTGACATCGACATGGTTTTATTCGTTGAGCGGGGTATACGCGGTGGTCTGAGTCAATGCTGAAACTGATATGCACACGCTAATAACAAGTACATGGAGTCGTCTGATCCATCGAAAGCATCATCATACTTGATGAATTTTGATGTCAACAATTTGTATGGATGGGCAATGTGCCAGCCCTTGCCGTATGCAGATTTTCGATGGGTCAACGACGTGTCTAATTTCGATCCATCATGCATCGCGCTAGACTCACCTATAGGCTACATCCTTGAAGTCGACTTGGAATATCCCCAATCTCTACATCATGCGCACAAAGACCTGCCGTTTTGTCCAATAGATGAAAAACCGCCGGGTAAGCGGGAATAAAAGCTGTTAGCAACTGTCTGCGATAAAAAACGCTACATCTTACATTACCGGAATTTACAACAGTGCTTACGCCATGGGCTTCGCCTCACGAAAATCCATAGAGTCCTACAGTTTACAGAATCCCCATGGCTGCGTTCGTATATTGAGTTGAATACCCAGTTTCGAACGCTTGCCAAAAACGATTTCGAAAAGAATTTGTTCAAATTATGAATAATGCGGTCTTTGGCAAAACGATGGAAAATGTGCGCAATCGTGTAGATGTAAAGCTTTTAACAAAATGGGAGGGCAGATATGGCGCAGAGGCAATGATTGCGACGCCAAACTTCCACAGCCGAAGTGTTTTTTCGGAACACCTCGATGCCGTGGAATTGCGCAATCTCGAGGTGAAATTCAACAAGCCGATATATGTGAGTATGTGCATACTCGACATATCCAAAACGTGCTTGTATGGATTTCACCACGAGTATATGGTACCTCTGTATCGAGATAGATGTAAAGTCATGTAGACCGATACGGATAGTCTCATATATGCCATTGAGAGCGATGATATATATGCCGACATGAAGCGCGACATTGAAAAATTTGATACAAGCGATTATTTGGCGGACAATCGGTATGGTATACCACTCATCAACAAGAAGGTGCCCGGTCTCATGAAGGACGAATGTAATAGAGCAATTATGACGGAATTTATTGGACTTCGATCGAAAATGTACGTAACACGTGTCGAGGGTAAGAAGGATACGAAAAAAGTTAAAGGCGTCAAGAGTAGCGTTGTGACGAGGACAATCATGTTTGACGATGATGCTCAATGCTTGAAGCAAACTATAGACATGGAGCGTAGTCAAACGTGCATTCGATCAAAGTTGCATAAGGTCTACACCATTCGCGAGACGAAAATTGCCCTGAGTCCTCATGACGATAAGCGGTATATCATACCTGGGACCTCTGAACCCTACCATGGGGGCATTATAGAATACCGTCGTGAAAAGTTTTGTAATTTTTTTTCCACAACCTTGATGTAAAATTGTGTACATTTTATATGAACATCGATGTATAAAACTCGTGACAATTATGTTTATATTTTGTTCACTCGACGTTAAAATTATGTTTGTTGTATATATTTAATTGTGCAAGAATGGATTTGTTATTTCTCGTAAATAAAGAAACGGATTTTTTATACTACCATGTATTTATTCACTCTATCCATCTCCTCACGTTCCATGAAAAAAGGGCGACGGCGAAACTGGAGAGAAGCAAGCCTGCTGCGGAGTCGGTCGGTGGCTTTGGAGGGATGCGAGGGACGACCAGCAGGTCAAGAGTCATAAAACACACATATTTTTCCACTATCTTTATTATCGACTACAAATCGGATTTACTTATGTAACTATTGTGGCTATTGTCGAAACCTAACCACTTTACAAACATTCGATTACCGCGCATCTTCAATACCGCTTCAATGAGATAGATATCGGGGTGCTTGACACTGAGAAGCTCTTGTTCGTAGAAACCACCGGCGATCGGTTCATGTTTATGGTCCTTCAAGTGGTACGTGACGGGATGAGTTTTTTTCACACGATATATTGTAAATATTTCCGTTGTCCAGTTTGGGGTGTAACCCTTTTCAAAAACAGTCTTAAATTTGCTGATTCTCACTTTATTACCAACGGCGAATTTCGGCGATCTTTTCATTGGAGGCTTATTGAAAATCTGCTGGAATTGCTTCTCATTTTCCGCGTTGACATTTCTCGACTTCATCTTAATGGTGCGGTGTACAGAATCGTTGTACTCGGCTACCAGATTATCAAGAATATCGATCCACTTATAATTACCACGAAGACTAAATTGCATCCACATCTTGTTCTTCAATGTACGATTGAAACGCTCGCAACCGGATGCCTTTAAGTTGCTATATGTTGAATATGTGTGAATATTGTATTTCTTCATGATGGCCTTGAAGTCACAATTGTAGAATTCTTTTCCCCGATCAACGTGTAAGTTCTGCGGTATGCGTCCCTTAACGAGGATCGACTTCATTGCTGCTGCTGCATCTTTACCACTCTTACTCAGCATTGACACGGCCCAGGTGAATTTTGAGAAGTTATCGATGACGGTGAGGAGAAATTGGTGTTTGGAGTTGTGACGCGCGTATGATGACATATCGATGAGATCAGCTTGCCAGGTCTCGTCCAAGCCACGGATGTCCACATGTCGACGCGGATAGTTTCGTCGAGCAGGCTTATGTAGCTCCAGCACGAGAGCGCCCCTTTTTTCGTTCATGTTCCAGTCCACGCAGTCGTGCGTCCAATTCAGCAATGACGTTTGAATTACGAATCACCAAATCTTGTAGAGTTTTGACATCGGCCTCGAGTGTCCTCGCAATGTCTCGTATCGTAGCTTCAAGTCCGTTAACCAACAACTGACTACTCTCATTCATTTCTTTGCGTATGTTCTTAATGATAGTTCGAGATTTCTTTTGTAATGCACTTAGAGTGATGGCGTCATCTTCCCCTTCCGGATTTGCAATGTTACACAATCGTTTCTGCCCCAAGTCATAATGACCATCTGTGGTAATTCTAAAGCCAATCCCGGGTCGACTTGGAGGACCTTGCTTACTGTGGAGTACACTCCTACTTGAATGACGTCCAAACACATCGACACTCATGATGCGACTGCGTAAATTCTCCGATGTCGAGTTAATAAATGATTTCCGCTTCGCGCAATTCCTCAATAATCGATATAATTTCATTCGCATGTGATGAATTTCCGGCTGCATGGGATGCCAGAAGCAAGCGAAGACGATCCACTAGCTCGTTTGGATTGTCCCAATATATATAGTCCAATTGGGTGATTTTTCTAGCTAGCTTATACTTTGGCATGCCCTGCCCTACATGATGATCGACTATATTTGCGATATATGTGTTAAATTTGTGGCTGGTGTTCCGTCGTATAGCCTCACTAGGCTTGTACAATTTTTTGTGCGCATTCGTCGAGATGACAATCTTTTCGTAGTTTTTCACATCATCCGGTGTGAGAGTTTCGACATTAGGCACTTTTTTAAACAACAGCTCCGTTAATCCAACAGTTTTCGCATAACTCGCATCTCCCACACGAATATGTTGAGAGTAAAGAATTATCGGAGAATCGCCAACCATTAATTTGTTGTTAGCGAGATTTCGTACACCATCTAATACATCCAAGCCCGCCTTTCTATTTGTTTGTAATAGCAGGAGATATTCGCTGATCAGCTCATCAACATTTTGCGAGTCATCATCATCCTCATATATCAATTTAAACGAATATTGTGTTTCACTCTTCAAGGAATCATGTGCCTCATTTTGATGTTTCACACTATTTAACGCATCTCCTTCTTCAACATTATCACCCACTTTTTCATCCTTAATTTCCTTCTTCACCACCTCACCGTTTTTATACGCCACCAATTTTTCCAATGGCCCCAATATAGGCTTAAAGACATTCTGCATTCTCTGCCAATCGCTATCTTTCCCCAGTTTCATCATTCGATGCTGTCGTCTGATTGCATCGCTCGCCTTGGCAATTTCACGCAATACATCCTTTTCACGCAACAATTGTTCGCTCTTCATGTTGTCACTACCACGGCATGCGCAATACTGTCTCTTTATCCACCAGCGATGAGTCATTTATCAATGGTGAGAAAATAATCAAAACTTTGTCTATATCGACCTCCGTTAATATGGCTATCTTTGTCAATCGTGATAAATGCATACTTGTCGGAATTCCAGCATTTAACGCACATGCTTTTAAAGCACGCATAAGTCATATCCGTATTAACATGGTCATTGTAGACGTGTTTGCGATTCATATCATCCTGCTTGAAAAGCACCACGAAATTTTCATTATCTCTCACGAGATGTTTGGGGATACGAGTGTACGTCTGACAAAGATAAAAACTGTCAACAATCTCGTGTCGTCCCATGGAAAAGAAGGCCCGAACATTATCCTGCTTTTCGCATGGTATGTCATCAAAGATGAATATAGAGTTGGATCGTGCATCACTTGGTGCTATCACTTGTTCATGTGCCTCGAATGGATGATATTCAACTCCACTCACATGTTCGAGTAGGTGTTCGAGCAACTTATACTTTGGCTGCTTGAGCGATATGGAATAAAAGTAAATGTTCTCAAATCTCAAACCATTCGGATAGTGAGCAAAGCGTTGGTTTTCCCACAATTCGATGGACCGGAAAACAGTGCACGTATGCTATCCGGCAATAAATTCCCATGACGTTTCTTTTTCCCTCCACGGTCTTCGACAAACTCGTCGAAATTTATCACGGGAAGTCCGCCTCCGATAGTTTGCTTCCTGGACGTCATCTCACACACGACTAACGACGAAATCATATAAATAGGCTTCTTATAGGGATTATCCGTCAGTCGCGTATTGTCTTTAGACATGATTTTGCATGGGAAGAGTCGTAAAGGTTTGGTCAACCGCCTAATCAACAAACTTCCCGTTGAACTACATTTGCCTGGGTAAAAGTATTGTGGACCAGGCATAAAGTTGGCCAAGCGCCTTGCTTGTGGCGATCCGGGCATTAACCCTCAAAGTGTGAAGGGGGGTCGAATGTGTCCGGGCCCAATGCGGGAAAAAAGTGTTTTTTTTTTCCGCGCATTGCTTTATATTTGTTTAAAAAAAACATATTAAAAATAACAATATCTGAAAAATTCTTGTTCGTACTTCTAAAGGACATCCTAGGGATGAACCATGAATTTTTACAGATTTTTTCAACAACAATTGTGTGCTTGGTAGCGCGACGCCAAAAACGACCCCCCTTCACACTTTGAAGGTGCCAAAAACCCCTTCACACTTTGAGGGTTAATCCATTGGATACGGCTTGCAAACAACACGATATTGCGTATTCGAAAAATCCGGATAATCTTGAAGCGAGACATTTGGCGGATAAAGTGTTGGCTGAACAGGCTAGGCATCGTGTTAGCGCGAGAGACGCTAGTATCGGTGAAAAAGCCAGTGCTTGGGGTGTAGCAAATATTATGAAGACAAAGAGAAAATTTGGCATGGGAATGAAGGCCCGCAAGGGTGGCGTTTGTGTGAAAAAGTTAATTGGCGCTGCAACGAAGACAATGATTCAAAGTAATGATCCGCATAAGATTATCAAATCAGCTCTAAAGGGCGCTCGTGCAGCGGTAAAGGTGCACGGTGGTAAAGTACGCACACCTCGGGTTCTACCTGTACCCCATAAAATTGGTGGTTTATTGCCCTTCCTCGTGCCCATTTTTGCTGGTCTTAGCGCTGCGGGTGCTTTGTCAGGTGGTGAGGCTAGCATAGTTAAAGCTGTAAATGCTGCTCAAGCAGCTAAGCGTGAATTGGATGAAAGTAAGCGTCATAATCGAACAATTGAAGCGATTGCATTAGGTCGGGGTCTACATCTGAAACCGTATAAGCAGGGATTGGGCCTTCATATTAAGCCAAAAAACTAGAAGTAACGCTACCACACCAACCCCTCACCGACCGCGACCTACTCAAATATGCAAAAATCCTAAGCATTCCACATTTTCGTGGAGTTTACATGCGCGATACAATGCCAGCGAGTGGACCTCTCAAATGTGAAGCAGCAATTGTAAATTTGGATGAAAATGTCGGTGCTGGAACACACTGGGTCGCTTACAAAAAGACCGGATTGAAAGTCATGTACTTTGATAGTTTCGGCAATCTACCACGACCATCCGAACTCATGAGATATTTCCGTGTCAGTAGCGTTCATTATAATTCTACTAGATATCAGGAATATGATACGATTGAATGTGGACATTTGTGCCTCAAGTTTCTTTGTCGGTAGCTGCAGCACAAAGACAAATGTACACTATATATAGGAGGGAAATGGCGTGGAGAATTCAGTTGTCACTTTACCAGCATCATGGACGAAAGTTTAACATTGACCATATCTGGATCATCGTCCATACTCGAGGCACAATACTTTATCCCCATCGAACTCTCGCTACACATAAAATTATACTCTCGGCCTCGTGGAATTGTTAACCTTCAACTCTATTCCCAATATCGACGTTGACCACGATAAACTTTACGTGGGAGATGAGGTGTTGACGATACCTACGGGCAGTTATCAAATAGAGGATATTGAGACGTTTGTACAAGCAGAGCTCTCGCGTAAAAACATCAGTATCAGCATTAAACCCAACAATAACACGCTACGCAGTGAGATCGAGTCCGATCATGATGTAAATTTTGAGCCAAAAGATTCTATTGGGCATCTACTGGGCTTCACCGCACCCAAATTGGAAGCCAATAAAAGATATGAATCCGATCGTCCAGTAGCCATTCTCAAAGTGAACGCCCTACGTGTTGAGTGCAACATTACCGCTGGTGCTTATATTACCGGACAAAAAGTACACACAATTTACGATGTTGTTCCATCTGTGCCACCAGGCTATAAGATCATTGAAGTTCCCTCCCACGTAATTTATCTGCCAATCACGAGCCGAACAATTGACACGATACAGCTTCGCATAGTGGATCAAAACGTTGATTTGGTAAATTTCCGCGGTGAAGATCTCACCATACGTCGGCATATAAAGTCGTGATAGGCATTGTTTTCAACAGATCTTCCAATAACAATAAACGGCCATGGATAAAAACAATCAGTCGTCGACCAGCGCCCAAAGCGCTAACACCTCAAAACGTGCTACCCTTGAAGAGTTTGGGTCTCAAAGTAGGTGGCGAAAGCGTGTAACAAATTATTTAGTCTGTGCTCTGTGCATCTGTTGTGTGAAATGGAAGAAGAAATTGTAAACATTCAGGCGCCCGTGGTCTTTGATGGATCCATCATTCATTGTGAGATTCACGCTCATCAGCCATATGCATCTTCAACCTTCAATAACAGCGATGAAGTCCGTATTGCCATCCAACATCAAGACCTTTCCATCCTGCCGAGCAAGAGTTCCCTACACATATGTGGGAAATTATCAAAGCGTGACGGGGCGCCAACCACTGCTACAAGTCTCGTCAACAATGCCATCTGTCATTTGTTTGAGGAAGTGCGATATGAGTTGAATGCCATAGAAATCGATCGTAATAAGAATGTCGGTATTACGAGTGTAATTAAGGGATATTCATCTCTCTCACCGGCAAAAAGTTCTATGCTCGAGAACACTGGATGGCTCGATATCGAAGAGACCAAGCAGATTGTCGATGTATCGGGAAACTTTGATGTCTGTATACCGCTCAGCATGCTCCTCGGATTTGCCAAAGATTATCGGAAAATTGTCGTAAATGCCAAGCACGAGTTGATTCTCTCGAGATCAAAGATCGACGACAATGCCATTGTACAAACAGCGCCCGAAGACTACAAACTCGCATTGCATAAAATAAAATGGCTCGTGCCGTATGTGACAGTCTCGGATCAGCGAAAAATTCAACTGTTAAAATTTCTCGTCAAAGACGCACCAATCTCCATGAGTTTCCGAACATGGGAACTGTATGAATATCCATTGCTGCCTGCCACCTCCAAGCACGTGAGGTCTGTGAGCACTTCGAATCAGCTGGAGAAGCCACGATATGTCATACTCGCGCTGCAGACGGAACGGAAAAATAAGAAACAACACAATGCGAGCCACTTTGATCATTGCAACCTGAGCAACGTCAAGCTATACCCCAACTGGCAATGTTATCCATATGGAAATTTGAATTTGAACATTGATCAAAATCAATATGCTCTTCTCTACGAGATGTATGCGAATTTCCAACCGACCTATTACAACAAAGAGGCTGGACCATGGCTGAGCAGCCTGGAATTTTTAGAAAAAGGTCCCCTCGTTGTCATTGACTGCTCAAAACAAAACGATTCGCTCAAGTCCGCCCCTGTTGACGTGCGCCTTGAATTTGAATTGAAAAACAATATTCCGCCACAAACTTCAGCGTACTGTATGATCCTTCATGATCGTATTGTCGAGTACAATCCAATCAGTGGTGGATTTGAAAAATTGGTAGAAAATCATGCCAATGATTCGCGTTCACTTCAGTCAACATGGAGCCTATCGTCGATGTGCAGGGCTTCAAGAGACCCGTCAACGAATTTGTCCTAAAGGAGATGTCCATCGTCAAACTCCATGAGAAGAACGCTGAACCGCTGACATTCTTCTTCGATGCACCATTCGCCTGGGACGCTTTACTGGCCGAGTAGAAAATGACAAACAAGTGGCTGGAACGCAATCATCATGGAATACGATGGGATCACAGCGGCATATCATACGAGGCAGCTAGAACGACAATTCGAGGAATCTTGGAAGAAGCTCCTACGATCTATGCCAAGGGATTCGAGAAGTGCTCATGGCTATCGAGATTCACGGATTCAGCAACAAAAGTCATTGATCTGGAGACTCTGGACTGTCCATCGCTGCAGAAGTTGCCGAAAATCGCAAACGTTAAATGTCCCCATCATTCCTTCAATACTAAATACAATTGCGCCAAAGCGAATGTAAAGTCGTTGAAAAGCTGGCTCTCTGTGTATGAAGCGTGAGCGAGGGATTTTTTTTTAACGAATAAAAACATTTTGAACAAATATCGTTCTCCATTAATTTCCTGTATCTACGGCGAATACAGTTTTACATTTTTTTTTACATTATATTCGATGAAAACGTTTTTTTTTGTACATTTTTACATAGCACTAAGCGTTAAAAACTCTACGATGATGATGCAAACAGTCGTTGCACTCTACGATGGTGACGATGCTGGCTGCTGTTGAACTCGTTTCCACCGGGCCTTCACGAGCGTTCTTTTCCACCATACTCAGACTCGATGGAACTCGACGCTGTTGTCTTTTTCACCAATGTACTTCATGTAGAGTTGACCATTGTGCGCCAGTTGCAGCATACTCTCAAACATTGTTGGATCTTGGTCGAAGGCCTTCACAAGTCGCGCCGGTAAGAAGGAGCAGAACTCATCCGCGATGTCTACGATGTAGCGTTTCCCTAATTTGGTTTGTACGGCCCTCATGTCGGAGATTAGTCATTCCGACTTAACGGGGAGTTCCGACACCTTCTTCGTTGGGAGGAATTCCGCCATCCGGCCGACTTTGTTGATACTCGAGAGATCCATTTTCCGCGCACTTTCAAAGTTCTTTTTAGATGTTGATGGTGCAGTAGAATAGTGCAATCTGAGCTCGGTCCATGAAATTATAAGCTCCATGAAATTATAAGTCTCCCACTCAAATTTTCAACCCCCCCCCCCTTTCCAATCGTGAAAAACAGGTTTAAACACGTTCGAAGAACCGTGGAGAGCGCAAGAGTGCAGCTGCGCTCAAGTGGTCCATCTGCGGTCCCTTTGATCCCTAAAGATTATAGTTTTTCCAAGGATCCTGTCAGGACCTGTCTCGAGTGTCGGCGAGCTTTAAGACGCCCTTCATGTGGCGCCTAGCGTTGTCATATTACCGAACATTTTCCGACCCATATATGGTTGTCACACACGCATGCACGCACGCACGCTTTTCCAAGAAACCTATCAGGACCTGTCTCGAGTGTCGGCGAGCTTTAAGACGGGGTGGATGCCGACATCTTGACATTATCTTTCGGAATTGAAACAGCTACATGTCATAAATAATGGGCTTTGAAAGATCGCCCTTCACACACACACACACACGCACGCACGCACGCACACACACACACACGCGCGCGCGCGCGCACACACACACACACACACACACACACACACACACACAGATCGACGGCGGATCCCCCCCCCCGCGAGTCGCACCGCGGACCACATGACCCCCCTCCACATAGGCCTCTCTGTGACGTCACACGCGCCCGGCGACCTCCCCTCGATGGTGGCGCCACCTTGGCTTCACCACTCTTGACACACCACCTCCCCTTGGGTCAGAACCGTTACAGCTATTCTACTATTGAAAAAGTAGCTGCTGTCATGTAGGATGGCAGCAAACGACCTTTTGTGGATTTAGTCGTGCGGTGAACACGACCCTTTTCGCGAAGAACTATTAATTTTTGTTAATCAACAAATGCCGTCACCGGGATGGAACATAGGGGGATCGGTTCGGCTAATTATATAGAATAAGCACATAAATAGCAAAAGTCGCTACTGTCATGCGTGTTAGCAGCAGACGGCCTTTTTTGAGATTTTTCGTGCGAGTAAGGAGGCGCGATTCGCGAATAACAATTTCTTAATTAACTTAACAAAGTCGTTACCGGGACAAATCATAGGTCAATCGATTCGTCTCATTGAAAACAATAAGCAGCTGAATTTAAAAAGTAGCTGCTGTCGTGCAGGTTGGCAGCAGACGACCGTTTGTGAATTTCATCGTGCGGCCATAACGGCTCCTCTCGCGAATAACAATTTACTTTTGTTAATCAACAAATGCCGCCACCGGGATGAAACATAGGGGGATCGATTCGGCCAAGTATATAGAATAAGTTGTCTTGCGGGTTGGCAGCAGACGACCCTTTTTGAGATTTGTCGTGCGAGTAAGAAGGCGCGATTCGCGAATAACAATTTTATTATTAATTTAAAAAAATCTTCACCGGGTTAAATCATGGGTCAATCAATTCGTCTTATTATAAACAATACGCGGCTGGATAAAAAAAGTAGCTGCTCTCATGCAGGTTGGCGGCAGTCGACCTTGTGTGAATTTAGTCGTGCGGCCAGCACGACTCTTTTCGCGGAGGACTATTTATTTTTGTTAATCAAAAAATGTCGGCACCGGGATGAACCATGGGGGGATCGATTCGGCCAATTATATAGAATAACCACGTCAATAGAACAAGTCGCTACTGTCATGCGTGTTAGCAGCAGACGGCCTTTTTTGAAATTTTTCATGCGAGTAAGGAGGCGCGAGTCGCGAATAACAAATTTTTGTATTGATTTAAAAAAATCGTCACCGGCTTAAATCGTAGGTCAATCGATTCTTCTTATTATAAACAATAAGCAGCTAAATCGAAAAAGTAGCTTCTGTCATGCAGGTTGGCAGCAGACGACCTTTTCCGAATTTAATCGTGTAGCCAGCACAGCCCGATTCGCGGATAACTATTTATTTTTGTTAATAAACGAAAGCCGTCACCGGGATGAAACATAGATGGATCAATTCGGTCAATTACATAGAATAATCACGTTAATAGAAAAAGTCGCCACTGCCATGCGTGTTGGCAGCAGACGACCTTTTCCGAATTTAATCGTGTAGCCAGCACAGCCCGATTCGCGGATAACTATTTATTTTTGTTAATAAACGAAAGCCGTCACCGGGATGAAACATAGATGGATCAATTCGGTCAATTCCATAGAATAATCACGTTAATAGAAAAAGTCGCCACTGCCATGCGTGTTGGCTGCAGACGGCCTTTTTTGAGATTATTCGTGCGAGGGAGGCGGCGCGATTCGGGAATAACAATGTTTTAATTAATGAAAAAAAAGTCGTCACCGCGATGAATCGTAGGTCGATCGATCCGTCTCATTATAAAGAATAAGCAGCTGAATCGAAAAAGTTGCTGCTGTCATGCAGATTGGCAGCAGACGGTCTTTTATAAGTTTAACCGTGCGAGCAGTGCGCCCCGTTTGACGGATAACTTTTTTTTAAACTATCAATAGCCGTCACCGGGACGGAACGTAGGGGGATCGACTCGGCTAATTATATAAAATAAGCACGCGAATATAAAAAGACGCTATTGTCATGCGTGTTGGCAGCAGACGACCTTTTATGAGATTTCTCATGCGAATATAGAGAGGCTTCATTTGCGATTAATAATTTGTTAATTAATTATGAGAAGTCGTCAACGCCATAAATCGTAGATCGATGGATTTGTCTATTCGTAAAGAATAACCTTGTAAATAGTACAAGTCACTAATGCTATGCGTGATGGCAGCGGAGAACCTTTTATGAGATCTTTCGTGCGAGTAGAGTGACCCGTTATGCGGATTGATTTTTTTTTGTTAAATAATCTATGTTCATTTTCTTATCATGCGTCTGCACCTCCGGGGCCAGGGTTGAAGCTCTTCATTATTTCATTTTGAGTGAAGATCCATTAAAAAACCTAATCTCAAACGCTCATTTTCTTCGAGATAATGTCTCGAAGAACGTCGAGAGAAATTATTGCAAGTGCACTACATCATTGAGAATATGCGCTTCGCCCAATTATTGAATTAATATAAAATAACACCAATTTACTTAATTTAAGAAGAAGTACGGTTCGCTAGAATGATACTCACTTAGCAGGGCCGAATGTAAACCATTGATACACCAGTTTCGATAGTAGCTCACTAATGCATTTCACTTTATCACTATATAAAACGTTTACCAAAATTCATAATATTGCGATACGTTTTTGCGTTGTTAATAAAAATACGAAAAGAAACGTATTTTGGTTCCTACGAAGCGTTCCATGTAGCTACTACATGGTTTCAACGGAGCGTTCGAACATAGTAGACAAGGGTATTTTATATAATAACGCGCAGCAAGTCGCATCTATGACTGGTGCGACGATTTCTTTACCAGTAACAGACACCCTTCTCGCCCTTATTTCGCTACCGCCACCATTGCAAATTAACATTGTCTACATTATTGTCTGGCTATGGGTGTAGACAGATGAGCAGTATATACGCACGTAAAAAAATGTAACGGCGCAGCCTTTCTCGGTTTTCACGTTTTTTAACCTGGGGCTTGGGCCATATGTCCTTTACATTTATGGCCCACCGACCATAAATGTATTAATGATTAACCGTCACAGCGGAACACGCACTCTTATATCGATGTACCTCACGGTCGAGATTATACCTCATAGGCGGATTATATTCTGAGCAAACATCGAAACACACACCACATTTTTTTATCCAAGCTATTGAAAAACAACCAGCTGGTTGGATTTAAAAAAATCCCAATCCGTATCCTGTCGTTTCTCCCAAAATATTGCGACGTTTTCTCCGAAAATAATCGCTTACGAGAATGTACACGACGTAGACAATGTTCGTTTGCAGAGGTAGGGATAGAGTCATAAGAGCAATAAAGGTTTGTGTTAATAGTAACAACGTAGTTGAAGCAGTCATAGCGACTTGTTGCCCGTTGTGATTGAAGATCGTCTTGTCTTTCTTCGTCGAATGCTTCGTGAAAACATGCTGTTTTTTGTCGTGCTTAGGTCGAGGATACGATAACTTATCGCATATCATACATTTTTTATCAAATATTCTTGTGCAGTGAACGTCATAAGTGAGCTACCTTCGAAACTGTTGTATTAAGGGATTACTTGCAACGTTGATGAGTGAGTAACATTCCATTGAACAATTTTGTATTCACAAAAACAATATGTTGATCTTAATTCATCGCGAGTCGGGTCGCGTTACTGGCACGATGAAATTCATGCTGCTTATTGTTTATAATAAGACGAATCGATTGATGAATCGATTGTTTATAATAAGACGAATCGGACCGGTGCGATGGTCTAGTGGTTAGCGTGCTCGCCACTAAACCAGCGGACCGAGAGGTCCCGGGTTCGAATCCCAGTCGCGTACATTTCGTCGTGAAATGTTTATCTTCGGCATTTCGCGGCGAAATAAGACTAGTTCCACGACTGGGGGGGGCGAACTCGATGACCGGCTGTATTGGTATAGGTTTTCCGCAGTTTCCCTATACCCATAACAGAAATGTCATGATGAATATAATACAGAGGGGGAAGTCGGCTGCGGCCGCAAGAGGGGGGGGGGACAAGGAGAAAGATGGAGAAAAAAAGGAGTAAACAGTAGAGGAAAGGAACGGGCACAATGAAGGGAAAGAATAGGTAACAAACGCGAAAAGCGTGTACCTAAGGAAAAAACTAATTAAAGAAAAATAAGACGAATCGATTGACCTATGATTTATCCCGGTGACGACTTTGTTAAGTTAATTAAAAAACTGTTATCCCCGAATCGCGCCTCCTGACTCGCACGAAAAATCTGAAAAAAGGCCGCCTGCTGCTAACCCGCATGACAGTAGCGACTTGTTCTATTTTCGTGCTTATTCTCTATAATTGGCCGAATCGATCCCCCTATGTTCCATCCCGGTGACGACATTCGTTGATTAACAAAAATAAATAGTCCTCCGCGGAAAGGGTCGTGCTGGCCGCACGACTAAATTCACAAAAGGTCGTCTGCTGCCAACCTGCATGGCAGCAGCTACTTTTTCAAATCAGCTACTTATTATTTATAATGAGACGAATCGATTGACCTATGATTTATCCCGGTAACGACTTTGTTAAGTTAATTCAAAAATTGTTATCCGCGAATGGCGCCTCCTTATACTCGCACGAAAATTTTTATAAAGGCTCGTCTGCTGCCAACCCGCATGACAGTAGCGACTTTATATATTTTCGTGCTTATTCTATATAATTGGCCGAACCGATCCCCCTATGTTTCATCCCGGTGAAGGCATTTGTTGATTAACAAAAATAAATTGTTATTCGCGAAAAGAGTCGTGCTGGCCGCACGATTAAATTCACAGAAGGTCGTCTGCTGCAAACCTGCATGACAGCAGCTACTTTTTAAATTCAGCTGCTTATTGTTTATAATAAGACGAATCGATTGTCCTATGATTTATCCCGGTGACGACTTTAGTAAAATAGCTGTAGCGGTTCTAATTCAAGGGGAGGTTGTGTGTCAAAAGTGGTGAAGCCAAGGTGGCGCCACCGCCGTGGGGAGGTCGCCGGACGCGTGTGACGTCACAGAGAGGCCTATGTGGAGGGGGGGGGGGTCATGTGGTCCGTGCAGCGACTGGGGGGGGGGGGGGGAGGGGTTGATGGGTATTTTGTGTGTATGTGCGTGCGTGCATGCGTGCGTGCGTGCGTGCGTGCATGCGTGTAGGAAAGCCAAGGTGGCGCTGCGGTCGTGGGGAGGTCGGCGTGTGTGCGTGCGTGCGTGCGTGCGTGCGTGCGTGTGTGTGTGTGTAACGTTGTCTCTTAAGAAGTCACGTAGAGGGCTAAGAAAAGGTGCATGAATTTATCCAGATGTTCTTTTTTTCAACTATCTCGACGGAGGCTCATGTCCGAGACGCTGTTATACACGGCAACGTTTCAACTACCTCGTCCGAAAGTCTCAAATTTTACGACTCTTTTTTTTCTTACGTCGAGCGCCAGCGACCGTCATACCCTATCGCTTCGCATGTGCTACTTGAGCCTCATCATTCCATAGGTCCACACTTGAAAACCCATAAAATTTTACGACAGCATGTGACGAAGACAGTGATCCGGGGAAAAAAATGCATTTCCATTGTACAGGGCTTTAGTTTTTCATCTCTGAATGAAAATATATACAAGGAGTGCAACGTCAAGCCTTGATGCCGACACTTGAGATCATGCAGGTCTGGACAAGTTAGCCCCATGGTTAAACTAATCATTGTCATCATCGGCGATATCAATAACGTCTCCGTCTACCCCAACTTCCACTTCGTCGTCATGGGCGATATTCACGACAACCTCCATCTCATCATCGACGAGATCGATCACTTCAATTTGGTTCGACATTTTTCTTAACTGATTTTCCGTTTTCCGACTCTTCCACAAGGACACCTCGGAGGTTGACGACTGGAATGGCGAAAACTGCTGTTCCGATCCTTCTTCGGATTTCGATTTTTGGATCCTCATAGGCTTATAGTAGGGTGGGGACTTATTGTAGAAAAAAACCTTGCAAGATAGTGCATCCTGGCCAGGGGATAAACGAAAGTTTTTTTTCTTTAACTATCCCTGTAGGGGTAGGCATCTGCTGTCCAGAAAAGTGTGCACTCATAGAGGTGAAAGCTGGCCAGGCTCGCCAATCATTGACTTTCGCGATCTCTACAGAACCGCGTCTAGGTCATGGAGACTGAACTCGCGTATTATAAAGAGCATCTTCGAGTTTTTAATATATATTGCCACGTGTTCCAGTATGTATGAAGTCCAGCCTGTCACGAATCATAGCGCTCTCCACAGAGCAACATCAAACCTATTCAAGTGACACTTGAGGCTATATAGTTTTTACCAAATCAGCCATATTATAAAGACAATTTTTTTTCTTCGTCGACGTTCAATGCCAGCCTCCGAGCATAGGGAACATTTTGAAAAAATAACATTCCGCTCAAGTAACGTCTTGGCTATCCAAAACACATACGAAAACGAGGTATTTATTACAAAACGATCAACTTTGTGGATCTATGGCCGGAGATTTTTCTTTTTAGGCTTCTACCATTGATCCCACTGCATGCACGTTTGAGCATAGATGCACTCGCGGTCTGGAATACTCACAAAAATACTTTTATTTTTTGCTCCCGTTGAACCCTGATCGGCTCGTTCTGCATGTGTATTTATTTTTCATGCTTTCCATGTTAAAAGATATCAGCGTGATATTGAAAAACTCTGGTGGAGGTGATTCTATTACATTTTCCGAGCTACAAGGGAACGACAAAAATATTTTCTGATGGGAGACCATTTTTAATCGTCGGCAGCGCTCAAAAGTGGCCACACTTTGAATGAAGCAGTGAGTTCACATATCTCTCTGGCAAGACTTTTCAACTCGTTAATATGGAGAACAACAATGAACCATCAGAAGAAATCTTGCACAACCAAGCCACGCTCTTAAGTTCGATCGACGACTTTGCTGTGTGGGAGATACAGATCGTCGAGTTCATCAAAGTACTGAAATCGCAAAGCCGAATTAAGCGCCACCGATTATCAACTAAACATCAATAGTCATTGATAGGCCAAATACCGAATCTGGAAGGATTGACGTATTTCATGTACAGGCATTCTATATGCATGGGTGCAGGACACAACGGTGATGAGTTAATGTGGCGAGAACTCGACTTGAACGCCTGATGGTCTATACTTTAAGTTCTGCTCGATGAATTTCAACAACGTGGAAGTGGTTGAGCTTTACAAAAGATACGTAATCTTACAATAAATGTAAATAAGTATAAATCAATACGCGTTAAATGTTATATCTCATTGCCACGGGAAATAATGATTATGAGGGCTGCGATTAATGTGCAATCAAGAGATAATGCACGTTTCGCATGGGTCACAGTTACAGCTTTATACCCAGCTGAACGAAACAGTGACCACGGATCTTCTTACATGCATTATTCAACGGTATTGAATCTATCGAATATTGAATTCCCAATAACTATAGGTCATATTAAAAAAAAAAAAATTTGCTTCAAAATAATTTATCCATTAATGTGTGTACCACCGAAGAAGACATTGCTCCGATACGCATGGCTCAACATAAAAAGAAGAAAAGCATATCAATTTGCTGTACATACAAGATACCGAAGATAACAATGTATGGCATATCACATAGATAAAGAACCTGTCAAGCCTCGTGAGCGCAGAACAGAGACAACCATTAAAAAATATATATATGCCATCGGTGTATGAAGTTAACACAATTACTATATCGTCATATGTGCTAGACGAATCAAACAACAATCTATTATTTCGCTGGTGTCGGCATTACTTTAGATCAACGGATAAACTGCAATCACATGAGATCGATTATGGAGCAATAAAGCACTGCGCCATCCGACTATCAAATGATACTAATAAGTGGCTTCAAATCATCAACTCCAATTGGAAAGCAACACATCCATTCACTGTAAATGCCTACTTGGAGTGTTTTTTTTAACTAATTATAGAGAGAAGATGAGAGTGTGCAAAGACTGATGCGAAGAACGTAGCAGAGGATATGTATCAATATCATGAAGTATTTACTATTGATTACCACATGTGTTTTTCATATGATGAATCACTATCATAGTATCGATCACATCAGAGCGCCGATTTAATATCATAGTTTGTGACAGAACTGGAAAAACTAGTGCTGTACATAAAATATATTTTCTACGAAAATTAATGCTCGTCATGAGTTAATTCTAATACCTTCACGCGATGGCAATAATTGTGCATTCAGTCATCATCAACTACTAGAGGTAGAAGTTGAATTACTCAAGATACAATGGCGTATGCCCCACATAATATTAGATGAGATCAATAAATTATCATTACATCGACCATTGGAAAGTGGGCGATACTTGAATGTGGGTTTTCGCTCTTGGGATCTATACGACTGTCCATCGCTTCAAAGCACAACGAAACATTCATGGACCGTAAAAGCTGCCTCCCAACTAGAGAAACCAAAATATGTAATTGGTGCGGTGCAGACTGGTAAAAAAGATAATGTATGGCAAAGGACATTATATTATTCACCGACTGCAAACTCACAAGTGCTGAACTTTATCTCAATTCAGGATTCTTTTCTCAAGATGACTCGAATATGGACTTCAAAAAAGTTTCGACATTTTGTTCAATAGGTACTCTCGATTTTGTAAATACCATTATGACTGCAATAGTGATCGTTCTTTACTAACCATCGCTGAGTCTTAATGTAACGACCCTCTCACGGTTAATGATTGATCGCATCAGAAATATGTAATTGGAGGCTGAATCATAAAGATTCATGCAAATAAAATAAATGTAACATTATGTACTTTTTATTCTCCGCACCCCGTACTTAGTTATGTCAGCATCACCAGCTATCGGATTGTGCAACTGAAAACAATATTACTTTCGAATGTGAAACTCTTTTTTTTGTATGGAATTTGATTGAAAATAAATTAATATAATCGCCCAATGATAATCGAAGACATTCATCGGTATACGTTCGTTAGACGTTTGTGAGCCGTTTGTTGGAAGTTTGCGAGGCATTCGAAGATTTTCGATAGTCGTTCATGAAACGTTCCAGAGACTTCCGAAGACATTCATACGATGTTCGGAGCCATTTAAGAGACGTTCGAAAACATTCATAAGGCGTTTGAAGACACGCATGAGGGGTTCAAAAAGTTTCAAGAGCCTTTCTACGACGTTCATGAGACGTTTGAAGATGTTCGTGAGACATTCAAGAGACTTTCGAAAACGTTCATAAGACGTTTGAAGACATTCATGAGAGGTGCGAAGACCTTCGGAGACTTTCGAAGACGTTCAAGAGAACTGTGACGATATTTATAATACGTTTAAAGACATTGGTGAGGGGTTCGAAGTCGTTTAAGAGACTTTAAAAGACATTTACAAGGGGATTGAAGACGTTCAAGAAACTTTCGAATACGTTCAAGAGACTTTCGACGACATTCATAATACGTTTGAAGACATTCATGAGGGGTTCGAAGACGCTTAAGAGAGGCTTTCAAAGACATTCACGAGGGGTTTGTCCAAAGACATTCGTAATACGTTTGAAGACATTCAAGAGACTTTCGACGACATTCATAAGACGTTTGAAGAGGTGCATGAGGCCTTCAAAGAGTTTCAAGAGACTTTCTACGACGATCATGAGACGTTTGAAGATGTTCGTGAGTTATTCAAAAAACTTTCGAAAACGTTCATAAGAAGTTTGAAGACATTCATGAGAGGTGCGAAGACCTTCAGTGACGTTCGAAGACATTCAAGAGATCTTTAACGATATTCATGATACGTTTGAGACATCGATGAGGGGGTTCGACGACGTTTTAGGGACTTTCAAAGACATTCACGAGGGGTTTGTCCAAAGACATTCGTAATACGTTTGAAGACATTCAAGAGACTTTCGACGACATTCATAACACGTTTGAAGAGGTGCATGAGGCCTTCAAAGAGTTTCAAGAGACTTTCTACGACGATCATGAGACGTTTGAAGATGTTCGTGAGTTATTCAAAAAACTTTCGAAAACGTTCATAAGAAGTTTGAAGACATTCATGAGAGGTGCGAAGACCTTCAGTGACGTTCGAAGACATTCAAGAGATCTTTAACGATATTCATGATACGTTTGAGACATCGATGAGGGGGTTCGACGACGTTTTAGGGACTTTCAAAGACATTCACGAGGGGTTTGGAGACGTTCAAGAAACTTTCGAATACGTTCAAGAGACTTTCGACGACATTCATAATACATTTGATTACATTCATGAGGGATTCGAAGACGCTTGAGAGACTTTCATAGACGTTTACGAGGGGTTCGAAGACGTTTAAGAGACTTTCGACGGCGTACATAATATGTTTGAAGACATTCATGTGGGGTTCGAAGATGCTTAAGAGACTTTCAAAGACATTCACGAGAGGTGTGAAGACATTCAGAAACTTTCGAAGACATTCAAGAGTTCTTTGACAATATTCATAATACGTTTGAAGACATCGATGAGAGGATCGACGATGTTTTAGAGACTTTCAAAGACATTCACGGAGGGTTTGGAGACGGTCAAGAAACTTTCGAATACGTTCAAGAGACTTTCGACGACATTCATAATACGTTTGATTACATTCATGAGGGATTCGAAGACGCTTGAGAGACTTTCAAAGACGTTCACGAGGGGTTCGAAGACGCTTAAGAGACTTTTAAAGACATTCACGAGAGGTGCGAAGACATTCAGAAACTTTCGAAGACATTCAAGAGTTCTTTGACAATATTCATAATACGTTTGAAGACATCGATGAGAGGATCGACGATGTTTTAGAGACTTTCGAAGACATTCACGAAGGGTTTGGAGGCATTCGAGAAACTTTCGAATACGTTCGAGAGACTTTCGGCCACATTCATAATACGTTTGAAGACATTCATGATGGGTTCGAAGACGCTTGAGAGACTTTCAAAGACCTTCACGAGAGGTTCGAAGACGTTCAAGAGACTTTCGACGACATTCATGATACGTTTGAAGACATTCATGTGGGGTTCGAAGACGCTTAAGAGACTTTCAAATACATTCACGGGAGGTTTGAAGACGTTCAAGAGGCTTTCGAAGACGTTCAGAAATCTTCGACGTCATGCATAATACGATCTTCGACGACATCCATAAACCGAAGACATTCATGACGTTTGAGTTTCGCTGTCATACATTCACAGCAATTCGCTGTCATACATTACAAACTCAAACGTCGTCAAACCTCCCGTGAATGTATTTGAAAGTCTCTTAAGCGTCTTCGAACCCCACATGAATGTCTTCAAACGTATCATGAATGTCGTCGAAAGTCTCTTGAACGTCTTCGAACCTCTCGTGAAGGTCTTTGAAAGTCTCTCAAGCGTCTTCGAACCCCTCATGAATGTCATCAAACGTATTATGAATGCGGCCGAAAGTCTCCCGAACGTATTCGAAAGTTTCTCGAACGCCTTCGAACCCATCGTGAATGTCTTTGAAAGTCTCTAAAACATCGTCGATCCTCTCATCGATGTCTTCACACGTATTATGAATATTGTCAAAGAACTCTTGAATGTCTTCGAAAGTTTCTGAATGTCTTCGCACCTCTCGTGAATGTCTTTAAAAGTCTCTTAAGCGTCTTCAAACCCCACATGAATGTCTTCAAACATATTATGTACGCCATCGAAAGTCTCTTAAACGTCTTCGAACCCCTCGTGAACGTCTTTGAAAGTCTCTCAAGCGTCTTCGAATCCCTCATGAATGTAATCAAACGTATTATGAATGTCGTCGAAAGTCTCTTGAACGTATTCGAAAGTTTCTTGAACGTCTTCAAACCCTCCGTGAATGTCTTTGAAAGTCTCTAAAACATCGTCAATTCTCTCACCGATGTCTTCAAACGTATTATGAATATTGTCAAAGAACTCATGAATGTCGTCGAAAGTCTCTTGAACGTCTTCGAACCTTTCGTGAAGGTCTTTGAAAGTCTCTCAAGCGTCGTCGAACCCATCATGAATGTCTTCAAACGTATTATGAATGTGGTCGAAAGTCTCTCGAACGTATTCGAAAGTTTCTCGAACGCCTTCAAACCCTTCGTGAATGTCTTCGAAAGTCTCTAAAACATCGTTGATCCTCTCATCGATGTCTTCAAACGTATTATGAATATTGTCAAAGAACTCTTGAATGTCTTCGAAAGTTTCTGAATGTCTTCGCACCTCTCGTGAATGTCTTTAAAAGTCTCTTAAGCGTCTTCGAACCCCTCGTAAACGTCGTTGAAAGTCTCTCAAGCGTCTTCGAATCCCTCATGAATGTAATCAAACGTATTAGGAATGTCGTCGAAAGTCTCTTGAACGTATTCGAAAGTTTCTTGAACGTCTTCAAACCCCTCGTGAATGTCTTTGAAAGTCCCTAAAACGTCGTCGAATCCCCTCATCGATGTCTCAAACGTATCATGAATATCGTTAAAGATCTCTTGAATGTCTTCGAACGTCACTGAAGGTCTTCGCACCTCTCATGAATGTCTTCAAACTTCTTATGAACGTTTTCGAAAGTTTTTTGAATAACTCACGAACATCTTCAAACGTCTCATGATCGTCGTAGAAAGTCTCTTGAAACTCTTTGAAGGCCTCATGCACCTCTTCAAACGTCTTATGAATGTCGTCGAAAGTCTCTTGAATGTCTTCAAACGTATTACGAATGTCTTTGGACAAACCCCTCGTGAATGTCTTTGAAAGTCCCTAAAACGTCGTCGAACCCCCTCATCGATGTCTCAAACGTATCATGAATATCGTTAAAGATCTCTTGAATGTCTTCGAACGTCACTGAAGGTCTTCGCACCTCTCATGAATGTCCTCAAACTTCTTATGAACGTTTTCGAAAGTTTTTTGAATAACTCACGAACATCTTCAAATGTCTCATGATCGTCGTAGAAAGTCTCTTGAAACTCTTTGAAGGCCTCATGCACCTCTTCAAACGTCTTATGAATGTCGTCGAAAGTCTCTTGAATGTCTTCAAACGTATTACGAATGTCTTTGGACAAACCCCTCGTGAATGTCTTTGAAAGCCTCTCTTAAGCGTCTTCGAACCCCTCACGAATGTCTTCAAACGTATTATGAATGTCGTCGAAAGTCTCTTGAACGTATTCGAAAGTTTCTTGAACGTCTTCAATCCCCTTGTAAATGTCTTTTAAAGTCTCTTAAACGACTTCGAACCCCTCACCAATGTCTTTAAACGTATTATAAATATCGTCACAGTTCTCTTGAACGTCTTCGAAAGTCTCCGAAGGTCTTCGCACCTCTCATGAATGTCTTCAAACGTCTTATGAACGTTTTCGAAAGTCTCTTGAATGTCTCACGAACATCTTCAAACGTCTCATGAACGTCGTAGAAAGGCTCTTGAATCTTTTTGAACCCCTCATGCGTGTCTTCAAACGCCTTATGAATGTTTTCGAACGTCTCTTAAATGGCTCCGAACATCGTATGAATGTCTTCGGAAGTCTCTGGAACGTTTCATGAACGACTATCGAAAATCTTCGAATGCCTCGCAAACTTCCAACAAACGGCTCACAAACGTCTAACGAACGTATACCGATGAATGTCTTCGATTATCATTGGGCGATTATATTAATTTATTTTCAATCAAATTCCATACAAAAAAAAAAGTTTCACATTCGAAAGTAATATTGTTTTCAGTTGCACAATCCGATAGCTGGTGATGCTGACATAACTAAGTACGGGGTGAGGAGAATAAAAAGTACATAATGTTACATTTATTTTATTTGCATGAATCTTTATGATTCAGCCACCAATTACATATTTCTGATGCGATCAATCATTAACCGTGAGAGGGTCGTTACATTAAGACTCAGCGATGGTTAGTAAAGAACGATCACTATTGCAGTCATAATGGTATTTACAAAATCGAGAGTACCTATTGAACAAAATGTCGAAACTTTTTTGAAGTCCATATTCGAGTCATCTTGAGAAAAGAATCCTGAATTGAGATAAAGTTCAGCACTTGTGAGTTTGCAGTCGGTGAATAATATAATGTCCTTTGCCATACATTATCTTTTTTACCAGTCTGCACCGCACCAATTACATATTTTGGTTTCTCTAGTTGGGAGGCAGCTTTTACGGTCCATGAATGTTTCGTTGTGCTTTGAAGCGATGGACAGTCGTATAGATCCCAAGAGCGAAAACCCACATTCAAGTATCGCCCACTTTCCAATGGTCGATGTAATGATAATTTATTGATCTCATCTAATATTATGTGGGGCATACGCCATTGTATCTTGAGTAATTCAACTTCTACCTCTAGTAGTTGATGATGACTGAATGCACAATTATTGCCATCGCGTGAAGGTATTAGAATTAACTCATGACGAGCATTAATTTTCGTAGAAAATATATTTTATGTACAGCACTAGTTTTTCCAGTTCTGTCACAAACTATGATATGAAATCGGCGCTGTGATGTGATCGATACTATGATAGTGATTCATCATATGAAAAACACATGTGGTAATCAATAGTAAATACTTCATGATATTGATACATATCCTCTGCTACGTTCTTCGCATCAGTCTTTGCACACTCTCATCTTCTCTCTATAATTAGTTAAAAAAACGCTCCAAGTAGGCATTTACAGTGAATGGATGTGTTGCTTTCCAATTGGAGTTGATGATTTGAAGCCACTTATTAGTATCATTTGATAGTCGGATGGCGCAGTGCTTTATTGCTCCATAATCGATCTCATGTGATTGCAGTTTATCCGTTGATCTAAAGTAATGCCGACACCAGCGAAATAATAGATTGTTGTTTAATTCGTCTAGCACATATGACGATATAGTAATTGTGTTAACTTCATACACCGATGGCATATATATATTTTTTAATGGTTGTCTCTGTTCTGCGCTCACGAGGCTTGACAGGTTCTTTATCTATGTGATATGCCATACATTGTTATCTTCGGTATCTTGTATGTACAGCAAATTGATATGCTTTTCTTCTTTTTATGTTGAGCCATGCGTATCGGAGCAATGTCTTCTTCGGTGGTACACACATTAATGGATAAATTATTTTGAAGCAAATTTTTTTTTTTTTAATTTGACCTATAGTTATTGGGAATTCAATATTCGATAGATTCAATACCGTTGAATAATGCATGTAAGAAGATCCGTGGTCACTGTTTCGTTCAGCTGGGTATAAAGCTGTAACTGTGACCCATGCGAAACGTGCATTATCTCTTGATTGCACATTAATCGCAGCCCTCATAATCATTATTTCCCGTGGCAATGAGATATAACATTTAACGCGTATTGATTTATACTTATTTACATTTATTGTAAGATTACGTATCTTTTGTAAAGCTCAACCACTTCCACGTTGTTGAAATTCATCGAGCAGAACTTAAAGTATAGACCATCAGGCGTTCAAGTCGAGTTCTCGCCACATTAACTCATCACCGTTGTGTCCTGCACCCATGCAGATAGAATGCCGGTACATGAAATACTTCAATCCTTCCAGATTCGGTATTTGGCCTATCAATGACTATTGATGTTTAGTTGATAATCGGTGGCGCTTAATTCGGCTTTGCGATTTCAGTACTTTGATGAACTCGACGATCTGTATCTCCCACACAGCAAAGTCGTCGATCGAACTTAAGAGCGTGGCTTGGTTGTGCAAGATTTCTTCTGATGGTTCATTGTTGTTCTCCATATTAATGAGTTGAAAAGTCTTGCCAGAGAGATATGTGAACTCACTGCTTCATTCAAAGTGTGGCCAGTTTTGAGCGCTGCCGACGATTAAAAATGGTCTCCCATCAGAAAATATTTTTGTCGTTCCCTTCTAGCTCGGAAAATGTAATAGAATCACCTCCACCAGAGTTTTTCAATATCACGCTGATATCTTTTAGAATGGAAAGCATGAAAAATAAATACACACGCAGAACGAGCCGATCGGGGTTCAACGGGAGCAAAAAAAAAAGTATTTTTGTGAGTATTCCAGACCGCGAGTGCATCTATGCTCAAACGGTGCATGCAGTGGGATCAGTGGTAGAAGCCTAAAAAAAAAATCGCCAGCCATAGATCCACAAAGTTGATCGTTTTGTAATAAATACCTCGTTTTCGTATGTGTTTTGGATAGCCAAGACATTACTTGAGCGGAATGTTATTTTTTCAAAATGTTCCCTATGCTCGGAGGCTGGCATTGAACGTCGACGAAGAAAAAAAATTGTCTTTATAATATGGCTGATTTGGTAAAAACTGTATAGCCTCAAGTGTCACTTGAATAGGTTTGATGTTGCTCTGCGGAGAGCGCTATGATTCGTGACAGGCTTGACTTCATACATACTGGAACACGTGGCAATATATATTAAAAACTCGAAGATGCTCTTTATAATACGCGAGTTCAGTCTCCATGACCTAGACGCGGTTCTGTAGAGATCGCGAAAGTCAATGATTGGCGAGCCTGGCCAGCTTTCACCTCTATGAGTGCACACTTTTCTGGACAGCAGATGCCTACCCCTACAGGGATAGTTAAAGAAAAAAAACTTTCGTTTATCCCCTGGCCAGGATGCACTATCTTGCAAGGTTTTTTTCTACAATAAGTCCCCACCCTACTATAAGCCTATGAAGATCCAAAAATCGAAATCCGAAGAAGGATCGGAACAGCAGTTTTCGCCATTCCAGTCGTCAACCTCCGAGGTGTCCTTGTGGAAGAGTCTGAAAACGGAAAATCAGTTAAGAAAAATGTTGAACCAAATTGAAGTGATCGATCTCGTCGATGATGAGATGGAGGTTGTCGTGAATATCGCCCATGACGACGAAGTGGAAGTTGGGGTAGACGGAGACGTTATTGATATCGCCGATGATGACGATGATTAGTTTAACCATGGGGCTAACTTGTCCAGACCTGCATGATCTCAAGTGTCGGCATCAAGGCTTGACGTTGCACTCCTTGTATATATTATCATTCAGAGATGAAAAACTAAAGCCCTGTACAATGGAAATGCATTTTTTTCCCCGGATCACTGTCTTCGTCACATGCTGTCGTAAAATTCTATGGGTTTTCAAGTGTGGACCTATGGAATGATGAGGCTCAAGTTGCACATGCGAAGCGATAGGGTATGACGGTCCCTGGCGCTCGACGTAAGAAAAAAAAGAGTCGCCAAATTTGAGACTTTCGGACGAGGTGGTTGAAACGTTGCCGTGTATAACAGCGTCTCGGACATGAGCCTCCGTCGAGATAGTTGAAAAAAAGAACATCTGGATAAATTCATGCACCTTTTCTTAGCTCTCTACGTGACTTCTTAAGAGACAACGTTACACACACACACACACGCACGCACGCACGCACGCACGCACGCACGCACGCACGCATGCACGCATGCCGACCTCCCCACGACCGTAGCGCCACCTTGGCTTCCCTACACGCACGCACGCACACACGCCGACCTCCCCACGACCGTAGTGCCACCTTGGCTTCCCTACACGCAGGCACGCACGCACGCACACACGCCGACCTCCCCACGACCATAGCGCCACCTTGGCTTCCCTACACGCACGCACGCACGCACACACGCCGACCTCCCCACGACCGCAGCGCCACCTTGGCTTTCCTACACGGATGCACGCACGCACGCACGCACGCATGCACGCACGCACATACACACAAAATACCCATCAACCCCCCCCCCCAGTCGCTGCACGGACCACATGACCCCCCCCCCCTCCACATAGGCCTCTCTGTGACGTCACACGCGCCCGGCGACCTCCCCACGACGGTGGCGCCACCTTGGCTTCACCACTTTTGACACACAACCTCCCCTTGAGTTAGAACCGCTACAGCTATTCTACTGACTTTATTAAGTTAATTAAAAAATTGTTATTCGCGAATCGCGCCTCCTTACTCTCACGAAAAATCTCAAAACGGGTCGTCTGCTGCCAACTTGCATGACAGTAGCGACTTTGTATATTTACGTGCTTATTCTATATACTTGGCCGAATCGATCCCCCTATGTTTCATCCCAGAGACGGCATTTGTTGATTAACAAAAATAAATTGTTATTTGCGAAAAGAGCCGTGCTGGCGGCACGATTAAATTCACAAAAGCTCGTCTGCTGCCAACCTGCACGACAGCAGCTACTTTTTAAATTCAGCTGCTTATTGTTTATAATGAGACGAATCGATTGACCTATGATTTATTTCGGTGACGACTTTGTTAAGATAAATAAAAAATTGTTATTCGCGAATCGCGCCTCCGTACTCGCACGACAAATCTCGAAAAGGGTCGTCTGCTGCCATCCCGCATGACGGTAGCGACTTTTTATATTTACGTGCTTATTTTATATACTAGGCCGAATCGATCCCCCTATGTTTCATCCCGGTGACGGCATTTGTTGATTAACAAAAATAAATAGTTCTCCGCGAAAAGGGTCGTGCTGGCCGCACGACTAAACTCATAAAAGGTCATCTGCTGCCAACCTGCATGACAGCAGCTACTTTTTCAATCCAGCTACTTATTGTTTATAATGAGACGAATCGATAGACCTATGATATATCCCGGTGACGACTTTGTTAAGTTGATTAAAAAATTGTTATTCGTGAATCGCGCCTCCTTACTCGCACGAAAAATTCCACAAAAGTCCGTCTGCTGCCAACCCGCATGATAGTAGCGACTTTTTATATTTACGTGCTTATTCTATATTCTTGGCCGAATGGATCCCCCTATGTTTCATCTCGGTGACAGCATTTGTTGTTTAATAAAAATAAATAGTTCTCCGCGAAAAGGGTCGTGCTGGCCGCACGACTAAATTCACAAAAGGTCGTCTGCTGCCAACCTGCATGACAGCAGCTACTTCTTAAATTCAGCTGCTTATTGTTTATAATAAGACGAATCGATAGACCTTTAATTTATCCCGGTAACGACTAAGTTAATTAAAAAATTGTTATTCGCGAATCGCGCCTCCTTACTCGCACGAAAAATCTCCAAAAGGGTCGTCTGCCGCCAACCCGCATGACAGTAGCGACTTTTTATATTTTTATATTTTCGTGCTCATTCTATATACTTGGCCAAATCGATCCCCCTATGTTTCGTCCCAGTGACGGCATTTCTTCATTAACAAAAATAAATAGTTCTCCGCGAAAAGAGTCGTGCTGGCCGCACGAATAAATTCACAAAAGGTCATCTGCTGCCAACCTGCATGACAGCAGCTACTTTTTAAATTCAGCTCCTTATCGTTTATAATCAGACGAATCGATTGACCTATGATTTATCCCGGTGACGACTTTGTTAAGTTAATTAAAAAAAAATTATTCGCGAATCGCGCCTCCTTACTCGCACGAAAAATCTCAAAAAGGCCGTTTGCTGCTAACACGCATGACAGTTGCGACTTTTTCTATTCACGTGCTTATTCTATATACTTGGCCGAATCGATCTCCCTATGTTTCATCCCGGTGACGGCTTTTATTAATTAAGAATAAAAAAAGTTATCCGCCATTCGGGTCTCCGTACTCGAATAAAATTTTTGTTTAACGTCGTTTGCCATTAACACGCATGACAATTCCGACTTGACGATTTCCATGCTTAAGGGATCGTCTCAGTGTGAAATTTTCGAAAAAACGATTTTTTTGTTGCATTATCGGATAGTATACACTGTAATAAACATTCTCTCAAATTTTTTAATCGAAATTCAAATTATTACGGTCGCTATAACGTTTCTTGTAGAAAGGGAACGGAGCAAGACATCTGCCTCGCTCGGCGCTCCGCTCGACCGTTATTCCTTTTGTTTATTTTTCTACCTCCGTGTTACCTTCGAAAGGTGCTTACGTTCTATAACTTTCCAAAATAAACTGGCCAAGCATTTGAGTTCGTTTTCGACATCAACCACGGATAGACACCGATAGACCGGATAGACGCCGATTATCGTAAGTAAACGATTTATCTAAAAATTTTCCAACTTCAATCTTTAAACGCGTTTTTCTCATAACAGTCTTTTTCAAAACGGTTTCCACTCTCAAAGGAAGAGTTTTGAAAATATCTAGTTCCCCGTTGAAGAGAACATTTTTAACGTCATTTTTTATAGCGCTATGGAAGCTTTTTTTTTGGAAATCTTCCTATTTTTTTATACGAAAAACTGTCGAGAACAAGGGCCAAATTCGATACTTTTTGTTCAAACCGCCGCCATTTCGTCAAATTAAAAAAAAAACCCTTCCATAGCGCGATAGCGATTTTCCTACAGATTAATAATCTTTTTGAAATTTTTGTTTCAGATCAAAATTGCGGCCGCAATCGTGGAAACCGTACAGGACCTTTTCTTATTACGTGTCATTTCAACAATTTATTTAACTATCGTACATCCAATAAATAAACATAAAAAAAATCATTTTGTATTCATTATGAATGTATTTATTTATTTAAAAAAAACCGGACCGATTAGTTTATTAGAACATTTAAAAAAAAATCACGAAAATCAGTGATTTTTCGGAGGGTCACACTGAGACGATCCCTTAATGTATATGAATAGACGAAACTATCGACTCATGATTCATCCCGGTGACGGTTGTTATGAAGTAAAAAAAAAAACATTTTTTCCACCAGACGGATATATTCGGCTCATTCACGAGCGGGTAAGGGGTGGGCGTAGGCCCTATGCTGCCTCACTACGCTTCGACCCGAGCGCGCACATTCACGATAAAAATGTCCTTGGTTCGGGCAGCGCGCGTCTGCTAGGTCTGTCTGCCAGCTTCAGCGTCATTCAAATTTACGGCCGTTTCTTGTACCGTCTCACCATACGAAGATTGGACTCCTTGACCACGCTCTGGGGTGAAATTTACGGACGTTTCTTATACCGTCTGACCATACGAAGATTGGACTCCTTCCCTAACGTCTCCTTGATTTTGGCACCGGATTCCAAGAGAGCTGTTATGCTGGGCATTTTCATGGCACCTCTGCGATATTGGCTGCACACGATATACGTTGCTAGCCTGGGACTGTAGATGGCTTCAATGTGTGCGAAACTGTGGCGGTCCTCCTAGATCTACCATGTCACTCATGGAGACTAGATACAGGAGCCTAAACTCCAATGCCGAGACGATGAATAATTCTGCGATCGCGCGAAGGATTGCGATGCTAGCTTCATTCGACACAGACCGAACGCGAGTTTGACACGTTATTAGAGCGAACGGAAAGACTGCGAAAAAATTGCCAAATTGAGAGCGATCAATAACTCAATGTTTATTATATTCTTAATAAATAAGTATTGTTAACTTTTGGAAGTTCAATCTTCATTTATTATAATTGCCGATATTCCTTCACATGTTCTTACAAGTTTTTAATGTTCTTTACCTTTCGCGTCTACCCCATCATGATCGATATCTCATTAATTAGTATGCTAGCATACAGTAGCATTCTCACTACTATCCTATAGCACAGTAGTGAGATGGACGGCCCAGCAATATACAAAGTGTAACGCGAGGGGTAGAACAAAGGACGCATAAGGATGGGGGACCTCAATACCTATCGATTGAGCCCCATGTATGTTATGCAGTTTTCAGTGCTTTAAAAGTTATTTTGGTTTTTGTGATTGTTTTGTAAGATACTAATTTTATACGACAATTCGTAAATAAAATAAATAAATACATTCATAATGAATACAAAATGATTGGTAGCGCCATCCCTGTTGCCTTCAATTTCGGGCTTCACTTAAAATGCCAAGTTCAGGCTCCTGTATTTAGCCTCCTTGATCTCACTGCTACGCGGCTATATCGTTCCAGCGTTTCTCGCATGCGTTCCACTCAGGGTTGCAAATAATGCATTACTATTTGCAATGCATTACCGTTTTCATTAACCATTACTTTACATTTTATAATGTTAAAAAATGCAATTACTCATTACATTGGATTTTGTAATGTGAAACATTTTCATTGCCCATTACAATGTAATGAGTAATGGACATTTTTTACATGACAAAATATAAAGTAATGAGTAATGGAATAATTACATTACTTTTCAGAGAGAGAGAGAGAGAGAGAGAGAGAGAGAGAGGGTGAGGGTGAGGGTGAGAGTGAGGGTGAGAGTGAGAGTGAGAGTGAGAGTGAGAGTGAGAGGGAGAGGGGAGAGAGAGAGAGGGAGGGAGAGGGGGGAAGGGGGAGGGGAGGGGGAGAGGGAAAGGAAAAAGTCAACGAGCGGCGACGACAAAAAGAAAAAACCTGCAACTACGCCAGTATGATGTTACAATTGCGGCGAGAACGACCACGTGAGTCAGAACTGTCCAACCAAAAGTCAGGGTTCCAAGTGCTTTAGATGTAGAGAACGGGGACATATCGCGCTAAAATGTCCGAAAAGTTCGGCCGCAGGTAAACAGAGTTATGCAGTAGTAGGTGTCGCGCGTCGCAAATACCTCGAAAATATTCTGCATCGACGGTCGTAATATTGAAGCAATTATAGATTCGGGAAGTGATTTTACCTTGATTCGTGCGGACGAGTATATGAAGTTGGGCTCACCGAAATTACATTCGGGTGATTTGAGATTCGATGGCGTGGGCTCGACCGACAATCCGACGTTGGGAGAGTTTGAGGGGAAAATCACGGTAGACGGACACACGTACCCGATTCGCGTTCAAGTCGTCTCAGATACGATCCATAGACAAAAATATTGATAGGAAAGAACTTCCTGGGCGGGGTAGACACTCGTCAGAGGGGCGACGACGTACCCATCAGTTCGGTAACGGAAATAAAACGCGACATTGCGGTGGGCGAAGACGGAAGAGTTGTGCCGGAAATATTTAAAATAGATGTAACCGATGATGAAACGTGCGAAATAAATCTCGTGGACGTCACGCACGTAAGAGATCCTGACCAGCGCAAAGCGATAGAGAACCTCGTAAACGACTATAAGCCGAACAAGTATTGCGAGCCAGATGTAAACATGAAAGTTGTGTTAAAAGATGTAGAGCCGGTGTATCAGCCCGCGAGGCGGTTGACGGCAAACGAGAGACATATAGTTAATGCGCAAATCGACAAGTGGATCGTGGAAGGGGTAGCGCAACCTTCTACATCCGATTACGCTAGTCCGGTAGTGCTTGTTCGAAAAAGAGGCGACTCATTCAGATTGTGCGCAGATTATCGCCAAGTGAATAAAAAAATTGTCGAGGAGAGGTATCCTTTACCGATAATCGAGGATCAGCTCGATTTGCTGCAAACCGCGCCAGTGTTTAGCACCCTCGATCTGGAAAACGCATTTTTCCACGTTCGAATGGAAATTTCGAGCCGAAAGTATACGGCCTTCATTGTGCCAGACGGCCATTTCGAGTTCCTACGGGTACCATTCGGACTCTGCAACTCGCCGGCGGTGTTCCAGCGATCCGTGAACACGGTGTTCAGAGAGCTCATGCGAGAAGGAATCGTGCCGACCTACATGGACCACCTCATTGTTCCATCCGACGACGTCGAGGGCGGTATCGTGAGCCTATAGCGAGTTTTGACGACTGCGAGCGAAGCAGGATTGATGATAAATTGGCGAAAGTGTTGCTTCTTGCAAACCATGGTAGAATTCCTCGAGCACCTAATAAACAATGGTCGTGTTCGACCTTCGGATCGCAAAACCGACGCAGTTCGACGATTCCTTGAGCCTACGACCGTCAAACGGTTACAAAGTTTCCTTGGGCTAAATGGGTATTTTCACAAATTCACACCCGGTTATTCCACGATTGCCCGGCCGTTGACAAACTTATTGCGTGCGAATATCAAATTCCACTTTGAAGCTGCGAAGAGAGACGCGTTCGTGAGACTTAAAGTCATGCTAAGCGAAAAGGCTATCTTGAATCTGTATCGAGTTGGATCAGAAACAGAGCTCCATACGGATGCTTCTGTGCAAGACTATAGTGCGATTTTGCTCCAGCGAAATTCTGAAGACCGAAACTTCCACCCGGTGTATTATTTTAGCAGAAAGACGACCCCAGCTGAAGCCAATTACACCAGCTATGAATTAGAGGTCCTAGCGATAATCAAGGCGCTGAAAAAATACCGAGTGTATTTGTCAGGGATATCGTTTAATATAGTCACCGATTGCCGTGCATTCACCCTTACTATGCGTAAGAAAGAACTATGTGTACGTGTTGCGCGATGGGCACTACTTCTGGAGGAGTTCCAGTATACGATCGAGCACCGACCAGGGAAAAATATGGCCCACGTCAATGCTCTTAGTCGAAACCCGCTTTCAACGTGCTTTGCAATCGGCGAACCGGAAGCCGGGGTGGCCGCTCGCATACGGAACGCTCAAAACGACGACGACGAAACCAAGAGACTTCGAGACTCGGTTCTGCGGAACGAGACGACAAATTACGCAATTCGCGGCAACTTGCTTTACAAAGATTCTGGCGGGGATATCCAGCTGGTCGTACCAAGAAGGAAGCAGACGCAAGTCATAAGAAGAGTGCACGAGCGAGGTCATTTTGGCATTGGAAAAACCGAAGCCTGTGTGCGCACCGAGTATTGGATCCCCAACCCGCGAGAAAAGGTTGAGAGGGTTGTGCGGAACTGCGTTCCGTGCATACTAGCTGAGAGAAAGCAGGGAAAACAAGAGGGTCTGCTGAACCCGATCGAGAAAGGGAGTTTCCCTTTGGACACAATGCACATCGATTATCTTGGACCATTGCCCTCGACGAAGAAGTCGTATTAGCTCATCCTCGCGGTGGTCGACGTGTTTTCCACATTCGTTTGACTATACGCTACAAAATCCACGAGTACGGCGGATACCTTAGTGCGTCTGAAGAAACAAGCCACGATTTTCTGCAACCCACGACGAATTATTTCCGACCGAGGATCAGCGTTTATGTCGAACGATTTCAGAGAGTATTGTCGGAGCGAGGGTATAGGGCATTCCTTGATTACCACAGGAGTTCCCAGGGCTAATGGCCAAGGCGAGCGTCTCAAGAGAACCCTTATTCCGCTATTGGCGAAATTAGCGGCGCCGAAACCGAATAAGTGGTATACGCACCTGGACATCCCACAGCAGTGCCGCCTGAACGCAACCACTCATCGCAGTGTCGGTACGTCACCGTTTCATCTTCTTTTTGGAACACACCCGCGATTGAACGAGTACCAAGACATTCGAGAGTTGTTAGGGGCGGAGAAAATCGCTTCCTTTCGAGAGACACGAGATGAACTTCGAGCACAGGCGAGCGAAAACATATTGAAAATTCAGCGCGAGAATAAGGGGACTTTTAATAGGCGGAGACGAGAAGCGAGGAGTTACTGCGAACGCGATGTGGTAACCATCAAATGCACACAACAAGGTCCAGGACTGAAGAGTACGAAGTACCTTCCAGAAGTCCGGAAGGTACTTCGTAATCAGCAGTACCTAGTTCAGAAGATCGGCGAAGGCGAGGGTCCTCAAAGAACTTCCACATCGGCTGAGTACATGAAGCCGTGGGTCGTCGAGACCAGTGATGACCCATCGGAGGACGAAGACGAACATGACGACGACGAGAGTAGCACCGTAGGCGAGGACATTCGGGGACGAATGCCCTTCCCGGAGGGCCGGGTGTAGGGAGTTTTTCCCAGAACTCGTCAGGTATCGTTAGTCGCGAGAGTAATTTCCGTTGCCACGCGGAGAGCGCGGCAAATTACGCCGATTGCGTCAGTCTGTAGGCGACCGCGAAAAGAATCAATTGAGAGAGTCGATTTTGAGAGCCGGCGTCGTGCGATCGTGGAAGAGCCGAAGACGTCCGATTAGACGCACGTTCGAGACGAGTTTCATTCTTATATTGGGTGTAAAACTTAATTCGGTCCGTTTTTATGCTTAAGGAGTGAGGTCTAGTTGGAACGTTAAAAAAAGGTCTTTTTCCGACTTTTTTTCGGCCAAACGATAAAATAATTTACAACAAAATTTCTTCCGTTTAAAAGATATATATTTAATGTAAACATCATAATTTTTTTAAAGAAATATGTTTCAAAATAAGCCGATACGTATCAATGGCCGAGGACGCTGCAAAAAAAAACAGGTTTTTCGGTGATCACTCTCACGCTGTGATGGATCATCGGAAACCAACAAAACAGGGGGGAATCTTTAGTTAATGATATAATGCTCCGGTTGAACGAAGGGTTTTAAAAAATTTCCATTTTTCACAAAATGGCGGACGTTGAAAGTCAACAGTGTTGTTTTGACCAAAATTTCACTTACAAAAATTGACTATAAAAAAAAATAATTGTCAAAAAAAAAAATCCTTCGTTCATCCGGAGGGAAACTATGTATAGAAAAAGTGATATAAATTTCAACCCGATCGGTAAAGCTGTTCCCGAGTTACATTGATCACCGACTTCGAAAACATGGTTTTGAGAAAAACGAGTTTAAAGTTTTGAGTACGATTTGCATGCAGACAAATTTTTTTTTGTAACTTACATAGAGTCGTCTATTCCTGGGCCATATAGTTCGCCTTCCACCGCTTTATTAATTGCATCTGAAGCCATTTTCAGTTGCCGCCGAGCTACCCTCGCCTCTCGAGTGTTTTCCAGGGATCGCCGGTTAGCTTTCTCGACTCGAATACAATTTTCGGCCTTGGCAAACGCGTGGGCGTGTGGTCCCAACTTGATCCCCATGGCATCAAAGATTGCTAGCAAACCGTATGTACCCTCGTTAAAAGTGCAGATAGCGATGTAAGCGGCTATGCTGACGGTAGTATAGCTGGCAGGTAATGTTTTCGGCATGATCTTCCAAACGATTTGGTTAAAACTTTCGTTGCTGTTGTGTGTGAAACCTCCAATGCACCTTTGCAACAATTCATCGTTTGTGAGACTTTCATAAATAGGTTTTATTGCATCGAAGACTTGCTTCGGCAACGCAGTGTAATCGTGTTTGAAAGACTTCAACTTCTTCTCGGCCTTTGCTTCTTGATATTTGCACCACGAGTTAGCATCTCGTGGACACTTGTGATGCTGCGGTTTCTCGTCGGTTGTAATCTTGTGATAGAGCGTAGCCCAAATGGCATCCTTCATTTTTTCAACCGAATCAGAGTTGTCACGAATAGCCAAAATATACAGATAATTGGCCAATCAATTTAGCAGTCAGTTTCTCTTTACCGCCGAGTCGTTTATTATTTTTTTTTTTACACGAACGTAGACGGATGCTCATCCATTTTTGAATATGACCAACACATTCTTTTTTCGTCACTACAGTTTCTCCATAAGGAGCAGCTGTAATAATGCCAGAGTAAGTCTTTGAATCTCCATCCCCGACGTAATACAAAAATCTCACTCCAAGATTTTCCCACGAACGACGAAACCTTTCGATTACAGCATCGACCTCCATCTTTCCCGCACTGCCTATATGATTCGCCGATCAAGTTTCTTTGTGTGTTTCATACCATTCTTCAAATTCTTCCGTGTCTTTTTTATCTTCCCAAACTTCACAAGCCTTGCAGTAAGAACTTTTTACAAGTACGTCAAGAACTTTGCCCGTAAAATGTCCTATTAGCGATGTGACGCCAAACAGAGACGAAAATCCTCGTTTGTACCACGTTCCATCACCCGACACAATCAAATCAGTATTCTTACTTTCACTGGTAGTAGAATTCAAGTTTATCTCTTCTTTAGAAGCCTTCTTCATAAAAAATTGAGCAATATTTTTACTCGCTTTACAAATATGCGCCAGTAATATGTAGTACGTAGATTTAGCCAACCATGGCGGGAAGTTCATCAATGCGCAAAATTTTTTTGCACCTCTATAACCAACGCCTATGACACGCATCGCTAATGCGAACTTTCGATTAATTTCAAAAGAATGGTTCAAAAGAATGGTTAATAAAATCGCAGGACGGTATGTATTGAGGAGTACACTTATCAAACACAACAAAAATTTTGAACCCAAGTCCACGTTCGCTTACCCAACAAATGATATTTTGCTGTTGCACTTTGCACATTTCACACGACTCGTTATCGCCGAAAAAACGGTAAAAAAATTGATTATTCTGTAATCAACTGCATCCGTTTTTGGCACATGGTATTCATCCTGATCTCTCAATTTTTTTGCTGACGTACTCGCTCCGCCATCATCAGTCTCCGCAGTTTTTGGATTAAAATGCTGTTTCCTTTTTAAGGTTCGCGACTTATAAATTCGTCGATTTTTCCTGTCTTCTCGCGATACTTTTTTATCCATTTTGCACTGAAAAACTCTAGAAACTGTTCCGAATATAAACGTTCACACGGTTCAACGTTTCGAATCGAACTGCTTCTGAAACAGTATTTCGAACTACAAAGGTTTTTCTTGTTTTCTATATATATATATATATATATATATATATATATATATATATATATATATATATATTGTGACGTGATTTTTTGAGCCACGTCACAGAAATACTACCGATGATTAAGATATGCTCTCGATGCCCGGGTTGCGACCCATCCGTTGGTGTTAAGGGTCTTTTCTCTAGAATGTTTGTCTTGTTACGTTTGAGGTTTTGGGTTGTGTTTCCGTTTTGGTTAGGTTGGCGTGTGGAACTCGGTCGAGCGGCGTGTGGCTCAACGTACTGAGCAATCCCGACCGAGGGATGCACCCAGTGAGGCCTCTCGGGGAATCGGTGCACGCCCGGCTGAAACGCCGGCGCCCCACCGTAGTGGTGTATCGTGCTGGAGAGCGGGCCGTTTAGGTTACGGGCGGAGGCTGGAGATCTTCGCGCCGCGCTTCTAGAAAGAAGCTTTGCCCGCTTTCGCACGGTGACCCGGGGATGCGATCTCCGAGAGCGTCCATGTTACCGACGCGAAAAGTTCCCGATTTGTTACCGTTCAGTTTTCGGGGTAATTCGGGCAGAAAATATAGATTCCGAAAGGAATATTCTATCAGAATATTCCAGCTCCCGAAATAATATTTCAACTCTCGATATTATATGAGATAAAGTTCTCGCTTGAACCGGCTATTTCGCATGGTCCGATGCCGCGAGCGTGTTGACATACTTTCTGTTAACGTGCTCTGTCTCGCTGTCGCATAATTCCTCGCACGCCGGCCTTGGTCGCGCGAGGTACAGAGTTGCTAACGAATCTTCGCGTGAGACGATGGTCTCTCAAATCGCGATCGCTCCCGAGTTTAGAGATATCGTGACAGAGTTGTCGATCAGACGTCGCGATGGAGAGACGTGTCGTGGCTCTCTCGCGCCCGTGACGTCGCGCTCTCGTTCTCGCGCTAGAGGCACGTCGTCGTGCTCTCTCGCTCCCGTGCGTATGACGTTTCGCGTGCAGTTCGCGTTCGCGTTAAGTTTCGTCCACGTAAAAAGTTCCCGGGTGGTTAATCCACCAGTTCCCGCACTATAAAATAAAACATGATTTTATTTTATTAGTGACGTTACCGTCATCGCGTAGTGACAGATACTGTTGACAGCTAAGCTACTCCCCAGTGAATCCCGACCCCTCTACCACAACCCACAGCCTGAGCGGCCGTGCTGTACCGCAACCGCCCTCCCGTGCAAGTGCATCCAGTTAGTCCGGTTATGATTCCGGCGATACAAAAATCAGGGAGGCCTCCAGACTCCCAGGTCATACCGGTTATGATTCCGGTGAAACAAAAATCACGGAGTTCTCCAGCTCCGATAGTGGGTCAGGGCGGTTCCCCTGACCCCAGGGCATACCGGTTGAGAAATCCGGTGAAACAAAATTCTCTGACGCCCCGGGTATTGCGGATGCACGTGTGCAGAGTGGACGGCCGAAGGCGACGGTTTCTCGCACCTTAGCTCTCGTGTTAAAGTTCTCGTTTCCGTGGTTAGAGAAAATAATCCCCGTCCCAATATATATATATATATATAGGTATGAAATACAATAAAGATCTTCAGCGACCCTTAGGAGTCGAGCGCACAGCTGCCGCTACCTGTTTACTTTTTATGGCTCAAACACGGCGTCCTTCAAAGTTATGTATTTCGGCGAATAATGGTCTGATTTACATTCAATTAGTCGGAAAATACTCGTAAGATATTATACTTTTAGAAAATGAAAAAAAATCGATTTTTAGAAAATTCTAACTAGACCTCTCTCCTTAAAATACGCACTTATTTGAATGATAAAATGAATTAATACATTAATCAAAATATTGTCTATTGCTAGCCACTACTTTTCCCCATCTTTCTGGTAATTTATGAATTCCGTCGCGGAAGAAGCCTTCATCTTTTGAAGCCAAGAATGAATCGAGCCATTTTTTGATACCCTGTTGTGACGTGAAGCGTATTCCAGTCAAAGTGTTCTGCATCGATCGAAACAAATGGTAGTCGGAAGGGGCAAGGTCTGGACTATAAGGCGGATGAGCCAGAATTTCCCACCCGCTATTTTCCAAATAGTTTTTAACCACAATAGGAACGTGAGGACAAGCGTTGTCATGTTGAAAGATTATGGACTCGTCTCTGGTCGCATATTCTGGACGTTTTTCGGCTATAGCTCGCTTTAAACGGATTAATTGTTGCCTGTAGAAGTCTCCCGTGATGGTCCCACAAGCATTCGGTGGGCTTCAGCTGCACTTTTTTTTCCAATTAAAACAGAAAATCAACACTTCCCGCAAATGGTGCTTATTTGGGACGAAATTCGACATTTTCACCGCAGTAAAAATTAGACTTGATGCGCAAAACTCAAAGGTCTGTAAACGATATTTGGTTAAGAGATGTTGATACTTCACGATACAGCAAAAATCAGCTGTTGCCGTCAACCATTTATAGCACCTTGAGCCATCTTTTGAAAATTGACCGAACTGAGTTGTACACCTAATAAATAAAAGTTTTGTTTAAATTGTTTGAGTGCCTACGACCAACCATCTCCTCCCCCGTCGTGTTTCCTATACATATGCATGACCGGAAATAATTTTTTTGACACAATTTTCTGCACAAATTAACTTGAAAAGCTCTTCGATCCTACTACCCGACATGATCATACCAAATGTTCCCACAAACGAAATCAATAGATGGAATCCACCGAGTCTCACTATGATGTTTTTAAAATCCGATGTTGGGTCAGCAGCTCCCGAGATATCGCGAGCTTTCCAGCTCAGCGGCTGATCAAATGTGACGAAGGGGTTTTTTTATATGGCATCGCTTGCAGTTCTCGACGGCTTCGACAAGCGATGTAAGGATCGTGTCATAACCCGATGGCAGCGCATTGATACACGGAAGGCAGGTAACTCTTGAGCGATCATATTGCATATTGGTTGTTACACTCTCCATAAGACCATTCCATCCTGGAATTCCGATGGAGCAACTCCATTTTTCGTAAAGCCAAATTAAATCTGGTATTGTTGGTATAATGTCGCTCGAAAGTTGATGAAGAGATTCGACATTGGCGACAACTATAGACTGTAAGCCCGCCAATTGATGGTTACTATAAGAGAGTACAGGAATCATGCCCAATTGTGCAACTTCTGAAGCCGATTGGATTTCGACAATACGCGGAATTGCAGTCTCACGCTGGATAACTGTGTAGGGAGTCACGCAATGTATTCCTCCCATTGCGTGAAACGTTCGGTGACCGTAAAGGGTGTTTATGTTGAAACCCGCATTGTCGTACACGAATTGACTAAACGAATTTTCCTAAATTTTACTTTCAGCTCGATGAACACATGGATTCTCGAAAATCGTTATTTCTCGATAAGGTGCACAGAATCCCATTGCCAATAAAATGCTGATGAGACTCTTTGAACCAAATTTTTTGTATAGGAAAGTTCCTACACCTATCTGGAGCGGAGAGAATAACGAACGAGGATGCACAGCTGTTATTATTGCGTGAGTTATCGATCTACATTTTTTTTTCACTGTTCCAATGCACTGCGTTTATTTTTTGTAATGGTTACAGAAAGAAAAACTTCCAAAGATTCAGGAAGAACGGCTTCGACATCTTTTACGAATGCATCCAATCGGGGGTAATTGTTTTTATCGTAAACGACACCTCTAATGTCCTCGCGGATTATCGCAGTACCTTCGCGAAAAACTGTTAGTTTTTCTTCTGTCACGTCCTGAGGGGACGTGGGCATATACATTTTACGTTTCCCTCTTTATAGCCTACGCCTAACGCAATAGCTCGGGATGAGGGTAAAAAGGGGTAGTGCTTGGGTAAAAATGGAAGGAAGCGATTATCCGATTGAGGAATAATTGGACACTCAAATTCTATCGACTCGGAGTTTATTGGAATAACCAATTTGGTTAAGTCTATTAAATTAATAATACACAAAATATACATTAAATATTTCGCTTACATCTGTCGATGCGCCGTGGGTACAATGGTTGGAGATACGGAGGGTCGAATCGGGCCTTCGCAGGTAGACCGGACTGCTCGGTTGTGTACGCTCGGTTAGGGGTTTAGCGGAGCTGGTGTTCTTCACGTTGACACAATCTCTTAATACAAGAGTATTTACCGCGAGCCGAGTCTTCTAATTAATTGGAAGTTTACGCAATTCGATGTATCGATGTTAGTGTGGACGCTCAATATCAATAATTGGAAGTTTCATGAGTCGCGCTTTACAAAATTTAGACAGAACTTGTAACGATTATACCGGAGATATAGTAATTTTTAGAGTTAACATCTGAACTTGTCGGATCCTGTCAGGAGACAGCTTTTCGTTTCGAACTAGATCTGATGGATGATGTTGGAGACTTTGTCCGATCGCGATGGAAACTGTTGGGAGACTAGCTTCAACGAGTGGTGATGGAACACTGACTTATTGTAGGATAATTCACCGCCAAGTGGAAAATAGGGGAGGTTTCGTTAATGGAGGAAGGAGTGCATTTTCATGATGCATTTTCATAGGGATTAGTGGAAAAGGCATCAAATATGTGTCTCTTCGGATGATTGGTCGAAAATAGACAGTGGGAGCAGGACGTAGTCTGTGAGTCATATTCGTCGCTCTATTTCCAGGAATTGGAGCAGCATTTCCTTTATCTGGAGCGCGGAAAAATACCGGGAGGAAAAAGGGGCCGTGTCGGCGGCGAGAACGCACTGCTTGAGATAGGGCTTGTTGACCAAGGCCCGCGAGTGCACGTGGTGTTTTATGACAGGGTGGTTTCCAAGGTTCGTGGATTTCATTCTGGCGAGTGTGTATTTGTTCTTCATATGGTTAAGACTGCTGTGCTCTCGCATGGAAAAGTACGTGAAACGCTTACTTATTATCAACAGCCTACATGTCCGCCGTAGTAGGTATAAGCCTAAAGAATAATATAAATATTCGTCGAAAAATGAGAATGCCGCTATTGCGCGTATGTGATCATTCACGCTTTCCATGGGAAATCGCGTCAGCCCTGCGGCTTCGCCGGGGCTCAAGAAGATAAGAGAAAGCGAGTAAAATAAATACATTGATCAGATTTGTTGGGGGTTGCAATCGAGAATATAGTGGCACGGTAGTATGAATTGGCATTGTCATTGATCGACTTACAAAGTGACTCAAATATATTCGCGGATTGGTATCTAATATGACGGTGTAACTTATAGTTATCTTGCGCTTAAGAGGTACGCATGAATTTCATTATCACCTCATAAGAAAGCGTGTGTTTCTTTTAAAAAGATTTTCGTACGAGATTTTTTGTGTCTTTTTTAAAATTATGTATATATGTTTTTTTACTTCACTGTAAGATGTAAATTTACGCGTTTTCTTCTTCCTTTTTCTTTACGAATAGATACTCATTTACTCATTTCAACTTATCCTACTTGACAAGGTTAAAAGAACAATAATAATAAGGATTGAGAAAAAGGTTATTTAGCATGATTAGAATGGTCGTTTTGATACTCGAAAGTCTTCTCGTGCGAACTCAAGGGAAAGGAACGTTTTTAGGAGGTTGATCGTACCTTGAACGATTGGAGATGTTAATACAGAGATCATGTGTTGCAGCGTTGGTCTTGGCTTGATCCGTTGTTTCGGCTAAAGAGGCTGTCACGAGTTTATGAAGTTCTTGACCAGCTTCACCGTTGACGGTTTCTTCTTAGGTCGTTTAGCCAGGTGCATCAGGAGGTGCGTAACCGAGTCCCATACTGCACCGACCAGGTAGACCGTCCAGCCGTACACAGTGTATAAGCTTTACGTATGGATCACCGTATCTGTGAGAAGCGTGCTCGATCGTTCGATGGGTAACATTCGGGTGACACCAGCGTTTGCTGTGCCGAATTAAAAGAATTTTTCCCAGGTGCGATTCCGGATGGGGTCCGCTTGGTATTGTAGGTTGTTATTATCCAGAAGATTCAACGTCTCCCCTTGATTGACAGTGTTTTGACCACTGTTGCCCCGTGCCATGTTGTTTAGGGCAGCAGGTTGCTCTACAGGAAACATGATGTGTTTTCGAACGCTGTCGATGTCATTTGCGGAATAGATCCCACATAGTAATTCTGGGTTGGTGTATCGCCAAGTAGCCTTCGTCGTCGGCTACATGCTTGCAGGTAGTATGGCTTTGACAGAAGCAGGTATGAATTTGTACCCGATGTCTCTGTACAGGTAATATGGAGAAAGTAAGGAATTACAGGTTGTTTGAGTTCTTCTTTTGGTAATATATGAGTTGGAGGAGTAAGGAGATATTTTTCGTTCCCATTAGTGACAGGTTGATCGTAATATTCTTTCAACATTCTTTTAATATTCTTTTAACCTTCTTTTAACATACTTTCAACATTCTCTTAACATTCTTTTAACATTATTTTAATCTTCTTTTAACATTCGTTCAACATTCTTTTAACCTGATCAGGTATCGCAGGAGATAAACTATTTTAAAAAGTTTGACATTCTTGGTTACATTATTGAATAAGTATATTGCGTATAGCGTATAAGTATAGCGTTTAAATTTGTTTCTGGATGTGTCGCTCGTCAGATATAAATGTAGAGTTAACATTGGGCGAATATCTTTTAAATTAGTGTTAGATAATTCTTAATAGCCAGCGATGATGTTTTTGGAAATTTGAATTTGTTTTTGGGATTTTAAAAACGTTATATCCCTTGATGTTTCTAAATAGTTCGATAACAGCCATCTGAAAAAAAACAGTGTAATTGTTGTGATTATTTATTTAATTAAGATTAAAAACAGATTCATCGACTCTTGGTGGTTTGTTTTTCTTTTTGTTTTTAGTTTCAGTGTTAATGTGTGAGTACCGCAATCTGTTTTCATGCACTATTCGTGTTTTATTATTATATTGAATTTTTATGTTACCCTTGTCCAGTTTTTCTAGAACCTTATGTGGTCCGGTATAATGGTCTCCGGGTTTACCTGGTTTGGGACCCTTTTGGAGGTAGACAAAATTTCCTACCTTGAAACTCTTGGGATTAGCGTTCTTATCGTAATATTTATTCGAACGACGTTTGGATGTGACTACATTTTCATAGGCGAGGTTTCTGATTCCGTTTATTCTCGTGATTAATTCAATTAAATACCCGCGATAAGTGGGTAGCTGATCGGATTCTCGCAGTGGCTTGCTTGATGGAACTCTCGCTAATTTGCCAAAGACTATTTCGTACGGAGTATACTTCGTACTTTCATGAACACCTGTTTTATACGAGAGCGTTGCCAATTCTAACCATTGATCTCATTCATTGTCTTTATCCGTATATTGTTTCAAAAATTCGGCCAGTACATGATGAGATTTCTTGAGGGATCCATTGGATTGAGGATGAAACGCGGTCATTCGACATCGCTTGATACGAAATCGTTTTGCGACCCGTTCATGAGACCGCTCAAAAAGTTACTTCCTGATCTGTTAATAGCGCCTTGGGTGCACCAAAAACGCATATGAATTTCTTTATAAATGCATCGGCGAGCGTTGTCGCTAGTGCATTTGGGAGTGGAATTTATGTGGAGTGGAGGTACGTTGCATTGGACCTACTATGTCCATTGATATTTTTTCACAGACTGTGCCCGGAGTGCCCGTTATTATCATTGGTTGTTTTGTTTTGACTTTACTAATTTTTTTAGCTGACACTCTAAGCATTGTTGGATTCTTCTTTGGATGTCTGATTTCAAGTCTTCCCAGAAATATTCGCGTTGAATTCTGTTGTATGTTTTCGAGACACCCTTGTGTCCTCCAATTAGGGACTTATGCATTTCGTAAAAGATCGAATCTCGTTTTTCAATTGGCCCGTAGCGTAGAGTTGCTAAGCAAATTATTATTTTTATTGGACTGTTTGTGAATGTTTCTTTTATGATGTTCATGACGTCGGTCCATACTATGTGTTCGACGTGATTTGTATGAAAAATCCACCGTGATTTGTATGACTCCACGATTCGAGTTTGAGAATTTCGCAAAGGTCTCTCAACCCTTTTATGCTTTCTTTAATGTCCTCTAATAAGAAGGGTAACGATCCAGAATTCTCGCCTCTGATAACTAATGCAATATGATATTTTTTCCAACCTTCTTACTGTAGGCTTGGCCTACTATCAAATATTTCCAGAAAGAAAGTTTGTTCACTTCCAATAATTTTTGTGCTCCAGGGTCGCATGGTTAACCAGCTGAATCAACAAAATAGACTAGGTATTCGTTCAGGAAATGAAACAATTCCTTCGTCGTGACACAGTTAGCAATTTGGAATTCAGGTACCTTTGTTCCGGGAGTCAGGGGTAATCTCATCTTTGGAGGATTGTGAGTCAACCGATTCGGAGTTAGAATCTGTTGGATCGTTGGAATTAGAATCAGAGGGAATTTGGGATACGATATGCTTCGCGCTGACTAGGGCCCTCAGCTGTTTTTCGGTCGATAACCTTTTTGGGGCGCCTAACACGTGCGGGTCTTATAACCTCGACTTCGGTTTCATCGCCACTACTTTTCTCGTAGTTTACGTCCTTACGGTTTTTGGCGAGTAAGGTGTCGGGGTTCGGTACGCACATCTGTCCATTTTGGTGAGGGTGCATCGGCTCTTGCCGGTGTATCGTCGCCAAATGATTATTTTCCTCGTGCAGTTTCTTTTGTATTTGGAGTTACGTCGTTCTTTGCTTGGGAGCTAGTGACGACGTTTATTTTTTTCCTGAGGGATGGGGTGGACATCTACCTGAGTTGTAAACCTTATGGGGCTTCCGCCTTCCTCTTCGCTACTACCAGATTCTTTTGATACACGGTTTATTTCTCGTCACGCGTTTACTGGATTTTTTATCTGTCTTTGTTTGCAGTGAGCAACGATTTCGGTTTCTTCTAATTTTTCAATTGAATTACGCGACAATGCGTCACCTTTTGAATTCAAAGTACCAGGTTTGTACACGAAGTCGTAGTCGTATTCTGAGAGTTTAAGTCGCCATTTTAGGACGCGTGCATTCGCATCTTTGGCCGTTTTGAACCAAACCAAAGGCTTGTGATCGTCGACAAGAGCAAATTCCCTACCATATATATAGGATCGGAACGCTTTTACGCTGCGAATGATAGCCATTGCCTCTTTTTCGTAGGTGTCGTACCGAAGGGATGCCCCTCTTAATACGCACGATGTATAGGCTATAAGTTTGTCTTTAACTATTTCACCTTGTGATAGCACTCCGCTTAAGGCGAAGCCGGAAGCGTCTGTTATGATGAACGGTTTTTCAAAATCAGGGTATTGTAGAATAGGAGCTTCGCAATGTTTATTTTTTAGAATATCGAAAGCTCTTTGCGTTTCGACCGTCCATTCGAAATCGGTTTTGTCTTTTAGAAGGCGTGTTAGTGGTTTTGCGATTTATGAGAAATCTTTGATTAACCTACGGTAATATCCCGTTAAGCCTAGAAATTGCCGAATATTTTTAACGTTTTTGGGTATTGGAAAATCCTTGACTGCCGATAGTTTGTTTGGATCTGGCTTCAGTCCGTCCTTACCGATTATATGTCCTAGGTAATTGACTTCTGCTCTGAGGAATTCGCATTTATCCGGTTGCAACTGGAGATTAGCTTTACGTAATCGTTCCATCAGTTCCTGAATCTTTTTACCGTGCTCCTCTAGGTCCTTGGCATAGATCACGATATCGTCGTGATAGACGAAGAGGGATACTCCCTGGAGTCCGCTCAATACGATATCCATAAAGCGCTGGAAAGTCGCCGGGGCATTTTTAAGCCCGACAGGCATTCTTGAAAATTCGTAGTAACCATATGTAGTAGAGAAGGCGGTTTTCGATTTGTCTTCAGGGTTCATTTCAATCTGATAGAACCCGGATGCCAGGTCAAAGACCGAGAAGTAATTTGCGCGCCCTAATTGGTCTAAAATATCGGTAATGTTCGGTAGTGGATATGAATCACCGATTGTTTTGTCGATTAGGGCTCGGAAATCAATTACCATTTGCCAATGTTTATTACCGTTGGAGTCTAGTTTTTTCGGTACTATCCAAACAGGACTATTGTTTGGGGATTGAGAATGATCGATAATCCTCGAGCCCAGTAGCTCGTCTACTTGACGCTGGACTTCACCCTTAAGGGCTTGAGGAAACCTATACTGCTTGGCGTTGACCGGCAGGTCGTCGACCGTAGGAATCTTGTGTAGAAGCACACGTGTCGACTCCAATGGTTCTCCCTTTATGTGAAATCTATCTGAGTATTCATTAATAATTTTATCGACGTGATCTGACTCTTCCTTGGCGTGATGATCAAGTCGCAAGAGACTTTTTATTATTTCTGAACGCTCCGAATTATTTTTGGTTTTACGCGATATTGGTTCAGAGGCGGAGACAGAATTAACATTTGAATTCGACTTTAGACTTTTAATTAAATTCATTTCGTTTTTTGAGTTTTCGTTCGATTTTATTTTCGTGTTTTTCGCGTTTTTATTTTTCATTGTTTTTTATCTTTGGCCTTGAATTGAATCGATTTTCGGATTTTGATTGATCTTGATTCTCGTTCTTTCCGCGCTACAGAGATTTTTATTTAGTTTTTCTTGATGACCCTCTTCGGAATGATACCAGAATTTTAGTTCGACATTTTTCGTCGAAACTTTTGAATTGGCCTCTTTTGGGCTCTGGATTAGCATAGTTATCGTGCAATCTACGCTTTGAATCAAAGGGTCACGAGGGTTCGAACGAGAATTAAAAATTGCCATGCAGTTTGAACTTGGATTGTTCCCTGACAGGTCTATGATAGTATCGAATTCCTGCGGTTCTACTACTGGCACGATCAATTTTACAGCATCATTAGGGTATTATAAACCTTCAAACGAGCCCTTCCGTGGATGTTTGTCACCAGGCAATCGTCGGCGTATACACTATCACGGATTTTTAAAGGCGAAAGGTATCCCTCTTTTATGGTATTGTCCTTTACCTTCACGCGGAAGGAAGTTTCTGAACGCGCTAGGATTTCTAGCACCTCATCGGGTTCACTACGTTTTTGGAAAGGCCATTGTTCAGGAATTACGGTCCGCTCGTAATTCCCGAATTGTTCATAATTTTCCGCGGGAATTAGACGAGCGAGTCACGCCGGGATCCTCTCGTGGCTGTCGTCGATGGCGCCACTTTTCGGGGCATTTCCTCTCATCGATCGCGTGATCGCACGGCTTTTCCCTCACTCACCCTCATTCTTTCCGCATCGATCACACAGACCACACGCGTCGTCTCACGGGTTGATCAGTAAACGGGAAATTCCTCATCGTATATTTCGGGGCCATAGTTCCTCTGAACGTACAGTACTCGGGTCGCAGTTCCAAACGCGTAATTCGGGCGATATTACCGCGTTACGGGTGGATCGTCAAGATCTCGGTCGATCCGATCCTTCTCCCGCGTGTCGAGGCGCGTCTCACGGCGGCGGCCATTGACCGCCCTCGTTCGGGAAAGTTCTCATCCGCGTCTTTAAAACGGGCTTCCCTCAGCATTTACCGGGCTAATTTTCCACACGTGTACTGTAACTTTGTATTATATATTGTTAATATACTTATATATTATTTTTCCGTACATCAAGAACTTGGCGCCTTTTCTTTTTCCACCTACACCAGATCTTTCGGGTCCTTCTCAAACAGCCATGATTTATCGCCACAGTCGAAACATTCCGTTCGGTAATTAATATTGGATTTGGTTTCAGAGAAATATTGAGACCCCAGCAGACCGGGGTAGGGAAGCGATACATCGTCGGGGATAATATGGAATAATGATTCGAAATCGAATACGCCAAATAGTACGCTCCCGAGTCCAAATACCGGTAACACGAAAATGCCTGTTAATTTTATGACGTCTTCTTCGTCGATGCCTACCATATTTTTCGTATATTCCTTTTTTATTAGATTGGGAATGGCTCCGCTATCTAACAACATTGAAATTGTCCCTTTCTCCGGCAGTGGTCCGATACACACCGACGGTAATTTATTAACATTTTCAGGATTTGTTGTGTAGGTCGGGTATTCTCGTTCGGTGCTTCTCCCGAGACGGTGTTTGCTTGACGCGTTTGAGTGGAGGGGCCGTCCGAGAGGCACTCGGCCCGTTTTCCGACCGATTACGTGAATTATTATATTCGCGGGTACGACAGTTTTCTATTCTGTGTCCAATTCTTTTGCAATACCGACAAGATGGCGAATCAGATTTCGAATAATTATTTCGGATTCTCAAGTATGTATCCGCGGTACGGCCGTGATTATGGCAGATTCGGCATTGAGAAGCAGGCCGCGTGATTGAATGCCAGAAAAATTCGAAGATTTCTGGTTGGCGTACCAAGTTTTCGCGGTGTGACCGGGCTTATCGCAAATTTGACACGTGGCAGTCTTTAGTTCGGGTTGTTTACTTCTACATTGATCGGCACTGTCTTGTTGGAACGGATCTAGCTAGGGATGCTTGCAGTTCTCTACGCGCCTTGAGGTCGCGTTCGATTTCTATAGCGATTGCGACATCGTCGCACTTGGGGAGACGTTGCTCTATTCCTTCTGCTAACCCGCGTTTGAAGCACGAGAGGAACTAGTCATCTAGTGTTTTTCCGAGAACGGCATTTTCTGCCCCACTATGGGATGCTTTTTGAGCTTCAAGTATTTCTTTTGCTTTGTCCCTGATTCGGGTGGAAAAATCGATCACGCTGTCGCCGCTTGCTTGGAATATGTGGCTGAGTTCTCCCAACCGTTGCACCTCAGTTTTGTTTGGTGCATATATTTTTTCAAAAATTTTAAGAGATCGTCTATTGTTTCGAACTTTGACGCTGGAATAACTCCACTGGCTTGATCTTTCAATTTGCTTCGTAGTAATCTTACAAAACGTCTCTCGGATTCAGGAGGCAGCATATCCCGTGCATCTTCGTATCCTGCTACGAAGTCGGAAAAGGGGATATTTTTCCCGTTGAATTCCGGAACGAAATCAAGAGCATCCTTCAAAGAGTGTGTTTGATTTGTCGACATGACTGTTATTTCTTTGTTTTCGGCTTTACGAGGTAAATTTAATGATTTTACTGAACGTTCTTTTGGTTCGAGACCAGGAAATAATTCAGTATTGGAGCTCCTTAATGAATATCTCGATTGTTCTGCTAGATCTTCCGTAACATGTAAATTTAATGAGCTACTCGATTCGTCGGCAGACATTGGATTACTCAGCACATTCCCTTTTCATGATCCCGGACGAGCCCCCAAAAATTAATATGTCACGTCCTGAGGGGACGTAGGCATATATATTTTACGTTTCCCTCTTTGTCGCCTACCCCTAGCGCAATAGCTCGGAATGAGGGTAAAAAGGGGTAATGCTTGGGTAAAAATGGTATGAAGCGATTATCCGATTGAGGAATAATTGGACACTCAAATTTTATCGACTCGGAGTTTATCGGAATTAACCAATTTGGTTAAGTCGATTAAATTAATAATACACAAAATATACATTAAATATTTCGCTTACATTTGTCGATGCGCCGAGGGTACAATGGTTGGAGATACGGAGGGTCGAATCGGGCCTTCCAGGTAGGCCGGACCGCTCGGTTGTGTACACTCGGTTACGGGTTTAGCGGAGTTGGTGTTCTTCACGTTGACACAATCTCTTAATACAAGAGTATTTACCGCGAGCCGAGTCTTCGAATTAATTGGAAGTTTACGCAATTCGATATATCGATGTTAGTATGGACGCTCAATATGAATAATTGGAAGTTTTATGAGTCGCGCTTTACAAAATATAGACAGAACTTGTAACGATTATACCGGAGATATACTAATTTTTAGAGTTAACGTCTGAACTTGTCGGATACTGTCAGGAGACAGCTTTTCGTTTCGAACTAGATCTGATGGAAGATGTCGGAGACTTTGGCCGATCGCGATGGAAACGGTTTGGAGACTAACTTGAACGAGTGGTGATGGAACACTGACTTACTGTAAGATAATTCATCGCCAAGTGGAAAATAGGAGAGGTTTCGTTATTGGCGGAAGGAGTGCATTTTCGTGATGCATTTTCCATAGGGATTGGTGGAAAAGGCGTCAAATTTGTGTCTCTTCGGATGATTGGTCAAAAATAGAGGGTGGGAGCAGGACGTAGTCTGCGAGTCATATTCGTCGCTCTATTTCCAGGAATTGGAGCAGCGTTTCCTTTATCTGGAGAGCCGAAAAATACCGGGAGGAAAAAGGAGCCTTGTCGGCGGCGAGAACGCGCCGCTCGAGATCGGGCTTGTTGACCAAGGCCCGCGAGTGCACGTGGTGTTTTATGACAGCGTGGTTTCCTAGGTTCGAGGATTTTATTCTGGCGAGTGCGTATTTGTTCTTCATATGCTTAAGACTGCTGTGCTCTCGCGTGGGAAAGTACGTGAGACGCTTACTTATTATCAATAGCCTACATGACCGCCGTAGTAGGTCTAAGCCTCAAGAAAAATATTAATATTCGTCGAAAAATGAGAATGCCGCTATCGCGCGTATGTGGTCATTCACAATTCCCATGCGAAATCGCGTCGGCCCTGCGTCTTCGCCGGGGCTCAAAAAGCTAAGAGAAAGCGAGAAAAAGAATTACATTGTGCGTATTTGGTCGTGACGTGACACTTCACGAGAGTCCTTCTTTTTTTCGTACCATTTCTTCGAACGTATTTTAGAACCGGTATTTTGAAAACAGACCACGCAATCACGCAGTTTTTCGTCAATCAGAATGTCATCTCCGTACTTTGTTTGCAATTGTTTTTTTTTTACCGTTCTGATGTCAGGAATGGAGGCTCCATTTATTTGGTTCATTAATTCATTCATAGAAAATTTACATTCGTCGGAATTCTCCTTTAGAAAAGAGTAAATTCCCTCCATTGCCTCGTCTATTTTCTTCCCGTTGGGTCATCCTTTCTTCATCCCCTCGTCAGGTAGTGAGTGGTACACACCAGAAATGCATCCCCGATGGGATCGAGCTCCTACGGCGACGCTACGGTACACGCTGAATACGCCCGACGATTGAAATGGCAAATTCATCGTCGAGTCCAGACAGGTGCTGCAGAACTTTTTCTATCGTCAATTTTTCTTTCACCGAATGAATTTTTTTCCGTCTGCATACCGGCAATATTGATTCATCGCAGAATGCTTCTCCACAAAATATACATTTATTTTTTAAATCAAAACGAGGCATGATCCGCGGTTGTTCTTCGGGTTCTTCTGGTTCTTCCGATGCAGATTCACTTCGTCGAGAGGCAAACGACGCTAGTCTTTCATCGCCGTATTTTTTGTAGCGCACACTGTGAACACTCACTGAATCGACACTTTGTAACATGCGTTGATGCTCCCCACGTCCTCTTCATATGCTCGCCGCTAAGAGAGTCTGAACAGCTCTCTTTTTCGCCACATAAATGTCGTCAATCAGAGGTTTCTTCACAAATAAAACAATCACCCATTTTCACAACATTTTTCAAACACGTACGTTCACTCTAAAAGACTCGAGACAACTGATTGCAATGCTACGAAAAGGAGCAGATGTTCCGGCATGAGTAATACAAAAGAGTCTTTTATACCTGACCCCTGAAACTCTATCGGACGCTCTATTGGCGCGCTCCTATGGCGGGACGCACATTAATGTAGCGTCGGGCACGCTGCGGTCAACTTGTGGCGCGTCAGAAGTCGTAATTTTCGTCTGAAAAAAAATATTCAAAAATGACATCGCAGGTATTAACATGCTCTACAAGTTTGATTATAGACATTTTTTCGATATTTATCACGGGTATAGAGCATAAAAATATTTATCACGGGAATAGAGCATAAAAATAGCAACAAGAAAGTATTCCATTGCAATTTTCGTATCTTGACGGAGAGCCGAGTTATTGCAAAAAAAAACAAAATTTAACCCTTTTTCAAGATGGCGGAGAATGCACATAGGAAATCATGGGGAGATTACGATATCTCCGGCGCCTTAATGTTATCATTGGATTATGTAATATGGGCGAAAAAAATACGAAAAACAAGAATAACTTTTTTCGTTTTGAGCCTTAGTTTCGGAGTTACAGCGCTTTGAAGAGTAAAACATTTATTTCCCCGATTTTTCGATGTGAATCGAATTTCCGCATGCTTTGCATTGTTTCATCGTACTTCGTCGGTGATTTATGTAAATTGGCTGCAGATTATTAGCGTTATCCAGAATACACCACGTGGAGGTTATCTGCATTGGTATTCCTTAGTCCTGAAAAGGGCTGTTTTGTGTGTGTGTGTGTGTGTGTGTGTGTGTGTGTGTGTGTGTGTGTGTGTGTGTGTGTGTGTGTGTGTGTGTGTGTGTGTGTGTGTGTGTGTGTGTGTGTGTGTGTGTGTGTGGAGATTAGGAACTGTGGGACGTCACTCCCACTATGTGTGTGTGTGTGTGTGTGCGTGCGTGCGTGCGTGCGTGCGTGCGTGTGCGTGTGCGTGTGCGTGTGCGTGTGTGTGTGTGTGTGTGTGTGTGTGTGTGTGTGTGTGTGTGTGTGTGTGTGTGTGTGTGTGTGTGTGTGTGTGTGTGTGTGTGTGTGTGTGTGTGTGTGTGTGTGTGTGTGTGTGTGTGTGTGTGTGTGTGTGTGTGTGTGTGATAGTGGAGATTAGGAACTGTGGGGCGTCACTCCCAGATTTGTATCGACTCAAAACCCTCTCCACTATGTGTGTGTGTGTGTGTGTGTGTGTGTGTGTGTGGGCGCACGCGTTTTTACATGAAATCTTCATCTGTATCTACTAAACGAAGCCAAAATCGCGATTTTTTTATTCTTCAAAAAGTGCTTATTTTGGCCTAAATATTGATTATCCATGGTTAAATCAAGGCGCCGGAGATATCGTAATTGTGCCGAAATCATGGTCAACAATTTGAAGTTACGCTTTTCTAGGCCCCCTCCACACAATATCCAAAAATCAGCTTTCTCGGTTCACTTGCATTTCTAACCCGTTTTTTTCGACGTAATGACTGTACTAGCGTGGATGCGCAATGCTATGCTGCTAGAACACAGCTTAATGCGGCAAAGGTTGCTATTTTTTGGTCACAACTTGCTTTCGCTTGGCGTGGTGTTGGCAATGTGTTGTCACCAAATTTCTGACTGGGAATAATCCTGGATATAGAATCTCGATGAATACGTTCAATATGGTCCAGTCTTGTATGATCTTTCAAAACCTGCAAACGATTGTTCAATTCGGCAGGTGTCAATGGAAATGTTTTTCCTCGTGGAAAGTTCATAGGTGTTCCTTGTACCTGACCGATCGTTATTTTTATTGGAGTTGCTTCTTCGTTGTGGATAGGCATTTTTATTTCTCCGTCACGTACGTGGTATATAGCGTCGGGTATTTCTTCGATATTTCCGATTAGAAGGTCACCGGATTGTTGTGCCACAGGTACCGAGATCCTAGCGGCACTGTTAGCCAGTACATAAATTTCGCTCGTCTGCAGTGGGTATCTTTTTTCGTAAAGTTTCAGTGTGTCTTTCGTCAAGCAATAATCGTATGCGTGCAGGAAGGGTAAACCAATTAAACCATCTTCAGGCATGGGAAAGTTATCTGGTACTATGTGGAATCTGTGTCGTTTTCCTTGAAAGTATAAATTCGTCATTTCTTCGGTCTTGTATTTATCTCTTCCCATGGTGAAGTACCTGCGTCTTTTCGTACGTGATGTTCCGGAGAGATGAATCCTTCCTTGATGATGTTAATGGATGGCCTGCTGTCAGTTAACAATCTTCTTGTTCTGTTTGTTCTCCACAATCGGATTGCGATTGATTGCAGTCTTCCAGATACTGCTGATACTTGGTCTCTTTTTGGTCGGTCAGTGGGTTTTCCTCCTGTTCGCTGATTTTTTCCTCGCTCGAATCGATGTTCATCATTCGCACCTGGTTGTTTGCGGAGGTCTCTTTAGGTTGTTGACCTGCGAAAAATTTTGGGTCTGAGGATTTTTTGCGTTACATTTTTCGTCCGTGTGACCGATTCGTTTACATTTGTTGTTCGCAAACTAGCTTCACAAGAATGACTTCGTTCGATCCGTTGAGGGAATAGAATACGCGGGCGTGCGTGTCCTTGTAAAAGTGGTGTTGGTCGTTCGGTTGCGTGCTGCAGTGCGTTGCTAATCGGATGACGGAATAGTGCGCCCTTTGCTTTGTTTTTCCCTTATCCAGCATTCAGCTACGAGTGCTTCTTGGTAAGCTGCGTTTGCGTCATCGGGTCGCTGCGTGCATACTTGAGGTCCGATTTCCTTCCGTAGGTTCATGACGTATCGTTTGGTCGCTGACTTCTCCTCACTATGCATTGCTATGGTACGGTGTCGTGTACTAGAATGTTCACTTTGTACAGCGTATTTCAACTCGTTCAAAGATTGACGGAAACGTAGCGGGTAAGCTTGAACATTTTCTGTTTGTTGTTGACGGACGTTGTCGAGGCGTGAGCGAGCAGTCTCGACAGAAATTGTTATCGCCACGTTCTTTTTGAGAGCATCGTTTAGTTCTTTCTAAGATTCTATTCGCGTATATCGAATTGCTCGTTTTGCGTTGCCTTGGATTTTTCGGCCAGTATAAAATCGAGCAATAACTCGGGTTGCGAACAACGATCTCTTGCTCGTCAGACGCTACGAATAAAATCTTTGGTCCCTACATCGTCTTTTTCTCGAAGTACTTCGATGGTACGTACAATTTCCTTCGCTGAAAACGTATCACTGTTTACAGTATGGTGGAGTTGTCCGTCTGGTCGGGGCTGAGTGGCCTGCGCGGGTGGCTCGTCGTACGGAGCGCGTTCTGGCGATAAGAACTCGGGGGTATGAGAGCGTGAGCTTCGGTGCGAGGAGCGTGTGGTTCGAATTTGATGATTCATTGGTGACGCAATATCGTCATCTGTTCTTCGTTCTCGGTGGCTAGCATCTTCATGTGCCTCGCGTGTTTTTTTATATCGCGTAATCGATTTTGATTTTCTTGATTTGCTATTTCGAAACGTCCGTCAGTTGCCGTTAATTTATCAGAGATTCGCTGATATCTTTCTTCTGCAAGCTCTCCTTGTGTCTTGATGAATTCCATGATTTTATCGAGATTAGAATTTTCTAATGTTCGGGAAGGAGAATTTTTTCTTGAATTCGACATTTTAGGAGTGATATAAGGAAGGGGCTGTCTAACGTTAGTAGCGTCTTCGTCAGTTTTATTCTCGCTTTCGTCAGTAGAAAAATGCTGCTTTTGAATCCTATACTGATGAAATGCCAGCTTATTCGTCAAATTGTTCCTACTATCAATATTATATTAAGAAAACCTTATTCACTATATTTGCGAGTTATTTGAGTGTACTTAGACTATCGTTCGGGTGTAGCGGGTGTATGATCGCGGTTGACCGTGGGAATTATTATGGTGGACCGTGGTTGGTGATAGCCTTGCCTCCGACCTTTATTTGGTTTAACTCTGTTATTGAGAGGAAAGTTGTTACAAACTTGCCCAATAATTCAGAGTAGAGTATCGATTTTTTTTGACGGAGGATATGGATTAGCGGATCGTCCTACGGGTCGAATGCTTACGTGAAAGATGAAAGCGATGCGTCACAGCGGGTCGAGCGATGTCCTAGTGCACCGTGGTACTTTGGAGTTGGCTCAGGTTGCTGCTGCGACGAGCGGAGTCGACTTGGTGTTGCTTGGTGGCGTCTGCTTCTTTCTCCTACAGCGTCCAAATACGTTCAGGGATCGGAGTGTAGTCCGATATAATGTAATATTTGTTTTATATTCTTCTCCAAATCCTTTCGTAATACCGGCTAGTCATTTCACCGTATAGGAACTTTTTTTTCTTGAAGTCTTCTTCTAAATTGTCGTTCTCGTGTAATAATACAGGAGTCCGTAGAGTTTTCGGATTCGTCAGTAGTTATAAGCGCGGATAGACAGACGACTGTGACGTCATCGGGGAGAGGTGTATATGTGATGTCTCGCGAGCCAGACCGTCTCAGTGGGCCTGTATGGGGAATGGGTGATGAGGGGTCCCGTTTTGGGGAATTGGCGGTGGGGGTAGCGGCGGGTAGGCATGTGCGGCTACTACCATACCGACAGATCGTTGTGTTGTTGTAGAGGATTCGTTTTGGTAAATTAGTGGGGGGTGAGCAGTCTTCATAATATGCAGATTATTCATACCGTGGTACGAAGATGCTGCATGGTGGAGAGGGCTATGATTTACAGTGGAGGGGGGAGTTCGTTAGGCGAGTCACGATGAGTGGGAGGTGGCATACCGGTGTTTTTCATATGTTTAGAGCTTCTGTAACGACGAGGGTTGTGGTGGTTGGTTGATAAAATATTCGATTTTTAGAAAACGCGACGATTGGCTTGTTTTCACTGTGTTTTTCGGAGGTGTTTAAATTTTTGCATCTGCTGGAGCGTGGTTTTATTTAGATCGTCAGAACATTTTCCGGGCTCAAGTTGCAAGGTCTTCTCACCAACCGTAGGAGTCAAAACCGCATCTCGAATTTCAAAACACATCTCCGAATTTGTTGCTGCCTTGTGCAAACGGCAAAAATTCTCACCAAAAGCGGCACAACGATGGGTATTACCGAATCGAACTGCAGTGCAATCCACATCTGGAAACCGACATCAGACGAGAAATTCGGGATATATCAAAGCGAACCACCGCGCCGCACCACCTTGCAGATTCGTGACAACAAGAGAACCTGGGTGCCTCTCACTACCAGTCTTAAACCTCATACATCAACAAACAATGGCGGGTTTGGTTTTCCCCATCAAAATCAACGAGGTGGACGAGCGAGGTGTTTTGTCCGCACCGGTATACATACCCGTGTGTTTCGGGATGTATGCACCGCCGGAGTGGTCTACACTGGACCATGGAACGAGACGGGAGTGGGTACATGAAGTGCGGCTAGTGACGGGTGCGTCACGGTAGTGACGGGTGTACGGTACAAGTTGTACAGGATGGTAATACACCCGGAGAATCAAGATTACAATCGGATCATTCTCCACAATGAATTGCACGAGCTGTTGACGCGTGATTTTTTGAAATGTAAAGACTCTTGGATTTTGATCGCCGAAACTTTTTATAAGAAAATATATAGAACCTGAAATTATCGAAACGCTATGCACTATATTTTTGCAGTCCCCAAACTCCCTTCCCGCGACGAAAATACACTAAGACGGTGTGTTGCTAACGAGATCGCCGGCTACGTGTCCGAGGACTAGACAAGGAGGTGGAGGTTGCTTATTGTGAGAAATGAGATTATGACGAAAATTCGGAAGTAACTACATATTTTTATTACTCCAAACAGATATTGTGCGTATTCTTAAAATAGAGTTACACACTAGAACTTCAAGTTAACAATGGGCTGAGTTCGAATATATTCTTATCGGAAATGTATATGAGTATTATAAAGTAAAGGATTAATCGAAATTACATGCACTAATTACATATAGAAAAACCATCGAATAATAAAAAATCTAATAATACTGAATAATGTCACTGTAGGCATTTATCGGACGAGGGTCATAGTTGTATACGGATCGGTTCATGGGTAATAAACGAGGGTCGCACTGGTGGAAATTTCTGCATTGTTCGTGTTGAGAATCAACCGAGGGATTCAGAGTACCCTGTCTTCGATGGCGCTAAGGTGCCGTGCCGCACGTTTCGTTTTACACGGCCACACCTTTTCACACAGTTCTTCACGAAGAGGATAAATGTGCACAGTCGTCTATACGGCGGTGAATTTCAGCGTAGAGCCCGAGTGAATCATCTGGTTGAAATTCCGTAAATCGAGCAAGATGCGCTTCATCCACATACTGGTGATTTCAGCGAACACAATATCGAAATAGTACTCCGTAAAAACAGGGCTCGCACATGTCGCATTTAAATGTATGGATATTCTCGAGTATGTAGCACTCAGCATCGGACTCAGTGAAATGGGATGCGAGCTGGCTTGGCATGTATGTATATAGCGCAACGGCTATGCTGAGAGACACTTCGTAACATCTCCGGTAAACCGTTGAAGGCGGTGAAATCGTTCATCCACGCAAGTAACCATATTGAGCAGTCCATCAAACGATGGATTGTGTGGGACGATGGCGCTTGCGGAATTCCTACGTTTCTTATTCGCAACGTTTCCGTCGTCCTTTGAATACAGTGTAAGCCGTACAGTATTTTCAGTAGCCATCTGATTTATCGACGCGAAGGTTATAGACTTTGCCCCGTATGATGTGGTGAAAGAAATCATAATTCCCAAGTTGTATAACATCTCTTTGACTGGTTTTTTTTGTTGCGAAGTACTGTCGAATGGCGGTTAAGTGGGTTTGTAGGCCCACCCACTCGCTCTGGTTGAATATGACCCGGAATGAATAATTTTCCAACAGCTTCACGATCGGTTCGCAGTGATTGTTATGTTGCGGCTGTAGACCGACAGTGATTTTTATGCTTCCGGAATTGTTCAATGGATATGTCGTTGACATTAACACGGGTATATTGCAAGTGGAGGCCTCCGGTGCTTTCGTCTCGCGGTACAGGCGAGAAATTCGTCTTCAGTAATGCTTGAGCCATTATAGCAATGATACTTTCAACCACAAGTGAACAAAAAGAGTTCTTTTTAGAAGCTCTTGCCAGGTCTATAGAGTCGCAACGCTAAGCAGCTTGCACGAATAAAAACTTAGGAGACACATGATAAACACCCGTTTCATAAGGCAATCGCTTTCGGTGGTGGGGGTGATAAGAATGCAGTGGTGGGGGCTATCGGGTACATTGGATATTTATACCCGTACCCACAGGCAACAGGCTTTTTTCCGGTTGCGTTGATAAGCCTAGGACGAGATTGGGAGGGGAAAAGGGTTACAAGGAATGACTCATTGTTTGTACAGATGAGTAAGATGGAACTCGTTGTGGTGTAGAGTGGAGAAGAGAATGGTTCAACATCCCAGGCTATAGCCTCGGGTGTGTAAAGGGGGGTGGCCATTGCCGGTATTAAGTGAAATATGGCTACGATTTCAACAGTTTAACACGGCGCTTTTAAAACTGTAGTATTGTAGAGCGGACAAAAGAGGTGAGTGACCGATTGAATACGAGAGCATGTAAATTTTCGGGCGTTTACTCCATGACACAAGCCAACGACATGCAACAGCGGCGCTATGGCTAGGAAGTATTTACAACCTACTTCCTCGTCTGTCCCTGGCCATCGGGGAGCGTTTCTTATAACATCGTCGATAATTTACAATTCTTAGAGGGAACATTTTGTTGCCACAAAATATATTGTAAACTGTAGACCAGTGTTCGAAAATACAAAGTTGCATATATTAAACAAATTTTGAGACAATATGGTAACATCCAATACCGCGACACGATTGTTCGCGATGGTAATTTCGTTTATGCTACAAGACTCTGCAGTCGTGGCTGACAATGCGAGGCAGGGTCTTTCCGTTGATGCAGCTCGGTGAAAGTTTAGCGACCCCACCACATCGCGATGCTAGCCCTAAAGAGTTTTCCCAAACATAATATCGCCCTACTTTACATTCCTTCTGGAGAAGATCTTTACGAAAAGCGATCTTTACAATATACAAAACGCTGTAGTCGACTAAAGCACATTTTATGTCTACTTCCATCAGGGCGTATGCTAGTCAGCTTCGTAGAGGCGCTTGCATTCAAAAACGCATATCTCCATTCCCGTACTACGGAAATTTCTAACGCTTCGAAATTTTTTAGATCGCATGTCCATGTATATAAATAATATTATACTCCGTATGTATTAACGCCGATCCCATTCCCTACGTCGATGTTATACGCATGTAACAAGAGCAGCAGAAGTGGAGGGGGTGCTGAATATAAAAGGAGACATCGTCGAAGTTCGAATATTTTCATATCGAACGCTACCTGCATTGTCGAATCGCGCTCCAGCTTCTTCTTAGTCTGACACAGGAAACGGTACTTATAACTCGCGTTCGTGATGTTATCTACGCTGTATTCCGCGGGTATGTTATTAAGGTGTGACCTGAGACAGTGCGTTCATGTTTATACAAAATTGTTGTTTCGAAATGGCTGACGAGTTAATCAAACCCGAAGATGGCGTTGTCAAGAGCTCGTGATTTGTATACAAGATATAGCGCGAAGGGTGCGTCACACGAATCGATTCATATCGTCGTTTTACGACGATGGACGAGTGGATTGCATAACCCGGCTCGATGAGGACGATTTCTTGGATGAGCTGTCGATGATATTATACAGCCTATCTAGAAGGGTTATCGGACGTCTTTTCGTCGAGGATGCCTTAAACAGCTCGGATCTCGCTATAGCGCGAGCACGAAATGTCGTTTTGAGACGGGGGTCAACTAGACGCCGGTGCAACCCACAAATCGCCGCGCTTTTGGATGCAGCCTACACCAATGAGAAGAGCAGAAGCCCTGTGGTTTCTGAAGAAGAACAAGAACAACAATAACAACGAGAATTGCCTGTGGATTATGGCGCTTGGTGGGAGCAGCCGGGTTTGGGCGCTGTACCCTCCGACTTTGAGTGCGCCACACGCCCTGTGGACCCCTCTGGTGAGCCTCGCTCTCTCTCTCTCTCTCTCTCTCTCTCTCTCTCTCTCTCTCTCTCTCTCTCTCTCCCTCTCGCTCCGCTGGTGTGTACGGTGTCCAATGATTTACGGTTTGCATGACCGCCCCAGCATTTCGAACAGATGAGGATGTCGAGAGCTGCTAAACATAGATCGCATGCTCTAAAGATCGGTGGCGTCTAATGGAAAAGCATCTCACCCTAGGGTTCATCGAATAATCGCAACCCAAACGTTTAAATGTACCTTCGACGAGCCGGCAAGCGGAAACGACGACGGTTCAACCAACTGGAGTCTCTTCACCCCAAGTAGGCGCAGACACCTTGGACTGCTTGCCATCAACTTCCTCAACATCATCAAAGTGCGCATTTTATAACGAGACACTCCCCGCTACAGCCTTCGGTGTCCGCACCACCCGCGAAGACCTAGGATGCCAAGTAGGGGCCGGTAGCGAACGGTTGAAAGCGAACGAAAACGCCGGGGCTTCTAAGAGCGATTCCGGAGAAATTGTGTATAGCGCGGGGGGAAATGAGGTTCACACTGCTGATACGGGGTTAGTTCAAGACGATGATACAATTAGCCCTGCTGGCATGCGATTTATTGTCGAGCGAGAGCAAGAGCACTTTTTCGAACGTTTCCGTGCCACAGGGTAACAGATCGGCGTGAAATTTTGAAACGTCGACCCTGTAGTTTTGATCCACCACGCATTACGCGATATGCACGAATATTTCGTTGCCGGTTGCGTCGGTACGGATATGATAGGGGTTTCGTTTACGTCTCAGGCTATGGAACATGGCGCAGCAGGTCAATCTAGACGCCCTGTAAATCGGTTCAAATTCACCGATTTGTGGGAACTTATAGGCAGCGTGAACCAGAGTGAACGTATAGTAGCCGCTGATGATAAGCTATACTTTAACATAACATACATAAAGATCCCTCTTGGCCGTGGTAATGATCATGGACTCAGCGCCATCGTGACACAAAAAAGGTCTATTGTCGAGATTTCAAAGACCGATCCCCTGTGCCTCCCTAGGAGTTTAATTGTCGCAGAAGCATATGGTGGTTACAAACAGAGTAAAAGCAGCACTTCCCGAAAAGTATGAGATAATATACGGCATAAACAATCTGCGGTACAGCGTGCACGAGCCATTGAACTGATTACGGAGGCCGGTGTTACCGTACCAGATGAAGGGTGCGGTATACCCAAGCTCCAATTATTTCAAGAGTACTACAAGCCGCGCGGGATTGCAATTGTCGTTTTAGATTTTTCTCAATACGGAAGTGGTGACCTACCAATTTTCGATGGAGAATCCTGGTTCGATGCAAACCCGGTCACCGTTATGCATCTGGCGTATTTAGAGAGGAAAAAGCATTTCGTGGTCATCGTGAACCTTTTGGGGGCATCAGGTTGTACATTTTATTGTATAGCGTGTAATAAGGGGTACGCACGTTTGACATCTCACAAGTGCGAAAGTTCGTGCCCGCATTGTTTTTCTAGCCCATCCGGTCCCATTGATTACAATCGGGATGATGTAGAGATCGAATCAGCTTCGGGTTATGTTGCCTGTGGTAGGCTGTTCCGAGGTCGTGTATGCTACCAAAACCATCTCCCTCTTAAAAAACGTAAAGGCAGAGAAACCCATAAAAAAACGACTTGCGAAACGGTACGCGCGTGCAACGTATGTAGACGAGTCGTAGACTTGACTAATGGTACTCATAAATGCAGAAAAAAGTATTGTCGAACGTGTAAATCAATGCATAGGTTTAACGTCCAGTGTTTTACGCAACCATTGCCACCACGCGCACCCCCAGTCGCAGCCGGTGAGCACACAAGTGTGCTTTTCATATTTTAGGACTTTGAAACACGGCAACATGCATATTTCGAAAGCATCGCTCCTGACACACGCGAGCACATCGTGACTCTCTGCGTAGCACAGCAGGTGTGTGAATTCTGTCTGAAGGAACACGATTTTTTAGATGCGCGTTCGCCGCACTGCCAATGGTGAGGTCTGCACACACATATTTTTCGCGAATCACCAGTGTCGTCCCTTGTTGATTTGGCGATCCGTAATATGACAGCATTCAGACACATGATATGCATAGTGCAAAGAGTTTCGATTCGCAGTTCATATTGCGCGATGTTATAGAGCGGAGTGTTGGGAGCGTAAAACCCCCCAATGTGCTACTCACCGGAGCCTCTGTTATCCCTAGTGGATTGGGAGACCTAAAAAAAGACCAAAGATTGGTCAAAATGACCCTATTTCGGTCACGGTCATTGTCTGCCCTTTTTTAACCGAAAAAAGTGACTGAACAGTGACCGAACACTGTTTTCTTAAGGTTAGTCACTTCACCGTCTTTTTTCGGATTTCAGTCACTGTAATAAAAGCGAGGTTAGTCACTTGACTGGTTTTGTTCTCGGTTTTCGGTCACTGAAGGAAAAGTTAGGTTAGTCTCGTGACCATTGTTTTCCGTTTTCGGTCATTGCAATAAAAATCGGTGGGATGCCTGAAGAGTGAGTGATATAATAAATAAAACTCGTACAGAGGAACATGACTGATTGGGAATAGTTTAACAAAAATTTATTTACAAATGTTCTTTCACGAAACAGTCAGCGCTGAAAACAGTTGCGCCTGCTGTTTCATCTGGTTTTCCATCTGTAAATGAGAAAGGAAATAATTATTTTATGTTGACAAGAATGAAAAGAAAAATACATTCTTTTCTTGCAATTATTGCTATTTCGTTTAGCACGTTACAGTATATATGTATAACCTCAAAATATTTAATTTATCAACCTATATGTGAACGAATTTTTTTCTTTCTTTCCATTATTAATCTCAACGTTTGTAACATTTCGTTTATGTGGTACGGAAGTTACTATTTTATTTAAAAGCGCAGAAATACGTACGGGCTTCATTGTATGTCGTATATGTGATGTGCATGTACAAATGTATGTCACATATGTGTTCCACGCTGCTGCTGCTGCCGCTCCTACTGCTGCTTCGTAAACAAAATGAAATTAAAATATTGTAAAGAAAAAAGTACGAGCATATGCACTACATTATACATATACGTTTTAATATCCTATGCACTGAGTATTTACTTCCTGTAAATAATAGATAAGTGTACTCCACGTGGCGTACTCTCGGTTCTCGGCAGTTCTCGCCTCCATGCCGAGGAGTCCTCGATAGAGTAGATGGCCGCTCAACGTACACGCAAGCGCAACACGTTGTAGCGAGTGCGATAGGGGAGGAGAGGAATTCCACTTTCTTTGACAAGATATGATTTAATCAACACACACTACAATATATTATTTCCACGAGAAGCGTGGAGGAAAAGACAGAAGACTTCGAGACAAGGCACGAGTCGAAGAAGATGGCTACCGATGTGGTGGACCAGGAGGCTCGTTTCTTTTCTCTTGCAAGAGAGGGGGAACCTTAGTCTTCTCGGGCGACTAGCATTTGCTTCATTCTGTGCGGCCTCGTTGTGGCGCTGCTGATCGTGTTTCGGTGAGGCGAGGGCGCCACAACGTCACTTCATGCGCAGCCATATTGGACGCTGCATGACGCAGCAACGCGACCCTGAGCGACACATTTGACAAGTTCTTTTCAATAACCACGTGTATATGTCGTGTGCGCTGGTAGAAGGGTTGTGGTCCCAGAATCAACGATTCAAACTCGTAGTTAAACGGACGTTGGGACGCGAGAGCTATCGGGTTGTAAGCGACAGAGAGATAGACGGTCTATACGGTAAATGATCTCAAATATTAAACAATTCGAGCGTAGCAGGCTATATTTCTAAATGGGCTACCATTTACCTTGTTACAAAAAAATAACAATGCCGTGTTTATGTTACAGTTGCACGCCGGAAACTCCAACATTGCAATCGTCTAAAACAACAGGAGAGGCTAACGGCAGCCAAAGTACGCGAGTGGTTATCCATCAAATTAAAGAGCGAAAGATACCGAGCGAAGGTGCCAAGAACAGAGGACAGAGGCCAAAAAGAAACAAGAAAAAAAAAGAAGTTCCGAGATGGAAACCGACTCCGACGAAGAGGAGGAGGAGGAAGAGGACGAGTATTAAATGGATACAAAAATGTTATTGTTGTTTGGTTTATTTCAAGATATTAAAAAAACGTTCAAATTCACTGATGTTTTTGTGTACGAGTTTCTATTATTATATTTCCAATAGGGTTCCAGAAGGACCCCCTCTTTGCCCCATGCACTTCGGTTCGCCTTCGGTCACTACTACGGTCAGTGACTGAAACACCCCAGTGACCTAAAACCGAAAAAAACCGGTCAAGTGACTAACCTTACTTTTATTACAGTGACCGAAAACCGAAAAAAAAACAGTCGAGCGACTAACCTAACTTTTATTTCAGTGACCGAAAACCGAAAAAAACGGTCAAGTGACTAACCTAACTGTATTTCAGTGACCGAAAACCGAGAAAAAAACCGGTCAAGTGATTAACCTCAAAAAAACGTTGTTCGGTCACTGCTCGGTCACTTTTTCCGGTTCAAAAAGAGCAGAAAATTACCGTGACCGATGACCGACGTTTTCTTCGGTCTCCCAATCCGCTAGGGATGTGCATACGGGTAGGGAAAACCACGTTTATCGATGGCTTAAATTATTTTCAAATGCGTTTGGGCGAATTGCCGAAAACATTTGGGTTCGAGGAGGAAGTGACCAAAGGGTATTTCCCACATATGTTGCAAAAAGTCTTTTTCGATTGTTACGATGAGGAGGTCAAGAGCGGCAGAGAATTCAATTTCAAAAAAGAACTCGTTGAACATTGTATCAAAGATGTAGATATTCTCCGAAGGGCTTGCCGGCGGTTTCGGAAGATTTTTCTAGAAGTTGGTGACGTATGCCCTTTCACCGAATCCATACCAATAGCCTCTGCCTGCTTCAAAGTTTTCCCCCGTGATTTCTTAAAGCCCGGTCTAGTGAGTCTTATACCGACACAGGGCTATACACGTAATGGTTAACATTCACAGGTAGCCCTGGAGTGGCTTTTCTGGCTTGAGCATTCCGAGTTTCACACAGACATTACTCACGCGGGAAACGGGCGTGAATACTGTTTAACCGAGGGGCACACAGTCGACGGGTATTTCGAGTATGAGGACAGAAAATATGTATTACAATTCCGTGGCTGTTATTGGCACGGCTGTCCAAAATGTTTTACCACCAATCGAACAGAACAGCCTAATCACGGTGGTGACAGCTTGGAGGCTCGATACAAGAGGACCTTGCAGCGTCGAAAAAAATATATTCCTATGGGGTTTACCTCCTTCGTAAAATATGGAAATGCGACTTCACGGCCATGAAAAAAAACATTCGCGCTTTGCGTGAATTTTTCGAGACACACCCACGTCTCTCTCTCGACGTTTTAACGGGATATATACACCTAGATGGTCGAGGTCGAGGATTCAGAAGCTATGAACATTTCGTCGACGGTAGAAGACCTACACTATGGGCCTGGTATCGATTATTCCATGTAAGATGACAAATTTCATAATTTATTCATTTCCAAATTTTTAAAAGCGTTTTTCTCAAACCCACGTTTTTCAAATCGGTATCCAAAACCAGTGCACCGATGGTCTCGAGGTTTTTTGTGGTTATTCTATACACCATTGTCTAGTACTTGTCATAGGATTTTTTTTCCTTTCTCAGTTTTTGTTTTATAGGCAAAATAATAACTAATATTTGGCCCAAAAATCGCTATTTATGTTCAAACGTCCGCCATTTTGTCATACATCGATATTTTTTAAATCGGCTATGACAAGTACTAGATTATAGTATCTAATTTAATAATCTTTTTGGTTTTTTTTTTCAAATGACTTTTAAAGAAACGCCAGTGGGTACCGTATACGCAGATTTTTCTACGACGCGCCAAGAATCATACAATATCCTTGTATATTTTCGATATTTTTAAATAAAGAAAATTAAACATATTTTTGAATGTATATACTTTTAGATTAAAACCCTAATCCGAAATTGCAAATAGTTTTCCTTGAAAAAGTTCACGAAAATGACCTTTTTCCGGCTCCTAGGTGTATATCTCTCCTTAAGATCCCGTGATGGGTTTTACGGCGGCCGTACGGGTAACACAGTCACCTTGTATGACGTTGCACTGGGCGAGAAAATTTTATACATAGACATCCGCTCGTTGTACCCATATATTTATAAAACAGGCTGTTCTCCGATAGGCCATCCCGACATATATACAGGTACCGAGTGTGATAAGTTGTTCGAAAATTCGACACCCGGCGACTCGCTCGGAGCAGGTTTCTATGGTACGATGGAATGTACCATCCTTCAACCAGAATTTTTTTTTCATCCGGTTTTGCCGATACGTATTTTGGCGAAACTTCTTTTGCCACTCTGTCGCATATGTGCGGAGATGTATCGGCAGCGGTGCAGCTATGAACGTTCCGAGGATCGGGCGTTCACAGGCACATGGGTTGCGGAGAAGGTTAAAAAAGCGATAGATATGGCCTATGTTATTTTGAAAATCCACGTCATCTGGTCGTATTAAATAACTAAATAAGTATACTCGCGAGGGTGGGCTCTTCGCAGGTTACGTGAATAATTTTAAAAAAATCAAACAGGAGGCCCGTGGCTGGCCCGCCCATTGCGCAGATGAACTTTTCCATAGTATGTATATGGCCGAGTATGAGAAAGTCGAGGGCATAAATCTGAAGAGCGGCAATATAGTCAAGAACCCTGATCTCCGCGGACAGCAAAGCTAGCGCTAAACACACTTTGGGGAAACATGGGCCAGCGTGATAATTTACCACAAACGGCAACAATTAAATCACGCGAGGAGTTACTCAAACTCGTAACAGATGACGAAAAAGAGATCACCAGTGTGTTACCGGTAAATTATTGGTTGTTCTATGCCACATGGCCATACGTGGATGATGCTTCTCCCACGAGTCCGCAAACAAGTGTCGTAATTGCAGCGTACACAACGGCTCAAGCACGTCTAGAATTGTATAAATATCTGGAACAACTCGATCGACGCATCCTGTACTACGACTCAGACTGTCATTTTTTCGACGCGTGGTGGCGAGTGGGTTCCCCCTGTCGGTAATTTCCTCGGGGATATGACTGACGAGCTCGAGTATTACGGGAAAACAGCGTACATCAATTCATTTGTATCTGGGGGCCCTAAATTTTACGGGTATAAGGTGGTCACTAAAGAAAACCCTGACGTAACCGTAGCGCAGTGTTGCAAAGTAAAAGGTTTACCACTTAATTATGAGAACTCTATGGATGTGAATTTCAATACGATCAGAAGACTAATCGGTACCACGCTGCCCCATTTAAACGATTCCTCGATAAATTTAGAAATTAAAACGATACGTCGCACAAATTTGCACGATGTGATTACTATTACGGAGTGCAGAACGTGCAATGTTGTGTGTCACAAGCGAAGGCATATAAGCCGTAGGCTATCATACCATTTCGGATTTAAGGAGTACAATATGTAGCAGCTGCTGTAAATAAGAAGCAGTTATGTATAGCCTTTATCTGTAAACAATAAAACAATATATAGGGTGAATTGTGCGTGTGCGAGTGAGTATGCGATTGATAAAAATACGATTATCTTTATGTGAGTCTAAAAACGCTGTCATGCATTTCTTAGTCCCTCTCAACAAAAGTTTTTTATTTACCCCAACGACCTATACATGCGAATGTTGGTCATCATCCTAAAGCACTGCGTGGGCCGACAGCAACCATATAAAAAGGCGTAACCCACATTTTCATATCATCCTAGCCTCGTGCACCGCTCAACTTATACACGTCGGTGTTCGTGGAAATTTTTCATTTGTGGCTTCACATACTGTCCCGTGAGGATGGATGTTTGGTGGAAACACCCCTGGACGTCGTTAATATGTGGCCCCACTGGTTGTGGTAAGGCGGTGTTTATCAGACGATTTCTCCGCCACCTCACAGCTGTGAGTGACGCAACATATAGAATTGTCTTCTCTTACAGGGATACTCTCGATGCTGACACGTGTGCTGTTTACGACGACTGCCAAGGAAGTTCCGTACTGTCGAAAATTGAATTTTACGAGGGTCTACCGCAGCCGGACGCATATTCGCGCGATAACCACCGTGAAAAACTAATAATTATCGACGATCTCATGCGTGAATCATCGAATGGTGTAATCGTTGATCTCTTCACGAAGGGTAGCCATCATTAAAATATCAGCGTGATGTTTTGAACACAGAACATATTTCACGAAGGGACCGGACAACGGGACATTTCTTTAAATGCAAATTACGTCGTCGTTTTTTAAAACCCTCTGGATCGCGCACAAATACAGCACCTCGCTAGACAGGTTTGCCCCGAAAACCCAAAATTTCTCGTTAAGGCATATCACGATGCGACGACTCGGCCTCACAGTTACTTACTCCTGGATCTCAAGCAATGAACACTGGACCACTGTCGTTTTAGAACTGGGATATTCCCCGACGATACGCGTGCGGAAGTGTATACCCCGAAAAATAACCGGGGAAAATAGACGGCTGGGTGGCTCACCCACATATAAAACACACCCCGCTGGTCTAACATTCACGTATATAAGCATGCATGGTTGGAATACAAGCGCATCAGTGGCTGTCGCACCACCCTGAGCGCAGTATCAGGTATGAATTATACACGCGGCCGCACAAAGAAACATGGTGGCTGCTAAAAAATCGCATACCCCATTAACAAAACGCCATCTCGCGCTTCTACACGCATTGTACCACGCGAACGCTCGAGAACGTAGGGCACTGCTTAAATCGGCTGATAAAAGTCTTATCAATTGGATCTGTGAATGCGCGCTGAATATCTTACGCGGTGTCGTCAATATAAAACCGAGCGCTAAGAAACACCTTAAAAAATACGAAAACACTCTACGGATCCTAGCATCGTTGGTTAAGCGCTCTCTGCGTCAGCGAGGGGGAGGTTGGAAAACGAAAAAACGTATCATCCTTTAAAAAGGTGTGGGGTTTTTCTTGGGCTTTTGCTTGCACCAGTCATCGGCAGCTTACTCGAAAAATTATTCGGCGGGGCAATATATGATTAAAAAATAATCATGCAACATACGAAAAAAATGATTTCGGTCGACGAGGCAGAGTATCAACAACGTGATGGTGGTTACATCGTATCATCAACTGCACATACAGCGTCTACACCAGGTGGCGCGCACGAGAGTGGTGTTGAAATACCGGTCGACAGCATAAGAACGCAGGGTAATACGATTTCCCGTCTTGATCTTGAACTCTCGGAAGTGCTTTTTTCGGATAAATTTACCGATAATCGGGAGAAATGGAAACAATTCCTACCGCTATATCAAAGGTATCTCCTTCAGATGCTAACTCCAACGAAAGTAGTTGTCGATCACTCCATCCCATCGGATAATGTTGAAACAGAGGAGCCGATGTCGTTTGATGATATTGTCAACAGTGTGCCCGGAATGTATAAGCGTAGAACTAAATCGCTCCTCGAATATATACAAAAGCCTACACATGGCTCGCCGAATATAACCTGAGATCAGCATGGGCAGGTTAATATATACGGCGTTGCCATAAGTGGAGGTAACATTATCGATCTTGTGAATGACGCTGCACGGTCGAGGAAAAAGTTCAAAGCGATAGGCCGTAAAGAATTTATTGTCGCTCTCCGAACAAATGCAATACCCCGTGAGTTTATTGGCAACGACGAATTGTGGAAATCCTACAGGACGACAAGCGCAAACAAGCGGTAATACGCAAACGACCGTCATACGCAAGCACCGTCTGACACAAGCCAAGCAGCAGCAAGTCATACAATACTGGTGATTACGAGATGTAGAGGAGTGAAAAGAAAAGCAGTAAACGCCGGAGATACATTCGAGAGCACGCGCTTACCGTCTAACTTTAAATATTCGTCGAGACAAAAGCTGAGACCCGTGTGGGCTGAATGGTTGAGGCTCTGAGAAGTTTCAAATATGAGAGAGCGAGCGAGAGCTAGAAGCAGAGCGGGAGAGAGAGAGAGAGAGAGAGAGAGAGAGAGAGGGAGAGATGACACAGGAGCTAACGCTTGAAGGGATCGACTACGATCCACGTCACCCTTTGGGCTATTCAGGTTCATACCGTCTTATAAATGGAAAGAATAAACACGTGTACGATTGGCTGACGCATCAGGACGCATACACCATCCATAAGCCGGTTCATCGCCGTTTTCAGAGACTTCATTATAATGTCAACAACATAGACGACGTGTGGGAAGCAGGTCGTGTCGATTCACGGTCGATTCAGACATCCAACAGCGGCATACAATATTTACTCGTTGCTATAGACGTCCTGAGTAAATATGTATGGGTTGAGCCACTCGTAGATAAAACCACACGCGCAGTCACTGCAGGTTTTGACAGAATCCTCACGCGAGCCGAAGGTCGTTCACCCGTATGATCGAGGTACAGATCGAGGAAACGAGTTCCTCGGAAATATTTTCCAGAATCTTCTCAACGAAAGAGACATCTGATTTAGGGTCGCGCGGAATCCTGATATCAAGGCATCGATCATTAAGCGATTCAATCGCACATTGAAAGAACGAATGTGGCGCTTCTTTACACATCGCAACACACACCGTTATATTGATGTAGTCCAACAATTCGTTCACCCCTATAACCATGCAACGCATTCGATGATAAAAATGGAACCCGCGGCTGTAACCCTGTACAATACGCAGTTGCCCTACGAAAACACAGTGAAAAGCGATATGGCTCGTGGTAATAAGAAAGCGCGCGGCAGCAATAAATACAAATGTAGGGATCACGTACGCATCAGTAGGACAAAAGGTACATTCGAAAAGGGTTATGAAAAAAATTGGAGTACTGAAATATTTAAAATCTCCCGAGCTCTCAAACGCTAGGGTATTTCTATTACGAATTACACGATCTCCACGGAAAAGCAATAGATGGCTTCTTCTACCCGAAAGAATCAACACCAGTGAGCGCTATACGTGTAACAGAAAACAAAGAGTTGAAAATCGACCGCGTTATTAAGACGCGCGGTCGCGCTGCGAAGAAAGAGGTGTACGTTAGCTAGTTGGCCTACCCCGCAAAATTTAACTCTTGGATACCTGCGTCCAGCGTACGAAGCCTTGGTTCATAAACCAGTGAAAAAACGGCCATCGGTATGGACAGTGAACAACAGAGACACTGAAGCTTCTGTCGTTCTGCCGAGCAACAGAAGCATGAAGTATTTCCCTGACAACGCAACGACATATTTTACGACACAATTACCACGTGAAATTTCTTCACACGGCCAGTGTGTTGTAGGACTTACGGAATTTCACGTACCGTAAACCACGACGCACTTGCAGCGCGAAGATTGTAACATATTCTGGCGCCCGTGCGGAGATAATAGCGAAGAGCCGCGCTCCCGACAACTTTGTGATAAAATACCGCATGGGATATACCAGCCGCATTGTCAAGTTATGAGGGAGTTAAATAATATCCCCAGGCTAAAAAAACGTGGGGTTAGATTCGTCGAATCCCGCGAAGCGAACGGCCACGTTGCCGTTGAAATATCTACGACTGCCGAGTGCAAGTATAAACCAGAACCGGAGGTCATTATTCTGCCTGACAAGATTGGGCGTGTATTAGGCTTTGACACGCCGCCATCGATCGATGAAAGGATCTTCAACAACTCGCACGTTGTATCGCATACCAACCGGCGTTGTAACCGTAAGGGTCCGACCGGCATGTATCAACAGGGCTCTACCTGATCAACTATTCGTATACACGGAAATCTGTGTACCATATACCGTGGGTGATGTGCAAGCGGCGCTATTACGTATCGTTAATCTCGATACTGCGCGCTATACATACGGATCGACTGGTGTAAAATATTGTTCACCTGCGAATTATTTGTCTCTTATGAACAACCGTTTTCGCGTGGTCAGCACCGATATAAGAGACCATCTCGGTGTGCCGATAGCATTCGAGTACGGCATCCTGACCGTCACGCTTCATTTTAAACGTATCGGCCAGCTCTCGAGACATCGATGAGTTAGTATCAGACGTATTACGAATGCTAGGCCGGTGGTGGTGTGAGCCATGGAGTACACGAGGTGTATGTAGGAGCACCGTATCAACAAGGACGAGGCATTGGAACTTTTCTAGGGGGTCTTTTCCGCAGAACGTTGCCTCTTCTAAAAATGGGGGCACGTGCTATAGGCAAAGAAGCACTGCATACAGGGATGAATGTTATAGAAGACGTCAGTAGGAACAATAGGCCCTTTAGAGAACCCGTGCGCAATCGTCTCATAGAGTCTGGTGAGAGCTTGGAACGTAAAGTAGGTGAGAAGGTGGATCTACTTATGAGCGGATCGGGCTATAAAACACCGTGGGGAACAAGGAGTATACATTCGCTAATGGGCCCTGCAAGCGCGTGTGTCGCAGTGAAAAAAGACGTGTGGCACGTTGTCGAGTGACGAAGAGTAGACAGGGCGGTAATACAGGGAAAACGTCTAAAAAGTACACACGCAAGCGTCGCGGGACTCAGTTAAATCGGAAGAAAGCTGGAAAAAAGAAAAGAGGGGGTACAAAGGGGAGTAAAAAACGTCGTCCTCTACCCGATATTTTCGACGGAATTTTAAAATGTCCTTTCTCTACTCACATGCCCACGAGTGTATGGAGAGTGAGCTTGATACATTCAGCATACCACCGACGCAGACATCTATAGAAGCTTTACAATGGGTGCATTATAAGCCCGTGTCCTCGCTCTCCGACGTCAGTCCGCTTGAGTTTGTCGTACCTGGACGCGGCGAAGAATACCTCGATCTTGCACACACGATGCTCTGTCTCAATGTTAAGATAGTGGCTTCGGACGGTACCTCAGCAGGGAAGGCTGCCCCTGTGAATAATTTCCTCCATTCTATGTTCAATCAAGTGGACGCATATTTCAACCAGAAACTCGTTGCACCACCAAATAATGTATACCCATACAGAGCTTATATAGAAACACTACTGAATTATGGACCAGCGGCGAACGATTCATATCTCACAGCGGCCTTGTGGTATGCCGACACACCCGGGGCATTTAACGCACTCCCCGGGGCAAAAAATCTGCTAGAGAACCATGGTCAGGACTCACGCAGAAAATTGACTCAGGAGGAAAAACCCGTAGATTTGTTGCGTCATCTTCATTGCGATGTATTCAACCAGGATAAATTTCTACTGAACGGGGTCGAACTAAGACTCCGACTCCTACGATCAAAAGACGTTTTTTGTATAATGGCCCCTCCGACGCAACCGCTGGTAATATACCGTGTACACATCTCCGAAGCAACTCTCTTTGTACGGCGTGCAAAAATTGCGCCGGGAGTACTCATAGCCCATGCGAAAACACTTGCTAAAACAACTGCCAAGTATTCTATAACGCGTGTTAAAGTACAGGGTTTTACGATGCACAGCGGCATACTCAGTGATACACTGGACAACGTCATACCTTGGCAACTTCCGAAACGGATTATCGTGGGTTTAGTCTCAAATGAAGCATTCAACGGCGATATTGAGACCAACCCGTATAACTTTCACCACCAGAGCATAAATTTCCTTTCGTTATACGTCCATGGTCAACAAGTCCCGAGTCGCCCTTCACAGCTGCGGTTTACAAAAGTTAGAGAGCTCTCTGTAGAAAGCTACCACACACTTTTTTCGGGTACGGGTATAAATTTCCAGAACGAAGAGATGGGTATATCGCTTACAGACTATAGTAAACGCCTTTTCGCGTTTGATCTAACTCCAGATCTCGATGCTAATTGCTTTACCCATTGGAACCTCGTCCGACACGGCAACGTACGCGTCGAAGTGCGGTTTGACGAAGCTCTCTCTTCTACAATAAATGGTATTGCCTACGCAGAATATGACAATATAATTGAGATAGATTCTTTGCGCCAGGTTATAACCGATTTTAGCGCGCACCCATATATGTGGGTGAACGACCTCATATGATCCACCAATGAAAATGGAGTATATCGACTAATCAAATTTTGGGGGCGTGCACGTATACATCATATAAAACACGTCACACACCAGTGTTTCATGCATCAGTCTCTCGTCTCATCCACCATGGACTTTATCACCGACGTCCAAGCACTTTACGATAAAAATGGCTGCTTTCAACCAAAAGAGCTAGCAATCGTCAGTCTCCAAGATTTCGGCGTTTCACACTGGATAATCACCCCTCCGCACGATTTTTCGGATCTCCCACCAAACTTCGCCGCCAGTAATAACCGTATAACGTGCTTTTGTCACGGTCTTGAATAGATTGACGGTGAAGTAGAATTAGACCATGTGTGGACCACACTACGAACATTGGTGCGTCACGCTATGCGGATATATGTGCGGGGTCTACAGAAAGCAGAATTACTGCGGCGTGTCCTCACTCAAGACATGATTAACCTGGAGGATTACATTGGGCCTACATTGAAGAATATGGTTGCTAGTGATGCGTTCTGTATGTATCATTCCCTTACGAGGGAAAACAAACCAAAATGCACGTTGAACAACGCTATGAAGATTAGGATTTGGTTACGTGGGAGGCAGGATCGCGCGGATAGTCCAATTTATATGGAGCTCATCAGCATACCATCGCAGTCGAGGAAGAGGAAGCGTGTCAACACCGTAACCGACATTGCTCAACACGTCGTACTCAGGCCCACCAAGCTTCATTTTATAACAAAAATCCACTGTGCGAGAACACACGTGTTTCCCCGCCGTTGTGCGAGACACCAGAGACTCTGGAGACGCTTACGAACGGGTCATTGACATCGTTTAGCGGGGAAAGTATCGCATCTGCTTCTTACGTCACCAGCGAGCTGGTTAACCTCTATAAATGGACAGAAACACCATCCCACCTCTCCCGCGCACCGACACCCCCACCGACACCACCGCGAATCACAGTGCATTGTTATTCGTCGAGTAAGAACTTCAACAATGAACAGCTTAGAGGTGGTCGACGGGCTGCGGATGATAAAAGCATCCACGAAAGGGGTCTATCCAGCAGACCATATTCCGAAAGTCTGGTGTAGACCCGCTGCGATAGTTGCTAACACTGATATTTATACACGGCCTGGCACGTATTGGGTTGCGATTTACGTCAACGAGGATGGCAACGCTATCTTTTTCGACAGCTACGGGTTCCCACCAATTACCCCACAACATTACAATCGTTTGCGAAGAAACGCCAGAACTCTCCGATGGAGTGGAAAACCTCTACAATCAGCGACGTCGAAAGTTTGTGGGGAATATTGTATTATGTTTCTGTATTACATGGCTCGTGGCTGCACTCTTGATCGTTTCCGTAGACTTTTTTCATCGGATAAAACCAGAAACGATCGTACTGTGACTCTTTACCACCAGAAAATAAAAGCGGGAGCGGGGCGGGCCAAAGACGCAATTACATGCTTCGGACTCTCAGGGGACGGAAAGCATACCCCCGGTTGGGTTCACTCGTGTATACCTGTCGAGTGCTGCTATTCGTGAATTGGCACACACACACAGAGGACGTGCAAGCGAGAGAGAGAGAGAGAGAGAGAGAGAGAGAGAGAGAGAAAAAGTACTTTCTGCAGGAGAATAAACCTTCGAAATGTATTCCCCGTAATAATTTTCTATACCACTCACCAACGAATGTACCAAACCCCTACGCTGATAAATAAAAACATTTATATCTCTTGTCGAAAATAATTTCTTTTTGTTCAACCCTCGCCCTAACCCATCCACGGTATGAGACAATCCTTACCATGCGCCGCGTACTCAAACCTTTTTGTCTACTATAGCTACGAAAACGAATCGTCTGTCTATGAACGCTGCGATCACCGTCCGTATGGTACAGGGTGCGCCAGAGAAACTTACTTATTTGAAAAAATTCCCGCGCGGTGAGTTGGGCGGGTAGAGGGGCTAGAGGGGGCGCATCTGGAGGGGGAAGTTCCCAAGTTTGTTTCTCCCTCCAGTCAGTTGCCATCATGCTCTGGTCTAGAGCTTGGTCCTTATTTTTTTGAAGAAAACGAACGCGCAGTTACCGTGAATGGAGCTCGTTACAGGAACATGATCGAGGAATTTTTTCTTCCAAGACTCGAAGAAATGAACGTTAGGAACGTGTGGTTTCAGCAAGATGGAGCCACAGCACACACAGCACGAGACTCAATGAATTTGTTGCGACAACATTTCCCCGACCGCCTCATCTCTCTCAGAGGCGATCTCCAATGGCCGGCACGCTCTCCAGATTTGACTCCATGCGATTTCTTTTTATGGGGTTATTTGAAATCTCTGGTTTATGTCGATCGACCACGGACCATAGCACACCTCAAGAACAACATTCGCGACGCCATTGCCAACATACCGATTGATATGCTGCAAAGAGTGGATACGAATTTCAAAAATCGACTTCATCAGTGTATGCGCAATGGGGGTCGCCATTTATCCGATGTCATTTACAAGACTGCATGAAAAAAAATTGGGATATTGTATTCTCAAATAAAAAAAAATTTAAAACAATAATTGAAGTACTTTTGTTTTTATTGACCTTTTAAATAAGTAAGTTTCTCTGGCGCACCCTGTAGTATCCGCACATACCTACCCGCCGCTACCCCCACCACCGATTCCCCAAAACGGGACCCCCCACCACCAATTCCCCATATAGGCCCGCCGTGACGGTTTGGCTCGTGAGGCGTTACGTATACACCTCTCCCCGGATGACGTCACAGTCGTCTCCCTATGCGCGCTTATAACTAGTTTCGTCACAAGATAGTATCCGTTTGATCGTAATCATTGAATTACCACCCTGGTAGGATCGCCAAAATTTGTCACGGGGTAAACAGCAAAAAAAAATTTTCTAGGTTTTCCTTTATTCTGAAGAGAAGCGTTCTTTATTACAAGTTACAAATATGCTTTCACTTTCACGTTTCGAACGGGTAAGACGCTCCAATAGGCAGCGCGCGGGTTTAAAATAGATTTTCTTATAGCTAGAAGTTTGGAGTAGGGGAACCCAGAAGGGGAATCTGACAGTAGGCAGCGCCGAATGTTGCTGCGTGGCGAAATGTATAAGCAATATTATAGTAGAGGGGTTCGCTATGACGAACCCACCCCTGAAACGACAGAATCTCTGGACAATTTTATAAGGCAGAACCATGGATGTATAAATATCTGGACGGAGCCTATCTTCGCGGGGGTGAAGTCTCAAGGGTGAGGGTAATGAAAGCCTGCTGTAACGAATATGACTAATCAAGATGGAGGCGGCGGTATCTACTTTCACGGTGCGATCCTAAAGTAGTAGGGTGGTGGGGATAGATCGACGGGTGCGTGACGAGGGGGGCGTGTCTACAGTAGCCCCGCGAAGCACTGGCGACATTTCGCAGCCGAGAATTGATTTTGAGGTAGAAACAGTAGAATGAAATTTTGCAAATATGTATGAAATTTATTTTTCTGCACACAAAAAGTACCTTAAACGTAATAACGAGTCGAGCGCGAAGTATCTTCGACCACAGCATAGTTTTGTTACATCGACGCCGCGCGCCGTGAAAATAGACGTGTCTTGACATATATCTGTTACATATATAGGTCATAATTCGACTAATCAATATGGCTGACACGGATTTTCTCCTCACCCCTGTGGCTTCACCCCCCGCATCCAGTAGTCAACACGAGCCATCCAGTAGTCAACACGATATGTGACGATCGTAGGTGGTAATAGCGTTTGGAGGTTTCTGTATTATACCAGCGAGGGCGCAGAGAAATCATTCAGTCGCGTCGGTCAAATATCGACGTCTGTTGCTCAAGCTCGATAAGGTAGGGTTCGCACACACCTTTTGAAATGTATTCGGTGATTGATGTGTGATCTCGGTTCCGCGCTCGATTCTGTCAGCCGATATTATGCTGTCGGAATGATGTTTTTGAAGTTTTCAGTTTTAACAATTTAGTGGCGGTATGAAGTTAATAAATGTGTGAGTGCATGAAGTTCGGCGTCGTGCGAAGGATTGGGTGTCTTTATCGGCCAGGTCTACATATTCGCTGAAGCATTTTGAGGTTAGGTATCTTTTTTTCAATATATTTTTATCTTTTCAAATACAGCTTCAAGAATACTTTCCACTTTCATTGTCAATCTTATTACTGTTCAGTCTGCTGTAATCACTCTTTATAAAAATTATTGTTTCGGAGAGGGTTCACACTGGACCGAACAGTGAGTTAGGTTCACTTTGGTAAAATGGTCCTTCAAAAAGGCTATTTTCATAATTGCCTGGCTCAATCAGTGGTTATAACGAAAAACAAGTTCAGGTCTTTGTGATTGAACGAAAACCTTTTTTTCCTATTTTTCTTTGCAAGGAATCTTTAGAAGAAATAATACTTCCGGAGACACACCAGAAACTTGTTTTTCTTTGAAATCGTTGGTTCCACAGGGAGTTTGCAAGGAACAATCTATGCATAGATCAGTGTTGCAGAGTGTAAAGTAGGTAAATATCACTGATATTTGAAGTTACTGGATTTATGCAAAAGTAAAAAATTTGACTTATTTACAGTTCGACCTGATTCTTTGCAAGGAACAAGTGTTGCGAAGAGTGGTTGCGGTGGACTAAACAGTAGTAAGATTGCATTTAAAAACTTGCGTTAAACTAGTAACTTTGTACATTAGTGAGCTACTTCTTACCTTGCGGATCTGATCTTTGCATAAATTGTCCCTTATGAAGACTGGCTAGAGAAATGCCCTGCGTGTTCAATGATTGCAAAAGAATACAGGATTCTGGCGAGTCTTCGGAAGTATTGGTTCTTTCAAAGACTTTACACACAGGAAAAAAACAGAAAAAAAATTTTCATGCACTTCAGAATACTCATACTTGTTTTTCTTTACAATAACTGCCTACACAGGGCGTTTGTGTAGCCAGCCTTTGCAAGGGGCAATTTATACAAAGATCAGTCGAGTAGAGTAAAAAATACCTCACTTCCATTCCATGAACTAGTTTTATATAGAGAGGCAAAGTCAATATGACTACTGTTAGAGTTGCTGTTAAAATTGATATCAAACTCTTGCAATACCTTAAAGAATAATCAACTAAATTTTCATCATTCATCTTATCAGTCGCTAATCATTATTTTCAGTCGATACTCAATTAAATAAATGTTATTTTTTTTCTGCGAACTGGCCCAACACTTTTCCAGCAGAAATTTTGTCTAACAATGTCATGTCTATGTTCAGCAGTGGCATAGGAGAGAATCATTCCTGAAGTATTACGCTTTTAATTGTAAGCCGCATTTTTACCAGCCCCATGGCGGAAAAACTTCTCTCATAGCCGGCGAAGCTTACTGAGAGTGCTGTCGCTGGATGGAAGAATTTATATAAGTTAAGGTCCTGTAGAATAGAAGAAGGTATGTAGAATATTTTGCCAAAGTTCCAAAGCGGAATTACAAAAAAATGCGAACGTTGCATCTCGTTAACGCTGTGACTCACCGCACGAATTTGGAGCGTGCACCGCAGGTAGTAGGGAGAGCGCAAAGGGACAAGCAGATATGGGCAAAAAGTAATTATATTTCGTAGCTCCAATATTAAATAAAAGAATAGAGAATGACAGCTCTCATCCCGCTATCGAGGCTGTCCTCTCTTCATATTGTTTCGTTGTGTCAAAGCTTGAAGACGAAACATTTTTTTTCGCGTAGTTTATTGAAAAGTTTTTTCTTTTGCGTGCATTATGCCTGAGCATAAGAAAAGGAAACGTTCAAGATTGCGCTCTCGTGATAATCATCATTCAAAACGAAAATTTGACGAAAAAATTTCGGATTTCCAACATCAGATTGACAATTTGACAAGATTTGTGAAAACGCTGATAAATGTTCAAAAAGAACCGATTTCTCAGCAAATTCCCAGTCAATCTTCCCCATTATAAAAAAAAATGCCTAATAATGATTCAATTGGTAAGTGATATATTCTCTTTTCTCCATACGAGATTCGAGAGATAACGCCCACACGGCTTGTCGGGTCCCCACGACCATTTCGGAAATTTTTTTCCTGGTGACTTGTTCAACAAGAACTGATTTAGTCACTCTTTTTCACAATAAGTGGTTGTCCCAGACCTTGCTTCTTTTCTCTTCAGATTGTAAAGAGGTGGTGGAAAAAAATTTCTCCACCTCCAGAAGCAATAACAGAGTCTGAAATTCTTAAAGATTCTGAGCCTCCTGTTGTTGATATTTTATCCAAGGACGAGGTTGTAAAGATTTTGGCAATGGATCCTATCGATTGCAATTTCAAAGAGGTTCAATATCACTCTGAATAGACCAACACTTGGTTAAAGTGGAAAAACGAGGGTCTTCCAGAGAAGAATGAAAAATAAATATACGGCTTATACAATCAGAAAGCTTCTTTCTTCGTTGAAGCCCAAAATTAAATTTGGAAATTATACCTCTTCTCTCGGATATCCCCAAAAAAAGATAACTGCATTTTATCGACGCCCAAAATTGGGTGGGCACTGCTATTGCTGCTATAGGTGCTGCAGTTTCTTTAATTTTCAATTCTCCTGACGAAGGAGTTGACGAGTCAATCCTTACGGACTACGTAAGCCATGCTGGACAAATGCTGACTGATGTTTTTTATCAACAATCAGTTGCCAGGAAATCATTCATCACTTCACAGCTCAATAAAAATCGTCAGGTGGGTCAACAACGTAAGCGTCGTCATCTGAGCTGCAAAAAGAATTTCAAGAACCCACAGAACCGTCCCAAGACACCCTTCCAGACGACGAACCAATCTTTCTCGAAAAAGTAAAGGTGCCTAAACCTTCTGGTCGTCTTTGCCACTTCATTGAAAGATGAAAACAGATTACGTCCGATAAATTCATTTTAGGCTGTGTACATAGATATAAGATTCCTTTCACGGTAACACCTTATCAAAAAATGTCTCCGAAAGAAAACATTTTTGCTATAAAAGAATCAAGTAAAATTAAATTTGAAATTGAAGAGCTTATAAACAAAGGTGCTCTAGAGGAATATGAGAAATGCGGGGATCAATTGGTTTCTTCTTTCTTCCTTATTGCAAAACCTGATGGCGCCTCACGCTTTATTTTTAACCTTAAAAAGTTAAATGAGTTTATCGATCCTCCTCATTTAAAGTTAGAGGATATTCGTTCTGCAATGAACTTGATTTCTCAAGGAGACTTTCTGGGAACAATAGATCTCAAAGACGCTATTTTGTTATCCCAATTCACGAATCCCATAGGGAATATTTAAGACTCAGATTTGATGGAAACATTTATCAATTCACGTGCTTACCCTTTGGTATGTGCTCAAGCCCCTATGTTTTCACTAAAATCATGAAGCCTGTTATCTATCATTTAAGCCTGCAGGGGATTTTCCTTATTGTTTATCTAGACGATTTTCTTGTTATTCACAAATCTAAAAAAGTATGTGAATCTAATTTGAGAATAACAATCGGCCTGTTGGAGCATTTGGGTTTCTTGGTAAATTATGACAAAAGTTTTCTCTCTTTTTTCAATTTCAATTTTCAAAAATTCAATTTCAATTTTCAAGAATTCGAATTTTTAGGTTTTATTCAGGGCACGGACAATTTTTCCTTAAAGCTGACCGATAAAAAGAGAGTTCGTATAACTGAACTTGTCAATAGTTTCTGAATCGGAAAACCTTATCAAATCAGAACATTCGCAGAATTTTTAGGCGTTTCAACCTCTTGCTGTCCGGCTGTGGCATATAGTTTTATTCACTGTAAACGCCTTGAGAGACAAACATTTTTGGCATTAAAATTTAATGGCGGCGATTACAATGGAAAAGTATGGCTTAATGATTATTTATCAGACGATCTCAGTTGGTGGAAAATTAATGCCCAAATTGGTTCAAACCCAATCAGGTGTCTTAATTTTACACTCGAAATTTTCTCGGATTCTTCTCTTTCGGGATGGGGTTGCTTTGGCAATAATGAGAGAGCTTTTGGGGTTTTGAATAAACAGGAAAGAAAAAACCATATAAATTACCTGGAATTATTGGCGAATTTTTTAGCATTAAAATGTTTCGCGTCAGATTTATCTAATTGCGAAGTATTACTTTGTTTAGATAATAATACTGCCGTTTCTTATGTAAACAAGGCAGGTGGTGTACGTTTCTCACATCTTAGTGAACTTTCAAGGAAAATTTAGGAATGGTGCGAATCGAGAAAAATTTGGTTAAGGGCTTGTTATATTTCTTCATCAGAAAATACAGAGGCTGATAAGGCTTTTCGAATTCTAAATATTGATTCAGAATGAGAGCTTAATCAATCAGTGTTTATTCAAATTGAAAAAACGATTTGGCCCTTTTCCGGTGGATCTTTTTGCAACACGAATCAATTCAAAATGTAAAAAAAAATTCTCGAGGTATCCTGACCCTGAAGCGCTGACTGTAGATGCTTTTACTGTTCCGTGGGACAATTCACTATTTCACGCCTTTCCTCCTTTCGCACTCATCTTGCGTACATTGAGAAAAATTATTAATGATAAAGCGGTTGGGGTTATGGTGGTGCCCTTTTGGCCACCACAGCCTTGGTATCCTCTTTTTACCTCGCTTTTGATCGGACCGTTATTACTTTTGAACCTAATTGTTCATTGTTATCGTCTCCTTTCAGAAACAAGGTACATCCTCTAGCCTCCCACCTTTCATTGGTGGTCGGGAAATTGTCAGGTCGGCGTTTTTAAAAAGAGGACTTTCGGAAGAGGCTGTAAATGTGATGGTTAAATCTATAACTGATTCTACACTAAAACAATACGAATTCAGCTTAAAATGTTGGTGGGAATTCGCCTTTTCAAGAAATATTGATGTTTTTAATGCAACATCAACCGAGATTATCGATTTTTTAAATTTTCAATTTAAAAAAGGTGCGAGTTATACCACTTTAAATACTGCTCGTTCCGCTATTTTTCTAAGTAATATCGATGCATAATATCAATGAAGATTTATTAATATCTCGTTTCTTGAGGCGGGTATTTAAACAAAATCCATCGAAAATTAAATATTCTTCCAGTTGGGAAGTAACTCCGGTTTTAAATTGTATCAAACAATTACACCCTTTATCTGATTTGAAGTTAAAAGAGGCTACGAAAAAATTGGCAACCCTACTTGCTCTTACAACATTTCAAAGACTTCAAACTTCAGCTTTAATTAACAATGAAAACATTGTGAAATCTGCTTCAGGAATAACAATTACAATTCCTGATCAGATTAAAACGTCAAGACCCCGAGTTTTTCAGCCAGAATTCTTTCTGCCTTAAAAAAAAACCTGGTCTCTGCGTTGCTTCTGCTGTTATTGACTATATTAAGTTAACATCTCAATTGAGAAACAGCACTAAAAGTTTGTTTATTTCGACGGTAAAGCCTTTCGGTGCAGCCTCCTCGCAGACTATAAGTCATTGGATCAGAGCTTTACTGAAGAAAGCCGGTATCGATACCAACCAGTTTTCAGCCTACAGTATACGCCATGCAGCAGTGTCTTTGGCTTTTAAACGAGGAGTGGATATATCCACTATTCGGCGAATATCTGGTTGGTCTTCTGGTTCTCAGGTTTTCTTCAAATTTTATAATAGACCTATTCAGGTTTCTAACGACGAGTTTGCGCAAGCGATATTGAGTTAATTCCTTGCGAACTGTTGAATTGTTACTTTTTCTTAATTTATGAAAGTAAATTATTTCAAGAATTATGAATTATCACTTTCACTCTAAAAATCTACATTTCTTATCATCGAGAATGAGACACGGAATATAATCGATCGATCAAACGAGCCCGCCGAAGGTGGGTGAATTTTGATAAGGATTATATATTAGACTCTCGTTCGAAGATGATAAGTTCCCTCCCTCCCTTATTTTCTCGGAGTTTTTGTTTCCCCATTATCACCTCAAATGGTCATGATAATTCATTATATTTCACACACAAAACAATATGAAGAGAGGACGGCCTCGATAGCGGGATGAGGGCTGTTATTCTCAAATTTTTTATTTAATATTGGTGCTACGCTTTAAACGTTGTGAAGTTTTCGGCATGACAAGCATGACTACATTTCTTATCATCTTCGAACAAGACACTAACATATAATCCTGATCAAACTCGTCGATCGGGATCAATTTAATCGATCAATTAAATTGACAACTCACAATTACACTTACAACTGTAATTAATAACTTAATTACTTTGTAACTGTTATGTAATTAGTTGACATAAGTAACTAGTGCAATGTAACTCAATTTCTATGTAAATTTCAAACACGTTTTTCTTAAAACTGCATTTTCGAAATTGGTGTGCAGGATTATTCAAAACCTATTAAGCCGATTGAGTTTAAACTTGGTAGTAATATTGATAATATTACGACCTCCTGCTTGACGAGAAGTGTTTCAGAGAACTTAGAAAAAAAATACTTTTTCAATCCAAATGTTACAGATATTTCGCGCAAAATGATGTTTTTTTCTGTAAATGCCATTCTCTTAAATTTACATCTTCTTCATTTTAGTTACTGCCAAATAGAAACTATACATATTCTACCTAAACAAATGTTTGAATTTTTTGCAAATCAAAGTCTACGGAAAGCTAGACTGCGTGCCGAATCGCAACTCCCGCAGCAACCTTCCTGTAACACTCTGCCCACAGCTCCGTTATTTTTATGATAAATGAATTTTAGACCATCACTTTGTACCTATACTTAAATATACCATTGAAGCATACCTATAATTTGATAAATCTAGAATAATTATTTCTTAGTTTAAAAAATCCCTCGAAAATGCTTGGTTTTTCCCGTCTAAATTGAAGTATTTTTTCAATCTTTTTTCATGACCGTCGCTCCATCTTCTAAGGCTGACTTATGAATTATTAAAATTTGTGTATACTTATTGGAGAAACCCTCTTCATACTTTATATTCAATTACAAAAACGTGTTACATCCTAGCGAATAGCCCTTCTCTCGGTTATTCCCAATATCCTCATTTGCCGCCATAAGCGTATTAAATGTATAAATCTAAGAATAAGACGCGTAACAACATTAAACGGAACTTGCGTACGTTCCGCGAGCATATTTTTGGTTTATTTTATTCAGTCGGTCCGCCTCGTGTTATGACCTCGCATTTCTTCAAGGCGTAAATATCGAACTCTCAAAAAGAAATACGAGGCACCACTCGAACGATACGAGAAGACTCTGCCTCTATCCTAAATAAGTCCCGGCCGATAATTATTTAGTATGGTGCCGACAGGAAACGAGAACTCACCGACGCTCGATCTCTTCGCGCACCCGATATAATCTTTAACATAACACAGATCATGCGCATGCTTAGGTCTCAGATACCGACCTCTATACCCCATGCGCTTTTTCGCCGAAACACGGGACAAAAGTTCCGTGCGTACCTTCCATGCGTGCAAATTCTATATAAGGAATGATCGAGATCACTTCTCCGAATCATGAATATCGCGACCAATCACGCAAAACCTTAAAGTTCCTTCTCCCACAATTTATCCCCACTTAATTTTCTCGTCAAGAAAGACTTCCTTCCTGAAGTCAGTCTTCCAACAATTTCCATCGCGTTCAGATCAAGTCTTCCAACAATTTCCATCGCGTTCAGATCTCAGTCTCGCAAAATCTTCCATCAAATTAACTTCACTTCTTAATCTTGTTCTGACAGAATTCGAAAAGTAGTACCGATATCATAGAGTTTTTGATTATTATACATCTTCGGGTTTTGACCGAAGCGTCGTATAAAAGTTTAGTCGACTCTCGCGGCCTCGAGTCCATAAAATAGTTCAAGTGCTGTTTACTATGCGTATAGAAAATAAACACTCTCAGCGCCCCAAGAGTCTGGTGCTGGTGACCGCTTTCCGAACGCTAAGCGTGGCGTCCGGCAACGAGGGCCTTATCTGCGAGCGTCGACCGATATCTTTGCGAGCGAGCGTACCTACACACCGATACACTCACAAACACAGCGGCCACGGTAGGCAACAAATTTCATTTTATGTTAATCCGATTGTTCCCCCGACTTCATAGTTATTTTCATCGTCATTTTGTCTGTATAAGTAACCTTATTCATCCGATCACTTATTTGTAATAAACCTATAGTTAAGTTTGTACAAATTTGTCGGATTATTTCTCGATACCAAGTCACTGTATGATTTCCTAATTTCAACTCATTCCAAGCACTACCCCTTTTTACCCTCATCCCGTGCTATTGCGCTTGTCGTAGGCAAAAAAGGAGGGAATCAAAAAATATATGCCCACGTCCCTTCCGGACGTGACAAACGCATCAACTGCATGAGACATCTGTAGATTCTACAGTCGGCGTTTTAGATTTACAATGATATTATATCTACGAAGTATCTATACATAGTAAATGTTGATTTTCACTCAATTGCCAAATTTGAAAATATCTTTAATGTTCGTAGTGAAGTAGCTACATTTTATACAAATTACGACAAAGGAAACCGTTCATTTTATCAAATTATTTCTTTATACTTAGTTGGGTAAAACATAAATAAAATTTATGCGATTATTTTAATTCAACTATTTCGGAGCTATTTTTTTCTGAAGGCGGTCGCCGGCTCAGCGGGCAGGAGATCCCCGTCTTCGAAAAAAGTATTCGAGCCAATTTGTCCAAACAGTTTAAAACCGCCGAACTGTGCTAGATAGCTGTCGTCTAAAAAATATTATTATATATATTATAAAATCTAAAAAATAAAATATAATATATATTATAAAAATAATTCGAGTCAAACCTATTTGTTCAAACAGTCTAAAGTCGTAACATTCCACCGCTTATGTGTAGAGCGAGTCGCTAGCGATCCTTATTGCTAGAGAATTCGACCCTTGTAGAACTTCCCGAAAACAAAAGTCGACGCACAGAAGAAATGCTAAACTTTAAATTGTTTAACCAATAAGTTTCACCACTCTTTTAGCGAGTGAGTCTTAAGCGATTCCGCCCGCTCGAGAATTTGGCCAAAATCGAATTTATTGAAGATAAATGACATCGAAAATATACAAGCTGCTCAAACCTATTTGTTAAAAAAAATAGAGCGAGTCTCTAGCGATTTCCATTGCTAGAGGATTCGATCGTCGCAGAACCTCCCGAAGACAAAAGTAAACGAAGAGAGAAATGCTGAATTATTAATTGTTTAAACAATACATTTCACGTTTTACAATACATTTTAGTGAGTGAGTCTCCAGCGATTTCCTTCGCTCGAGTATTTGACCGATATTAAATTCATCGAAGACAAACAGCATCGAAAATAAACACACTGCTCAAACCTATTTGTTTAAATAATTTAAAATCGCGTTATTTTACCGCTCGTGTCTAGAGCGGAGCATATATTTGTTAAAAAAAAATGAATCGCATACTTTACCGCTCTTCTATAGAGCGAGTCTAGCGATTTCCATTGCTAGAGGATTTGATGCTCGCAGAACCTCCCGAAGACAAAAGTCAACGGAGAGAGAAACGCTGAATTATCAATTATTTAAACAATACATTTCACATTTTACAATACAATTTTAGCGAGTGAGTCTCCAGCGATTTCCTTCGCTCGAGTATTGGCCCGATATTGAATTCATCGAAGACAAACGGCATCGAAAATAAACATACTGCTCAAACCTATTTGTTTAAACAATTTAAGATCGCGTTATTTTACCGCTCGTGTCTAGAGCGAGTCCTAGCGATTTCTATTGCTGGAGTATTCGACCTTTGTAGAACCTCCCGAAAAAAAAGTCGATGGAGGAAAGAAATGCTAAACTGTCAATTATTTAACCAATAAGTTTTACCACTCTTTTAGCGAGTGAGTCTTGAGCGATTCCGCTCGCTCGAGAATTTAGCCGAAATCAAATTTATTGAAGATAAATGACATCGAAAATATACACGCTGCTCAAACCTATTTGTTAAAAAAAAAATGAATCGCATACTTTACCGGTCTTCTATAGAGCGAGTCTCAAGCGATTTCCATTGCTAGAGGGTTCGATCCTCGCAGAACCTCCCGAAGACAAAAGTCGACGGAGAGGAGAGAAATGCTGAATGGTTTTAGCGAGTGAGTCTCCAGCGATTCCGTTCGTTCGAGAAATTGGTCGATATTGAATTCATCGACGGCAAACGGCATCAAAAATATAAATACTGCCTAAGCTTATTTGTTTAAACAATTTAAAATCGCTTTATCTTACGGCTCTTCTATAGAGCGAGTTTACGCGAGTTTACAGCAACGATACGCGTCGTTCAGAAGATGAATGTATCATAAACTCATTTGTTTAAACAATTTAATAAAATTGTTTAATGTCACTTCGTTTTGACAGAGCGCGTTATTAACGATAATGCTATCTAGAAATTCCGATCGAAATCGAATTTATGACCGTAGTGAGAAAAACGGTGGAGCTATATTGTTTAAACAATATATTATAAAATTTCACCTTTTTCGTAGAGAGAGGCTCTCTAGCAACATTGTTTGCTGAAAATGTATATAATTCTTGTTTCAGGGTGGGATTGCCAGACGCATTAATACATACATACATACATACATACGTACGTACATATATATATATATATATATATATATATATATATATATTGTGACGAGCTTCTTACCACACTTCTCAATCGATGTCAATTCCTCCCCTTACCTACTGCGTCGGCCAAAAGGAGGTAACGGGCGCAGGCCTGATCCTGAAAACTGGTCTCACGACATCGCGTTGGGCGCCAGGTATGAAATACCGCCGGTCTACAACCGACTTGTTTTTTCGCGACGCCGCGTGTACCTGGGCCATACAAACGTAGTAAGAGCGGTCGGTGAGGACTGACGGGGAAACGGCTAACTCAGCTCACCTGAGTGAGAGAATATGGTAGAGGGGCGCAGACGTGTGGAATGAAGAAAATTTTGGAACATAAGTAATAACAGACGTTTATTTTTGTAGCCCAGACTTTGCATGGCCTTACAGGCTCGCGCGCGACAATCGTGAACGCAAGACGCAAAATGACGCGGGACCAGAAAAATAGGTGAGACGTAACGCCAGAAATTACGCGACAGCTCGCAGGGCGTGACATCGCCCAAATTAACCAAAATAGTTCGTGGGGTCCGTTAGACGGGGACAACCCTCGAAAGTGACCAATAGCCTCCTCAAACGCGTGGTCCTAGGATGACTTCGAAAAAGATAGGTCTCTCCGACGACGATAGAGTACGCCCGATACTCCATACGAATCGATAATTCCGTAAGGTAGCCGGGAAGTAATAATAATGACGGAAGATAACCGGAAGATAAGAATAATTACGAGAGGTAACCGGTAAATAATAATAAGTACGACGGTAAGCGGGAAATGATAATAAATAAGCAAAGTGGTCGGAAAATCCTAATAATTGCGGGAGATAAACGAAAAATAATAATAATTGCGAGAGATAACGAAACATAATAATAAGTACAAAGGTAACCGAGAAATAATAATACTTGCGGGAGATAAGCTGAATGTAATAATAATTACGGGGTTAACCGGAAAATAACCATAATTGGGAGAGATAACCGAAGAATGAAAATAATTACCAGAGATAAACGGAATCTAATAATAATTACGAAGGATAACCGGGAAATAATAAGAATTGCGAGAGATAACCGAAAAATAATAATAATTACGAGAGATAAACGGAATATAATAATACTTGCGAGAGATAACCGAAAAATAATAACAATTGCGAGAGATAAACGGAATATAATAATAATTGCGAACAATAATGATAATGGCGAGAGATAACCGAAAAATAATGAAAATTGCGAGAGATAACCGAAAAATAATGGTAATTGCGAGAGATAACCGAAAAATAATAATAATCACGAGAGATAACGAAACATAATAATAATTACGAAGGTAACCGGAAAATAATAATACTTGCGGGAGATAAACGGAATGTAATAATAATTACGAAGGTAACCGGAAAATAATAAGAATTTCGAGAGATCACCGAAAAATAATGATAATTGCGAGAGATAATCGAAAAATAATGATAATTGCGAGAGATAACCGAAAAATAATGATAATTGCGAGAGATAACCGAAAGATAAGGATAATTTCGAGAGATAACCGAAAAATAATGATAATTGCCAGAGATAACCAAAAAATAATAATACTTGTTGGAGATAAACGGAATGTAATAATAATTACGAATGTAACCGAAAAATAATGATAATTGCGAGAGATAACCGAAAAATAATGGTAATTGCGAGAGATAACCGAAAAATAATAATAATCACGAGAGATAACGAAACATAATAATAATTACGAAGGTAACCAGAAAATAATAATACTTGCGGGAGATAAACGGAATGTAATAATAATTACGAAGGTAACCGGAAAATAATAAGAATTTCGAGAGATAACCGAAAAATAATGATAATTGCGAGAGATAACCGAAAAATAAGGATAATTTCGAGAGATAACCGAAAAATAATGATAATTGCGAGAGATAACCGAAAAATAATGATAATTGCGAGAGATACCCGAGAAATAAGAATAATTACGAGAGATGAATAGGTATTATTCGAGCGCGAGAAATATACCCCAGGGCCCTAGAACTTCTCGCTACTTCGGTGGACCTACGATCGCTCGGAAAATCGATAATGGTACGATCGACGCGAGAGACCACGCGCTAGAGAGAGACGGAGATATATAAACGTCGGCTAGCCTTGGCGCGCTAGCGTACATAATTACGCTAACCGAACACATTTTGGAAATCGAACCACTCGACTATTAATTCACGTCGCATAGAGAAATTATTTTTCAAATGAGTTGCATAGAAAAGACATACGAATCAGATAATACAGGGATAATAATACAATAACAAACACGGCTTGGACGAGGCAAAATTTGACCGAACTAAAGCGTAGGATCGTCTCTCACACATCGTTCATTTCACACACCTACACATACACGTAAAAATAAACAACGCAATACAGAAAATCATCCATATTAGATTTATATAGTTATAATTAAAACAGAACTAACATCATTATTATACAAAATGACACAACATTTAGATAACTGAATCATAACACACAACGCTCATGTATATAACTTTCTCAATCGTGATTGGTTAAAAACTGTGTATTATCATTAATACAGAAAAAAAAAAATTCTAAAGAGGACCCGAACCAGAGGGCCGAAACGTTAGAAAAATACCTTCTTATTTCCATCGCTAATCTCGGAAAACCTTCATTGGCCGGACCGAAGCCGAATCCTTAACGATCTCTTGTCACCTACACGGCCGCACACATCTTTGATTCATTTTAAAGCATAGGATTTTTACCTCCCGAGTACTTTATCCTTTAGGCGCGCCTCTAGGCGAACAAAAAAAAGAAACTATGACGGGGACTGTACCCCAAAACTCGGCAAAAAGACGACTCGGGAGCGAAAATCCCAGGCTTACCCAGAGATAGAGGATGGAGAATCGGGCTCACCGTTCTGAAGCTTCAGCCGGCACTCACTGACTTTAATTACCACTTGCCAAAAACTCGACTGGACGCGAGCTCGCCAAATTCCCGACTGCCGATTCCTCACCTCACATCCCGAGGCTCGGCGTTCCGCACCCCCCTCCTCGCCCCGCCGGAGCAAGGCTTGCCCTAGCGCGACAATGTCGTTGTCTCTCTCTCCTTTATAAAGGAATTCTTAGAATTCGCCGTCTCTTATTGCGACGATGCCGAATTTCGAACTTCGGCAACCGTGCGATTGATGCGTATGGCCTTCGAGGTCGGCCGAGACCCGGCACCACCCCGCCGATACCCGCGTGCGGATTTCCCCTCGCAGTATTTGAAGCCGGCACCGCGACCCTTCCTCCAGGCCTTCCTCTAGGACCCGGTGAGCGACGACGAACGCGGGGGAGGCCTCCCTCGCAAGGGCAGGGCGTCCCTCAAACCCCGCCGTGGGCCCAAACTTGAAGCTAAACGCCAAAAAAAGAACATCACCCGTCGTCCGCCTCTGCCCACCGCGGTCCCATCACGGAGACGCCGATTTTGACGGACCGTGACGTCCTTGATGCCGGCAGGAAGGTGCGGCTCCCAGGCCGCGTAGTCCGAGGGGCGGGAGACTCGTTGCGTTGGTCCTAAGACAGCATCCCCTCGGGCATCCCTTGACCGCAACCACTGATGTTCTGTGCTCGCCTGCTCCGATGAGGGAAAATCTGCGTGTACCCGTCTGGGTCAACGCACTGAGCGGGCAATGGCGCCCGGGCCTCCGACCTTCCCCAACGCCGATAATCTGAAGAGAGGACCTCCTTATGGGCGTACCATCTTCTCTAAGAGGGCACGGGACGCAGTCACCTCGGGCTCTCATGGTCTTCCTAAAGCTAATAATTTTATTTGAAATAAATAGAAAGAAAAAAAGGATCTTTAATCTTTTGGTGCTGCTACCACGCCTAACAGGCACTGCCACCTCGAGCACGGTGTCCCCGGCCGAAGGCCCGCGTTACGTCGCAAATATAATTGGGATTCCCTTAAGGGGGATCCCTTAAATATTGTAATAAAAAAAAAAAAAAAAAATTCGCTGGTCTTCGCCCCTTCCCTGGTCCCGAAGTGTGAGTCGGGAATCTGGCTGCCCGACAAGCCTCCAAAAGGGTCGTAAATCCGACCCACTGCTCAAAATCACTCTGCTCGAAGTGACGGGACGAAAAAGTCACGTCACAAATCCTTCACCCCCAGATGCGGCCTACTCCTTCAGAGGTCGGACGGCGCACGTCGGAAAAGCCAGAGTTGGTAGTTTGCTGACAGTGGGGCTGTTCCTTTCGTGCTTGTGTTGATCAGTGGTGACTCTCCCATCAGAGGTGACTCGAGCAGGGATCGGACGACGTTGTGGCACCAACTGAAACACCGAAGCGAGCGAGACCCGATCTCCGGAGCCCAGTTTTTCCCTCCATCCACGCATTTCGCGTTATGCCCCATCTCTGCGCAGGAACGGTAGAAAAAACAAAAAAAATCCAGAAGGGAGAGCAAGACCCAGTCTTCAACAAGGAATCTAATAAACAGGTAAATTTTAGGCGAGCGTCCCAACTAGGGTAGCGATGGATTGGAGTAAAATTTAAAACAACGTTGACGAGAGAGAAGGCTTTTGTCGAAATCCGGCACACGTCTGTTGTACCAACTTTATTAAGGTATCCGCACAGCGGAGAAACAGCAAGAAAAGAAGAAAATGACAAAGAAAAAAAAACAAATTTTACTCCTAGATTCGAGTAGGTCCAACGGGGAAACTAGCCTACAACGTGGTGAACTAACTTCACGCGTGAAATTCTCACAAAAGATCGATCCCCAACAAAAAAACGAATTAAGGCCTACGGAAAGGAAAAAGCAAAAAAAGAAATGAAAAGAAAAGAGAAAAAAATAACAAAAAAAAGAGAAAGAAAGATACAACAGCGAACTAGGGCGAGCATGGTATCATCTTGGCGCTGCCCGGCTTCCATCTACACCGGACGTGAGGTACGATCGCGTTACCATTGCTCCCCGTGCCTCGGACACTCGCTGACCGTAACTCCAAGCCAACCGCACCGCCAGCATACCCTCGGAGGCGGCTCGGGGCATACCTGCCGGGTATGGGTGGGGTCCCCGCAATCAAAGCAGCGCCCGAGGCGCGGTCCTGGCGACACTGGGTTCGGCGCGGACTTTCGGTGGCAGGGGCTCCGATCACGCGGATAGAGCGCTGGCTTGCTGGTGGGACGGAAGCTCCCTCCGGGTTACAAGCCCGAGATGTAACGCCAACTTTGGCGCTCGCCTCTGGCCTGGGAGAGTCCGACGGAGGACGAGGCTCGACCCAGGTTGAGCGGGGTGCCTCTTTTGACTCCCAGGGTTCCGTTGCGTGCTAGCGTCTCGGACTCCTGGAGTGGCCTCCACTCCAACATCGACCCCTCGCTGGAGGTGCAGAGCCTCCAAGGTTTGCACCGCGGCCTCCACCGATGGCGGTATGTCCCGCACCTCTGCCGACTTAGCCCGTCGCACGGGACCCTTTATCTCCTCGAGGATGGGGCACGTTCCGTTGGCCCGATGCGTGAGGATGCGCACCTGTCGAGCGAGGTCATCCAGGAACCCTGGCCGGAGATAGACGACCGCTGCCAGTTCGCAAGCGTAGGGTCGTATGGCATCCCATACGACTCGAGGGTCCATATCCGGCTTATCCTGCAGATCCCGGGCCAGTAGGAGCACCTCGATGGCTGACGGGGTCGGGGATGGCACGCCGGGTAATTCGTCCCGTCCGACGGGTACGAACGGGCCACGGTTTTCCGGCACAGCGTCGATCGACAAGGTTGACGAGAAGGAGAGGTCGATGGTTGACGGGGGAGTGACCTCATCGTAACCCGTATCCACGTCCATGAGGTCGGGATGGACGGTCTCTGCCGGACCTCTTCGCTCCGAATTAGCGGAGCGGGGATCCATTTTTGGTGACTCGGGTCACTCTCCTCCTAATTTTCTTTTGGGTCGTTCCTCCTACGTTACTATGCTACTTGGCCGGTGGCCCCAAGGGTTCCGTCGAGGAGGAAAAAAAATTAAACAAATTGTCTGGAAACAGAATGGCAAGCAAAGAGTGGAATAACTAGCGTGTGATATATGGTTTAAGGTGCTGTATGTGTGCTTTGCCGGTCCAAGTCCCGTTCGGATCGGCCAATTCAACCACCAGTGCCGATAACTTCCTGCGAACGATGAAAGGCCCGCTAAATTTTGGCGCTAGTTTGGCCGCAATGTGCTGGGTGGCTGAGGACAACACGTGTGAACACTTTAGAACTAACTCCCCTACTTGGAATTCGCACGCCCGACGGCGGAGATTATAGTGTGCGGCTTGGCGCTGGTGGGCCTCGTTCAGCGAATGTCGGACTGAAGCTTGGAGGGTTTTTAGGCGGCTCATTCTCTCGGCCCAACTCTGCGGGGTATTTTCCACGATTTCCGTCCCCCTAGAAGGTAACACGACGGCGGACGGTGGTGGCTCTCGCCCCATATTGAGGAAGGCGGGGCTGGATTGAAGGGAGCTGTGGTAGGAGGTATTATACGTGAACCGAAACTTGGGTAGGTGACGGTCCCACTCACGATGATCGTGCCCGAGGTAGGCGATAATCATGGTTTTGAGGGTTCGGTTGACCCGCTCGACCGGATTGGATTGTGGGTGGTATGGTGCCAGATATCCACCTGCTCGGTATGCGTTCTAATGTCGCGATTGAGGAACTCTGTACCGTTGTCGGCGAGTAGCACGCGAGGGGCTCCCCAACGGGAGACGACCGAATCGAAAAGGACTTCCGCAATCGTTTTTCCGGTTGCTTTTCGGAGCGCGGCGCATTCGACCCATTTGGTGAATAGATCTTGTATCACCAAAGCATAGGCGAATCCCGATTTGCTAGTCGGCAGATGTCCCACGATATCGGCCGCTACCGTATCCCAAGGTTGCTCGAGGATCCGTTTTCCCATTAAACCCGCCGGGGCGGTCTGGGCGACCTTGCAACGTTGGCAGGTGTTGAACGCACGCACGTATTGTACCACGCTCCGAAACATATTCGGCCAGTAATAACGTAACCCTAACCTCCGGAAGGTTTTGTCGATGCCGAGGTGCCCTGCCATGGGGGCGTCGTGGGAATCGATTAACGCTTGTTGGCGGTTTTCCCGCGGAAGTACGAGCTTCCACGCATCCAGGTCTCCGACCTCAAGCGCCGGAAGTTGGGGGGGGGGGGGGTCATATGGTGATAAAGGCGACCGTTTTCCACTTTCCAATCGGGCTGTCGGGCAGAGTTTCGCTTCACCTCCTGCACTTGTGGTTGTACCAGGGGTCGCAGATTGGAATCGCAGGCAACACCAGGGCGCAGGTACGTGATGTAACGCTCCCTTCCGGTGCACTACCTCATAATTATATTCCTGCATTTCAAGGGGCCAACGACCTAATCGCTCCGCGGGATTCTCGAGATTGTGCAACAAACGCAAGCTGGAATGGTCGGTGATAACCGTGAAATGATAGCCCTCGAAGTAGCAGCGGAATTTGCGAATGGCTTATATTATCGCGAAGCATTCCTGCTCCGTGGTGGTGTAGTTCTTTTCTGCGTCGTTCAACGACCGGCTGGCATAGGCTATGGACGTGCTCCACGTCGTCGATGGACTGGGTCAACACGGCCCCTGAACCGACGCCACGCGCGTCCGTTTGCAAGGTGAATGGACGCTCGAAGTCCGGGCAAATTAAGGTGGGGGGGGGGGGTGGTCAAACGGTGGCAGATGGCCTGAAAAGTCCTCTGTTGGACCTCTTCCCAAGCCCAGGGGCGGTTTTTCTTGAGGCGCTGAGTTAGGGCGCTGGCCGTGGTAGCAAAGCCGGGTATGAAACGGCGGTACCACGAAGCCATACCTAAGAATCGGCGCAGTTGCTTGACATTACGAGGGACCGGAAAGTTGATTACGGGAGCGATTTTTTCTCGGTCGACCTGGAGTCCCTGACGGTTAACCAGGAAGCCCAGATAGCGCACTTCCGAACAGCAAAAATCGCTCTTCTCGGGATTGATGGTAAGGCCCGCTTGGCGCATACGGCGGAGGACTTTCCGCAACCAGGTGAGGTGCTCCTCAAAGGTAGGGGTGATAATGATTATGTCATCCAGATAGACGTAGACATTTGGTTGCATTTCGGGACCGAGTAAGCGATCTAATAGTCGTTGGAACGTGGCCGGGGCGTTGGTTAGCCCGAACGGTATGCGGCGGAATTGAAAAAGGCCCATCTCGGGGACAGTGAACGCCGTGATTTCTCGGCTCCCTCGTTCGAGGGAAACCTGAAAATACGCCTGGCTTAAATCGAGAATGGTGATGTAATTGTCCCGACGTAGGCGGTCAAGAATGCTGTTCATAAGTGGGATCGGGTATGCGTCTTTCTTGGTAACCTGGTTGACTTTTCGGAAGTCCAGGCAAAACCTTAACTTCCCGTTGGGCTTCTTCACCATAACAATGGGATTGGACCAGTCGCTGTGCGATGGCTCGATAATGCTGTCGGTGAGCATCTGCCGTACGGCATCGTGTATGGCGGACTCGATGGCAGGAGAAACTGCGTAATAACGTTGTTTTATGGCAGGGTATCCACCCACATCAATTCGATGTTCGGTTAGGGACGTCGCGCCGGGTTTCTCGGGTGCTGCCGGGACTTCTTCCGCTACGACTCGCTCGAAGAGTCTCAACTGGTCCGTATTCAACTCCCGGAGTACACGGCACAGAGTTGACCGGACCGACGCCCCGTTGAACTTCAAAGGTGTAAATGTGGACCGGTCGGTATTTACTAAACTATCGAGCTTCCTCAAAATCAACCACCATTCGAGCCGCTGGCAGAAAATCCAGGCCTAGGATACAGGGAAGGACTACCGCTGGCAGGAGGTACGCGGTAAAGGGGAAAGAAACACCGTGGATAGAAATTTTGGGACTGACCGTCTCGTAGGCGACGGCCTTCTGACCCCCGCCATCTCCACTCCCCGGCATTGGGTGGTCTGGCGCGGAACCTTCAGATCGTACATCCATTGAATCGCCATAGGTCCTAGAAAGGTCCGACTGGAACCGGAATCTACCAGGGCCCGTACACGCCAACCTCGCACGGTAAAAGTTATGAAGAAGGCCGTGGCACTCTCTTCCGTTTGCAGGTGACCACAACACAGAGGTCCCGTCGTGTCACTGGTCGGGAAATCCGTTTTCCTAAAGTAGTTGTGGGGGGCGGGCGTCTCGCGGATATCAAGCTGGGACCCCGCCCTTAGCGGTTTCCCGAACAGGTATAATTGGTGGTTTTGTATCCGGCCTTGCCACAACGGTAGCAGAAGGTACTGCGCGGCTCGGGGCAAGCGTTAAATCGGTGGCCAGCCTTGTGGCAATTCCAACACACGGTTGGTCCTCGCACGGGACCTCTTCGCGGGGCGAAGTCTCTCGTTTCCGCGGGGGTTCCGTTATCCCGGAACAGGTTTAAAGCGTGAAGGTTGGCCCATAACTCCTTCATGGGCAGAGGACTCTCGGTAACGGCGGATGTTTGCGGCGTCGCTCTACGGGGGTTGTTCGCCCTCCAAGGAGCTCGAGTCTGCTGCATCGAGTTCAGAGGGGATAGTCCGGTATGGGGCCGGTTGGCCTCGTGGTCCGAAGAAGGACTTCCCATGTCACCTAGGGCTGAGTGCTCGTCGATCTCTTCGAGGCCGGTTTCAATAGCCGAATAGAGATTCCGTCTAATCGGGGGCAGCGAAGGGGATGGTTGCTGCTTCCCTTTGTACGCTAACTCGGGACACAGCGATTGATCGGTGGAAGGGGGACCCCGATAGGAGCGCGCCAGTTGGTAGTTTTTCTCGATTCGGGACGCGATATGCTCCAGCGAATCGAAGTCGAACAAGTCGTCCCGATGGGTAGCGATTTGAAGCTTAGGTAGCATATTGCGGTGGGCATACTGGATTTGTTCCGCTTCGCCCCAACGGGGCTGAAGGCGACCGAATAACCCGCGCAAACATGTCAGGTAAGTTGGCTACAGGCTCCTCAGTGCCCTGGGTACGGCGCATGATTTCCTCTCGCAACGCGTACTGATAGTCCGGGTCCCCGAAACGTCGCTGGCAAGCCGACCGGAATTGCTCCCAGGTCGTCCAGCTCTCGCGATCGTTTCGGAACCACTGAAGGGCAATTCCCGTAAGAAATAATGGGAGGCAGCGGATGAGGTCATCGTCCGCTACCGGGATGATGGCCCTACCCTCGGCCACGCGCGTGCGAAATGTATCAACATCGTCACCCCTCTTACCTGAGAACGAGATGTTCCATTTCCGCATGATGTGCAGGACTGAAGACGCCGGGGCATGACCGCGGTTCCCTTCCGAATGGCCCCTCGAGACAGGTCCCGAGGCGGGCCTTGGCGGTGGCTGGGACCAATGCTGCACCTGTCTCGAAGGTGGGTATGGATCCCTAGCGAAGGGTTGATCTGCCCCGATCGACGAAGGATCGAAAGGGTTGGACCCCGGGTCTCCCAGGTGCCGCCGCCCTATGGGACCCATCACCCTTCTCAATCCGAGGCAAGGGGATGTATTGATGGGACCGCGAGGTGGCTAAACCGAGGTTTCCGGTTCGACCGTAGGGGCCATACCTGGTACTTGCTCCGTCCGGATCGTACAGGCCAGTAAGGTGTCCGTCCCATGGTAACTCATTGGTCCCCAAACCGGAGTCCCACCCTAATGCTCCGGGCGGGGCCGTTGAGCCGCTCGCCAGGCCGGGCGGAACGCCACCCGGGGGCGCGGGGTTGTCCCCCGCGCTGGTCAAGCCGGCTGGGGGCACCGACAAAGCCGGTCCATTGGACTGATCAGGCGGACCACTCGCGGCGGTATCGTCCATGCCTCGAATCACTCGCGCCCCAACTGTCAGATTTTAATTCGGGACGGTTCTATGGCGGAGTGGTGTCCCGCAAATACGTGCGGTCCCGGAGATAAACGGAATGTAATAATAATTACGAATGTAACCGAAAAATAATGATAATTGCGAGAGATAACCGAAAAATAATGGTAATTGCGAGAGATAACCGAAAAATAATAATAATCACGAGAGATAACGAAACATAATAATAATTACGAAGGTAACCGGAAAATAATAATAATTGCGAGATTTTATTTTAACTAATTAAACTGAGGGAACCGAAATTTCAATTAAGCCAGGCAATTTAGGCAATTGCACTGGGACAGGAATTCGGGAGCCCTAATCCCGAGTGGATTTGGGGTGATATGCGAAGGTGATAAGACTCGAAAGGACGGGGCTTAGATGACGGAACGCAGTTCACGGAGTACGAGCATACTCTAAAGTAGAAATGGATGAAAATACTCGGAAGTAGTTACAGGGAACCGAAGGTAACCGAATGTCCGAAGGTAAGTATAGGTAACGGAAGGTAACCGAATGCTTAAAAGTAGTCGAAAGTAAACGAATGGAACCCGAAGAACCAAAAAAATACTCGAAGGTAGTAAACGGTAACAGAAGATATGAAAACACGAGAGCTAAGGTACTGGAGAGTTAATGCTGGGTCGCAACGAAATCTGGATTGCTTCGACTCGTCGTTACGGCGGATCGTCGGAGACTGACTTCCCAGGCCTCACTCTCCTAGGTTCTGACCCAGGGATACTGAAGACGGCTCCGAGTGGGGGAAAAGGACCTTGATCGGTTGTCTCGACCCGTGTTCAAAAAAAAATGTTGGGGATTTGGTAGTCCGATTCAAACTACCTCGCGAGCTATTCGAGGGCGAACTCGAACGACGCTGAAAAACGGGTTGTTATTCTTACTGGATGTGACGAAGGAAGGTTCGCAACAGGCGACTTGACGCGAGGCAACATCGGCTGATCAAAACATTGTTTTTCCTCGCCGAGGCGATAATCCGCGCTGAATAGGATTGAGGTTAGGGACAATAGGTTCGAGATAAATACCCACAGAGACGGAATCGAGAGTCGCTAGTCGTACGCACAAGAACTTCCTTGTTGTGGGTTTTTGCTACCGGCCTAAGCGTGGATCCAACAAAAAAAAATGCACTCGACATTCATAACAAAGGATTATCCGATAATTTGTTTTCTTCTATAATGGGAAAGATAAGAACTCGCGCCAACTACGGCTTAAGCTACTTTATAAAAAGAGGTAATTTCTACTAACCGGAGTCGAAGAAGAAACCTAAGAAAAAAAAGGCCTCGGCTTACCTAGGCAAGAAACGGTGACAACAACACGCACGCCAAATTCCAACAAAGCCTTCCATTGCCTAAGAACTAAAGGCACATTCAAAAGAAATAGCGAATTACGGTGGTAAACACACGTTCGATAATCCGAGGAAGGTTCCGAAATTTTCATCATTCGGGCCCCACGTTGGGCGCCATTTTGCGACGAGCTTTCTACCACACTTCTCAATCGATGTCAATTCCTCCCCTTACCTACTGCGTCGGCCAAAAGGAGGTAACGGGCGCAGGCCCGATCCCGAAAACTGGTCTCACGACATCGCGTTGGACGCCAGGTATGAAATACCGCCGGTCTACAACCGACTTGATTTTTCGCAACGCCGCGAGTACCAGGGCCATGCAAACGCAGTAAGAGGGGCGGTGAGAACTGAGGGAGAAATGGCTAACTCAGCTCACCTGAGTGAGAGAATATGGTAGAGGGGCGCAGACGTGTGGAATGAAGAAAATTTTGGAACATAAGTAATAACAGACGTTTATTTTAGTAGCCCAGACTTTACATGGCCTTACAGGCTCGCGCGCGACAATCGTGAACGCAAGACGCAAAATGACGCGGGACCAGAAAAATAGGTGAGACGTAACGCCAGGAATTACGCGACAGCTCGCAGGGCATGACATCGCCCAAATTAACCAAAATAGTTCGCGGGGTCCGTTAGACGGGGACAACCCGCGAAAGTGACCAATAGCCTCCTCAAACGCGTGGTCTTAGGATGACTCCGAAAAAGATAGGTCTCTCCGACGACGATAGGGTACGCCCAATACTCGATACGAATCGATAATTAGCCGAGTAGTAGCCGGGAAGTAATAATAATGACGGAAGGTAACCGGAAGATAAGAATAATTACGAGAGGTAACCGGGAAATGATAATAAATAAGCAAAGTGGTCGGAAAATCCTAATAATTGCGGGAGAAAAACGAAAAATAATAATAATTGCGAGAGATAGCGAAACATAATAATAAGTACGATAAGGTAACCGAAAAATAATAATACTTGCGGGAGATAAACGGAATGTAATAATAACTACGGGGGGACTTCCATTTCTGGTGTGAATGAGAATGAACGTGTGTGCGACGGGGAGGAAAGGAAAGGAAAAAAAACAGTGAGGAAGGTAGCGGAAAATAGTGGAAGCGCGAGGAACAGGGAAAGGGAAGGAAGGGAGCGTGGGAGAGACGAAAAAACACAGTGATAAGGGGAAAGTACGTGTAAAGAGGTAACGAGCGGAAAACAGGTGAGTGTGAGGTTAGGAACGGTAGACCGGCGAGGGGGAACGAGGTAAGGAAAACGAGAGGGGAAGGTGTAAGCGCGAGGCGAAGGAAGAGCAGCAGCGACAGAGGACGGAAGTGATAAGAAGTAGAAGGAGAAAGGGATAAGGAGAACGGGTGGGTAAAACAGAGGTGGTGTGAGACGCGGCAGGTAAAAGGCGAAGGAAGAGATGTGCGACGAAAGAAAGGGGAGGGAGGGGAGCAGCGAGGTACACAGACTCGGCGAGGCACGCGGACCCGTTGAGGCGCAAGGGCCAGGGGAGATGGAGAGAGAGGAGGAGGAAGTGGCGAGAAGGAGGGGGAGAAAGACGAACGCGGAACGGCTACGGCTGGAAAGAAGTGAGAGCGTAGGGGAAATTAGCGAGTTATGGAAGAGGAAGAGAGAGCAGATGGAGGATAAAGGGCAGGAGGGAAAAGTGGCCTTCCAGAAGAGCAGGAAGGTGCTGAGGTCGCCGGCGGGAGGGAGACAGGAGGGGGGAAGATTAGAGGAGTTAATAGAGGCAATGAGGAGAGAGATACAGAGGGGACTGGAGGAGGTAAAGGGGCAAGGGAAGAAAGTGGAAAACGAATTAGGGAGGGTGAGAGGAGAGATGAAACTGGCAGAGGAAAGATGGAGAAAGGAAAAGGAGGGAATGGAAAACAGAATAAGGGAAGTAGAAGGAAAAATGGAAAAAATAGGGGAACAAGGGAGGGAGATTGTAAGGATTGGAGAAAGACTGCGTGAAATGAAGTGCGCGGAAGAGAGAAGGAAGGGGGGTGAGGGTGAGGGCGACGAAGCGAGGGGAGAGAGAGGGGAGGGACTGGTGGAGAGAAGGTTAGAGGAAATGGAGAGGAAGATGGAGCGGAAGGAAACGGAGGAACTTCATAATAAGGGGGGCTAGAAGGGAGGGAACGATAAAACAAACGGTAGAAAAGGTTTTGGAGAGAATAGGAGCGACGGGAAGAGTGGAGGGGGCGAGGGAGATTAAAAAAGGGCAAAATGGAGGGAAAGATATAATGATAAAGGTAAGAATGGAGGAAATAGAGAAAAAAGAAGTGATGAGGAGGAAAAAGGAGCTGAGGGGGAGGAAAGAAAGAATTGAGGACGATTTAACGTGGAAGGAAAGGAGAATGCAGTGGAAGTTGAAAAGAATAGGAGAGGAAGAGCGATGAAGGGGGAAAAGGGTGAGGGTGGGGTATGAGAAGGTGATAATAGAGGGCGAAGTGTGGTATTGGGATGAGAAAGAGGAAGTATTGAGAGACTGGAGGGGACAGAAAAGGGGGACAGGAAGAGCAGAGAAGAGGAGGCAAGCGGAAAGAGAGGGGGAAGGGACCAGGAGGGGATCAAAAAACGATCAGAGAGGACGGAGAAAAAGGGCGAGAAAAAGAAAGGAAAGGAAGAAGAATGGGGGAGGTGGAAAATAGCGTTTTGGAATGTGGCGGGTCTTACGAATAAGGATAAGGATTTTTGGAAGGGATTGGAGGATTGGGAAGTGGTAGTGATGGTGGAGACGTGGGTGGAAGAAAAAGGATGGGACAGAATAAGGGAAAGATTGCCGAGGGGGTACACATGGATGGCACAGTGGGCGTTGAAAAGAACTAGAAAGGGGAGAGCAATGGGAGGGATGGCGATAGGGGTGAGGGGGGAGATGAAAGCGCAAAGAAAAGGTGGCAGGGGGGAGGAAAAGAGGATGATGACGGTGGAGTTGGAAGAGGGGGAGAATAGATGGGCAATAATCGGGGTGTACATAAACGGAGATATGGAAAGGAAAACGGAGAGGCTAAAAGAATGGATTGAGCGGCAGGAGGGAAGGAGGGTAATAATTTGAGGGGATTTTAACGCACGGACGGGAGCGGAAGGGGGAGGAGGACGGGCAGAGAGGGCGGAGAGGGAGGAGGGAAGGAGGTCGAAAGACGGAAAGGTAAACGCGGAAGGAAGGAAGCTGATAAAGGTGCTAGAGGAAACGGGGTGGGAGATTTTGAACGGGAACATAGAGGGGGATGAAGAGGGAGAATTCACATATACAGGGGGAAGGGGGGAGATGGTCATCGACTATGCATTAGGGGACAGGAAAACAAGGGAAGCGGTGGAGAGGATGTGGATAGGGGACAATGTGGAGTAGGATCACCACCCGATAGTGGTGACGATTAAAAAAGGGAAAAGGGAAAGAAAGAGTCAGAGCAAAGGTGAAAGAACGGTAGGAAGTGGCAAATGGACGGAAAGAATGAAGGAGGGGTACAGAAGAAGACTGGAGGAAGTGGAATTAGAGGGAGGGGACATGCAAGGGTTGGCCAAGGAGATAGAGGGGAAAATGAAGGAGGCGATGAAGGTGAGCGAGGAGGGTGATGGTAGGGCGAGAAGAATGACAAGGGAAGGATGGTGGGACGAGGAAAGTAGAAAGAAGAAGCGGGAGATGAGGGAGGAACTAAAGAAATGGAGGAAAGGAAGAAGCACGACGGAACGGTACAAGGGGAAGAAAAGGGAGTACAATAAGATGTGTGAGAGGAAAAAGGAGGAAGAACGAGAAAGGCGAATTAGGGAGGTAGCGGAAGCGAAGACGGAAGAGGAAGTGTGGAAGATAGTCAACAGGGGAAGAAAGAGGAGGATGGAATAAAGGCGCTAGAGTGGAAGGAATACTTCAGGGGGCTGCTAGGTGGAACACATAGAAGAGGGGAAGGGGGAGCAAGAAGGGAACGAAGAGGAGATATGGAGGAGGGTTTAAGGAAAGAGGCAATAAGGATAGCGATTCAGAAAATAAAAGAGGGAAAGGCGATGGGGGGGAGACGAAATGCCGAACGGAGCGTGGAAGTGGGGAGGAGAGAAGGCGATTGACTGGGCTTGGGAGATCTGCAGGAGGGTGTAGGAAGGGAAGGGTTGGCCAGAGGGATGGAAGGAGGGAATTTTAGTTCCAATTATAAAAAAAGGGAAGGGCGAGAGAGTGGGAGAATACAGGGGGGTGACGCTGATGCCGTCGCTGTACAAGGTGTACGCGACGGTGGTAGCAAAAAGGCTGGAAGAGGAGACGGAGAGAGTCGGAGCGGTGCCGCAGAACCAAACGGGACTCAGAGCAGGGATGGGAACGATAGACAATATATATATATTGAACTATTTGATAGGGAAGCAGGTGGCGAAGAGGAGAGGAAAGCTCATAGCAGCTTTCATGATCTGAGAGCAGCATTTGACTCGGTAGATCGCGGAGAATTAACAAAGGCAATGGAGGAGAGAGGTATAAGGAAAGGATTAAGGGAGAGAGTAAAAGAAATATATGGGGTGACGAGGAGTAGGGTAAAGGCAGGGGGGAGACGGGAGAGGTGTTTTGGATGGAGAAGGGGGTAAGACAGGAATGCCCTTTAAGCCCGGCGGTGTTTAACATAATCACGGCAGACCTGGAAGAGGAGTTAAGAAAAGGGGAATGGGGAGAAATTAAAATAGGGAGAGGAAAAATATTCTCGCTGGCATACGGGGACGATGTGGTGGTGATGGCGGAGAGGGAGGAAGACATGGAGAGTATGATCAGGAGGCTGGAGAGGTACTTTGAAAGGGAGAAGCTGGAAGTAAACGTGGGAAAGACGAAGGTGATGAGGTTTAGGAAAGGAGGGGGGAGGTTTAAAAAGAAGACGTGGAAATGGGGCGAGGAAGAGATAGAGGAAGTGAAGGAATTCAAATACCTGGGATATTTAAGAGGAATGGGGAGCAAGGGGCACAGGTGAAAGAGAGAATACAGAAGGCGGGGACTGTAATGAGACAAGTGTGGGGAATAGGGAAGAGGGATTTCGGGAAGGATGTGGGAAGGAGGATGTGGCTATTTGACACGCTGGTGTGGACGGTGCTGGGGTATGGGGCGGAGATTTGGGGGTGGGAGGAGAGGGAGGCAATGGAGGCAGTGCAGGAAAGATATATAAGATGGGTGCTGGGGTTAGACTGGAGGACACCAGGATATATGGTAAGAGAGGAAATGAAAAGGGAAAAAATAAGAACGCGGACAGCCAGAAGAGCTTGGAGATATGAGGAAAAGTTAGAGAAGGGGGGAGGAAGTGAGTGGGCGAGGAAATGCTGGGAGGAAATAAGGGAGAGGGAGAGGAGGGGGGAACCAGGAAGGTCAGCGTGGGAGAGGGGGAGGGATGAATGCACGAAAAAAGGGAGACGGAGGGGAGAGGCGGAATAAGAACAAGAAGGGGAGGGGTACGGGAGAATAGAGGCGGAGGACAGAGAAGAACAGGAAAGGGACAGGTGGGAAAGGACAAGGGGATCGAGGTTTAATGGATGGTACAAATAGGTAGCAACAGGTGAACCAGGGGATTTAAAGAGAGGGTGGGGAGAGGAAAGGTACAGGAGGGTAGCGAGGTTTAGGTTAGGGAACGAAATGAGAGAGGGGCGATATTGGGAGACGGAGGAAGAGAGAAAATGTAAGATGTGTGGGGAGGAGGGTGAATCATGGGAACATGTAATAGACAGGTGCGGAGGAGGAGAAGGGGAGGAAAGGGGGATAGGAGAAAGGGTAAGGAAAAATTCTGGATGAAGGAGGAGGGGGAGAGGAATGGATGAAAAGGTTGCAGGAAAGGAGAAAGGAGAGGGAAGAGAAGAGTTATGAGAGAGGAGGAGAGGTAGAGTCGGTATGAGACAGGAATAGAGTGAAAGGGGGAAACGGAAGTAGGGCAGCGAGGAGAGGAGCGAGCAGAGTAGGTTTAAGTAGAATTAAGGAGGAAAAAATAAGAGAAGAGCAGCGGTGCGAGCGAAGGAGAGCGAGGAGCTGGCGGAATAGGATTAAGGATAGGTTAAGATAGAGTGTAAATAGTAGGGAATAGAAGTGTAAGCGGCGGAATTGTAAAAAGGAGGAGGACGAGACGGAGGTCCAGATGTAACCCTAAGGGGACGCAATAAACCATTACATACATACATAATAATTACGGGGTTAGCCGGAAAATAACCATAATTGGGAGAGATAACCGAAGAATAAAAATAATTACCAGAGGAAAACGGAATCTAATAATAATTACGAAGGATAACCGGGAAATAATAAGAATTGCGAGAGATAACCGAAAAATAATGATAATTACGAGAGATAAACGGAATATAATAATACTTGCGAGAGATAACCGAAAAATAATAACAATTGCGAGAGATAAACGGAATACAATAATAATTACGAAGGTAATCGGAAAATAATAATACTTGCGGGAGATAAACGGAATGTAATAATAATTACGAAGGTAACCGGAAAATAATAAGAATTTCTAAAGATCACCGAAAAATAATAATTGCGAGAGATAACCGAAAAATAATGATAATTGCGAGAGATAACCGAAAAGTAATGATAATTGCGAGATATAGCCGAAAAATAATGATAATTGCGAGAGATAACCGAAAAATAATGATAATTGCGAGAGATAACCGAAAAATAATGGTAATTGCGACAGATAACCGAAAAATAATAATAATCACGAAAGGTAACGAAACATAATAATAATTACGAAGGTAACCGGAAAATAATAATACTTGCGGGAGATACACGGAATGTAATAATAACTACGAAGGTAACCGGAAAATAATAAGAATTTCGAGAGATAACCGAAAAATAATGATAATTGCGAGAGATAACCGAAAAAGAAGGATAATTTCGAGAGATAACCGAAAAATAATGATTATTGCGAGAGATAACCGAAAAATAATGATAATTGCGAGAGATAACCGAAAAATAATGATAATTGCGAGAGATAACCGAGGAATACGAATAATTACGAGAGATGAACAGGTATTATTCAAGCGCGAGATATTACCCCAGGGCCCTAGAACATCTCGCTACTTCGGTGGACCTACGATCGCTCGGAAAATCGATAATGGTACGATCGACGCGAGAGACCACGCGCTAGAGAGAGACGGAGATATATAAACCTCGGCTAGCCTTGGCGCGCTAGCGCACATAATTACGCTAACCGAACACATTTTGGAAATCGAACCACTTGAATATTGATTCACGTCGCATAGGGAAATTATTATTGAAATGAGTTGCATAGAAAAGACATAGGAATCAGATACAGGGTTAATAATACGATAACAAACACGGCTTGGACGAGTCAAAATTTGACCGAACTAAAGCGTAGGATTTTTACCTCCCGAGTACTTTATCCTTTAGGCGTGCCGCCAGGCAAACAAAAAAAAAGAAACTATGACGGGGACTGTACCCCAAAACTCGCAAAGACGACTCGGGAGCGAAAATCTCAGGCTTACCCAGAGACAGAGGACGGAGAATCGGGCTCACCGTTCTGAAGCTTCAGCCGGCACTCACTGACTTTAATTACCACTTGCCAAAAACTCGACTGGACGCGAGCTCGCCATATTCCCGACTGCCGATTCCTCACCTCACATCCCGAGGCTCGGCGTTCCGCACCCCCCCCCCCCCCCCCCGCTTCGCCGGAGCAAGGCTTGCCATAGCGCGATAATGGCGTTGTCTCTCTCTCCTTTATAAAGGAATTCTTAGAATTCGCCGTCTCTTATCGCGACGATGCCGAATTTCGAATTTCGGCGACCGTGCGATTGACGCGTATGGCCTTCGAGGTCGGCCGAGACCCGGCACCACCCCGCCGATACCCGCGTGCGGATTTCCCCTCGCAGTATTTGAAGCCGGCACCGCGAATGCCTTCCTCCAGGACCCGGTAAGGGACGACCAACGAGGGGGAGGCCTCCCTCGCAAGGGCAGGGCGTCCCTCAAACCCCGCGGTGGGTCCACACTTGACGCTAAACGCCAAAAAAAAGAACATCACCCGTCGTCCGCCTCCGCCCACCGCGGTCCCATCACGGAGGCGCCGATTTTGACGGACCGCGACGTCCTTAATGCCGGCAGGAAGGACGTCCGTCTCCGTCATCAAATGGGAAGCATTAGAAAATAAGCGATCGATTTTCAAAATTAACGCTCGAATCCGCCATGTTGGACGATCGAAAAGGGCAGAAGAGTAGACGAAAGGCCACGAAGTCGTAGCCGACGTCAAGAAGGTTCCGCAAAACAGCAGCGTTTGACAAATGCCAGCGCCCATGATCTGACGTTTAGCGAATCATTCGCTACGTTGCCTGTCAACCTATTCGGCCCGAGAATCGTGACACACGATTTGACGTTTCACCTATCGTCTGCTATCGCTCGGCGTATTGCGTGCCAAAGCGTGAAGCGCGCCGCAATTAATGACATTTACGAATTTTGCCGCGATTATCCATCGAGAGCGCCTGTTCTTATTGCTTCCTTAAAAAAAATCAATACGTAAGTTTTTATTAACAAACTCTCAATAACTTGACGCTACATTTTCGAGAATTGGATGTTTTCGGGATTGCATTTCTCATTCGACCACTCCGTTCAGTATCATAGTCGGATTGATCTCGAAAAATACATTTTTCTGTACGAATATCATCTCAAAGTGTGTTCGAGCTGTGTTAGGAAACATGAGGAGAAGCTTTCCATTTCCTCATTAGGGGAGACGACATCAGTCGGTTCCGGCAGACGAAAATCGATACCACGTTTTTTTAGGATTGAAAATAGATGAGTAGATCTTCAGCACCGCCTGAGATACAATTTTTCACGTACCGATACGGGTTGATTCTGGAAATCACAAAGCGTTGCGACTCTGTTTGGGGTTTCTCTTAAGGGGTAACACCACTCGAGCGGCAGAAAATTAGGCCTAACTTTGACAATTTATTTTGGCAGTATGAAAAAAGGAATAGGATTTCTTATGAGAGGGTTTTGTAAATTTGGGTTTTGTAATTTTCATACAAAATAGCGACGACAGAGCCAATCTTGAAAAACTTGTTTTTCAAACTGAAAGGCCGGAATACGCGAACCCTTTGCATGAAGCGAGTTGAATTTTGATCGCAGCTTCATAATTACATTTTCTATGGGCGTACGTAGCCGTTTTTTTAAATTAAATGTAAACTTTTTTCTTATAAACAATTTATCGCTTATCTTTTGGGCAAAAAATCGATTTATTTCTTTCAATGTCCGCCATTTTTTAAAAATTTGTTCGAAAGATCGCTATGTCGTCCCATAGAGAATGAAATTGGGAAGCTACTATCAACATTCCAAACCGATCCGTTGCCAAGGTGTTCGAGTTCTCCGTTCTCCCAGTTTAAAAAAACTTGTTTTTCAAGATGGGCTCTGTCGCTGCCATTTTGCATGAAAATTATAATACATCTTTTTTTTCGTGAGTATGTGTTAAATAAACCCTCTCAAAAGAAATCCTATCCTTTTGTCAAACTCCCAAAACAAATTGTCAAAGTTAGGACTTATTTTCTGCCGCTAGAGTGGTATTACCCCTTTAGAACATTAGAACACCAGCGTTATGTAAAAGGGTCAACATTTGTGCTACTTCATAATAAGATGTTATTTATTTATTCATTTCACCTGTGATCAGAGCAAATGGGCAATTCATGCGGTGCTGCAAGCTGCAGGTAGGACGCATTGTTTACGTAATAAAGATGGAATCAACATAGCCCTTGACGTTTCCGCTCAACTTCCAATGTTGTTCGACCATCCCCGTAATGGCATTTGTCGATTTCATCGAGTCAAGGATTCCGGAGACGGGCAAATTGACCTGCAACTCGAGCGTCTAACAACTTCTATAAACCAAGCAAAGATTAAATCGATGCTTTGAATCCTTTTCGGAGCATCTATCGGACATTCCTAAAATGCTCCATTCAAAATGGTTTTCGATGTCATATTATCTTCGGCCAGAGCTAGTGGGCAATTCAGGGACTGCTGCGAACTGCGGGTATGACGCATTGTTTACTCGATAAAGATGAAATCAACATTGCCCTTAACGTTTCCGTGCAACTGTCAACGTCGTTTGACCGTCCTCATAATGGCGTTTGTCGATTTCATCTTCGATCGATTCAACGATTCCGGGGACGGGCAAGGTGCGTCATTGACCCGTAGTTCGAGCGTCTAACAGCTGCTATACAAACCAAGCGAAGATGAAATCGATGCTTCGAATGCTTTTCGGAGCATCTATGGAACATTCCTGAAATGACCCAATGAAAATTGTGCTCGATTTCATTTTACTTCTGGTCAGACCTAGTGGACAATTCAGGCACTGTTGCAAGCTGCGCGTACGACGAATTGATTGCGTAATAAAGATGAAATCGGCATTGCCTTTGACGTTTCCGCGCAACTTCGAACCCCGTTCGACCGTCCCCGCAATGGCAGTTGTCGATTTAATCTTCGATGAAGTCAATGATTGCGGAGGCGGGCAAGGTGCGTCATTAAGCCGCAGCTCCAGTGACTAACAGCTGGTACAAACCAAGCAAAGATGAAATCGATGCTTTGAATGCTTTTCGGAGTATATATTGGACATTCCTGAAATTATCCATTGAAAATGGTTCTCGATTTCATCTTATTTTCGGTCAGAGCTAGTGGACAATTCGGGCACCTCTGCGAGCTGCGGGTACGACGCATTGGTTACGTAATAAAGATGAAATCGACATTGCCTTGGACGTTTCTGCGCAACTGTAAACGTCGTTCGACTGTCCTTGTAATGGCATTTGTCGATTTCATCTTCGATCGAGTCAACGATTCCGGAGACGGGCAAGGTGCAGCATTGACACGCAGCTTGAGCGACTGACAGCTTGTACAAACCAAGCAAAGATGAAATCGATGCTTTGAATGCTTTTTGGAGCATCTACCGGATATTCCTGAAATGATCCATTACACATGGTTTTCGATTTCATCTTATTTTCGGTCAGAACTAGTGGACAATCCGGGCACTTCTGCGAGCTGCGGGTACGACGCATTGGTTGGGTAATAAAGATGAAATCGACATTGCCTTGGACGTTTTCGCGCAACTGTAAACGTCGTTCGACTGTCCTTGTAATGGCATTTGTCGATTTCATCTTCGATCGAGTCAACGATTCCGGAGACGGGCAAGGTGCGGCATTGAACCGCAGCTCGAGCGTCTAACAGCTGGTACAAACCAAGCAAAGATGAAATCGATGCTTTGAATCCTTTTCGGAGCATCTATCGGACATTCCTGAAATGATCCATTCAAAATGGTTTTCGATTTCATCTTATTTCCGGCCAGAGTTAACGGACAATCCAGGCACTGCTGCAAGCTACGCGTACAACGCATTGGTTACGTAATGACGATGAAATCAACATTGCCTTTGACATTTCCGCGCAACTTCTAACCCCGTTCGACCATCCCCGAATTGGCATTTGTCGATTTCATCTTCGATCTAGTCAACCATTCCGGAGACGGGCATGGTACGTCATTGACCCGCAGCTCGAGCGTCCAACAGCTGGTACAGACCAAGTTAAGATGAAATCGATGCTTTCAATGCTTTTCGGAGCATCTATTGGACATTCCTGAGATTATACATTGAAAATGGTTCTTGATTTCATCGTATCGCGTCAAATCGATTACAACGCGCAAAAGGATGCAAGGTACGCGTTGTAATCGATTTCATATTTATTGCATAAACAAAGATCCTGTTGTGGTACTGGCGGCGTGCGGCACCGTAGGGCTCGCCCGCTCATTATCTTTGGGATGAGAGGAAATCGAGGAAGAATTTAGGGGATTTATTCCAGGGATGCCCAACATGCAAAAGGATGCATTGTTCTACAATTGCAGGATAAGATTCTTGTAACGGACCGGTGTAGAACGTGAAAAAATAAACATAATAATTACATCCAGCGCAGCGAGATTGCGCGCAAAAGTTACCCTCTCTCTAGTCTCTCGCGCGCCCATCAAACAATCATAGAAGCGCGTGTTCGTGAGCGAGCGACGCTCGGACATCTTCGGAAAGACCCGAGCGCCGACGAAGTTTCCCGACCGGGCCTTCGGCAGCTACACCAATGCATGGACGCTGAGCACGTTCATGTGCGGCCAAGCCAAAACGAAGGCTTCGAGGGAAAAAGCAATCTGAGCACGACTCGCGCGTCACGTCACCCGACGACACGCGCGAGGCTTTTAGATTATTTACGCGATACATTTACAAAAAAATGTATCGCGCACTCCGATCGCTTATTTTTTTAGTTTATAGGTTAATTTAAATATAATAATAAATCTAAATTAAAACTTATTTATCGTCTAAACAATTGTTTCTGCTTTACTCACACCCGTCCTTATGCTAAATAAATTATAATTCATAAAAGTAAGCGGAAATATATTTATATTCGTATTATTATAATCATTATCATACTTTCATCAAGCGATAAAGCATTATCCCCAAAAACAAGCTAATCATTCATCCGGCCGCGAATCGTCAGTACCAGAAAGTGCACATATTCTAAATGCGATGAGATTGTCCCGTTGGTAGCGTTCCTGGCTTCGGCCCGCAAGCGCGGGATCGTTCCCCGCGCTCAGTATTTTTTTTTAACTTTATTTTTACTATTGATTCTTATTTGATTAGTTATTTTTATTAGTTATCATTATTATTTTAATTAATTCTCTTTTAGTGTCGAAAAATTTTTCGCGCACTCAACCGCTTATTTTATTAGTTTGTACGTTAATTTAAATGTAATAATAAATCTAAATTACAACTTCGGCAGCTACACCAATACATGGACGCTGAGCACGTTCATGCGCGGCCAACCCGAAACGAAGGCTCGAGGGAAAAAGCAATCTGAGCACGACTCGCGCGTGACGTCAGCGGACGGCACGAGCGAGGCTTTCAGATGATTTCAATGCTTATTTAGCTCTTGATTCTCTGCGTTATTAATGTATACAAAAAAATGTATCGCACACTCTGATCGCTTATTTTTTTAGTTTATACATTAATTTAAATATAATAATAAATCTAAATTACAACTTATTTATCTTCTAAAATATTGTTTACGCTTTACTCACACCCTTCCTTATGCCAAATAAATTATAATTCATAAAAGTAAGCGTAAATATATTTATATTTGTATTATTATATTAATTCTCATAGCTCTCATATGAAAACTCTCATATGAAACTCTCATATGAAAAACACCAAAAAAATCTTCAAAACCTTAGATTCCAAGGAACCAAGAACATACATCTTCACATTTTCAATCATGACGAATTTTTAAGAACAATATCATCACAACACACATCTGAACCAACACAATATACATCACCTAAATTATCAAAACATAAATCATACAACACAAAATCACAACATCTTATACTCAACTCTTACTAATAGACAACAGGACACAAATAATAATCTTTCCACTGATCCTCGGAATAATATAAATTCGAGAATCACATTAAATAAAACGAAAGAATGGCTTATAAATCTCTCCAACATTGATATTCCGCTACACATTTCCACATTCTTGTCTCTAGGTGAAAAGTTTTGTTTTCCTTACCTCAAACTCTTAAACATAAAAACTCATATCCACAAATCAATCTCCGAACTTGAGTCCAAATTAGATTTTTTACTCGACAAACCGAGACAAATCGAAATTAGCACCAGATTCACTAAAATCTTAAACAAAATAAATATTCCAACGTCATTTTCCAACACTAATCAAATTATAAAACACACGTCCTCATTCTTAAAAAATAACCCTCAACTTTTAGTTACACGAGGTGACAAAGGAAATTCAACAGTCATTCTTAACAAATCAGGTTACATTAAAAAAACTCATAATTTACTCGCAGTTTCCTCAACTTACAAATTAACAAATAGAAATCCCATCAACACTCTACAAAAAGGCATTAACAATATTCTCTCCATATGGAAAACCCTAAAAATCCTTGATGAAACGAAATACAAATACTAAAAAGCTGAAAATTGCAACGTATCTCGTCTCTATTGTCTGCCAAACATTCATAAAAATAATCATCCACTTTGTCCAATAGTATCATCAATAAATAGTCCAACACATAAACTAGCTGAATTTATACAATCTAAACTTTCTAAATTAATCAATACGACTAATTCACGCGTCAAAGATAGTTTCCACCTAAAATATTTACTTTCTAACATCTCAATTCCACTCAACTACAAATTGGTCTCGTTTGATGCTGTTTCTCTCTATACCAACATCCCATTACAACTTGTTATTCAAAGCCTTCAAAAAAGATCAAATCTATTTTCAAAAACATTTCCTTTATACGAAATAATTAAAGCCATAGAATACATCATGTTCTCAACTTTCTTTACATTTCAAAATAAAACTTACCAACAAATCTCAGGGTTACCAATGGGCTCACCTTTGGCTCCAATACTATCTAACATCGTCATGATTGATCTTGAAACAAATTGTCTGGAAAAATGAAAATTTTCGTTACCACTATATAAAAGATATGTTGATGATATTATTATAAATCTACCAACAGACAAAATTGAATCCACCAAAAAGATTTTAAACTCATATAACCCAAAATTACAATTTACATCAGAAAATGAAGTAGATAAAAATCCTGTTTCTTGATATACTTTTAATCCATAACCAAAATTCATCCATCACAAATTGATATAGGAAACCAACCTGGTCAGGCAGATTCATAAATTTCTTTTCACACCACCCACTTTCCCAAAATAAGCCATAATTTACATGCTAGTTGACAGAGCAATAAAATTATCTCATCCTTCATTTCACAGAGAAAACCTCAAACTTATTAGTAACACGATGACACAAAATTGCTATCCGATCTCTTTCACAGAAAAAATAATAAAACATCGGCTTTCCACAATCAACAATCAAAAAAAGAATAACAACAATTTTGATTCTTCCAGACTAATAAATGTTCCTTACACAAAAAACATCCATCATCAACAAATTCGTCTTTTCCAACAATACAACATAACATTAGTCACAAACAATAAACACAACATTTCATCGATTACTGGCTCCACCAAAGACAAAATAAATAACAACCAAAAATCCAACATAGTTTACAAAATCGATTGTAAGGATTGCAATGCCACATACACCGGCCAAACCAAAAGATACCTTGAAACCAGAATAAAAGAACATAAAAATAGCCTAAAACATACTACCACAATACACACAGCCTTAGCACAACATGCAATAGAACAAAAACATGACTTTCAATTCGACAATGTAAAAATTTTAAACAATGAAAAATTGGCTCAAGAAAGACTAATCCTAGAAACGATCCAAATTAACACACACTCCAGCGCCATAAATTTTAGAACTGACATACAAAAACTAAGCTCGATCTATAACTCTATTATATAACTATTAAAATATTTTATAATACTTTACTTGACATAACAATTTAAAAATTATTGACACTATAATTGAATTTTAAATACTCTTACAATGACGCACCAATTTTATTTCTCAGCGCGGGGACGTTCCCGCGCCCCTGCAGACAGAAGTCTCGAACGTTAACAACGGAATCATCTCATCGCTTGTAGAATATGTGCACTTTCTGGTACTGACGATTCGCGGCCGGATGGATGAATGGCTTGTTTTTGGGGATAATGCTTTATCGCTTGATGAACGTTTGCGAATGAATATAATAATACGAATATAAATATATTTCCGCTTACTTTTATGAATTACAATTTATTTGGCATAGGGACGGATGTGAGTAAAGCGTAAACAATTTTTTAGAAGATAAATAAGTTGTAATTTAGAATTATTATTACATTTAAATTAACGTACAATCTAATAAAATAAGCGGTCGGAGTACGCGATACATTTTTCGACACTATAAGATAACTAATTAAAATAATAATGATAACTAATCAAATAAGAATTAATAGTAATAATACATTTTAAAAAAAGCACTGAGCGCGGGGAATAATCCCGCGCCCCTGCGGACCGTAGCCAGGAACGCTACCAACGAGACCATCTCATCGCTTGTAGAATATGTGCACTTTCTGGTACTGACGATTCGCGGCCGGATGGATGATTGGCTTGTTTTGGGGGATAATGCTTTATCGCTTAATGAAAGTATGAGAATTGATGAGTCAAAGATGTGTGCGGCCGTGTTGATGACAAGTTGCTAGTTGAAGATTTGACTTCAGTCCGGCCAATAGAGGTTTTCCAAGGTCAGCGATAGAAATAAATGATGCTTTCTTACGTTTCGACCCTTTGGTTCGAGTCCTCTTCAGAAATTATATTTTTCTGTATAAATTTTGATACACATATCTTACAAATCAAGTTTGAAAGAATTTAATACACGAATGTTTTATGTTATGATTGTGTTATAAAATTGTTGTGTCGTTCTGTATAACTGTTATGTTAATTCTGTTTTGGTTATAACTATATTGATTTGATGTGCATAAGTTCTTGTATTGCGTTAATTCTTCTTATTCATCGGTGTTTGAAACGAGTGATGTGTGAGAGTGTGGTTTACTATACTATGGAGTTATAAAGAAATGAAATATGAGAAACGACTAACCTCGATGTTGTTGATGTTTCTAGCTTTTGCTTGTATTTGGAAGGTTATTTCAAAAGACAGTATTTATGGAAGTAAATACTTTTTTGCTGGAGAAGTACTGTTTTGCTGGAGAAATACTGTTTTGCTGGAGATGAAAAACTATAGATGGAAGAATTTATAGTTTTTTTTAGCGATTTTTATCATCTGTAAGGTATTAATAATTATAAGAAAGTTTTGTGTTTTACTTGTGAAAATTTAATGTACGTGATTGATTTAAAAGAAATTTTAATAAAGTATCGAATGACTTTGATGATTACCTATTGAGTTTAAGATTTAAAAAATTTTCTTCAAAAATAAACAAAAACTCGAAATTTACATTTCTCAGTTACATATTGAGTTGTGTGATCACGGAGAGTTCGAGAGAAACTGAGTGGTGTCTTAATTTCGTGAAGCTTATTAGAGTCTTTATTTTGCATATCGGGGGAGAAAGATCCTTTAGGCAGTAGCGTGTCGAGAGAAATAAAATTGGTGCGTCATGTTAAGAGTATTTAAAATTAAATTATATTGTCAATAATTTAAAAATTGTTATGTCAAGTAAAGTATTGTAAAATATTTTGAAAGTTATATAATAGAGTTATAGATCGAGGTTAGTTTTTGTATGTCAGTTCTAAAATTTAAGGCGTTGGAGTGTGCCTTAATTTGGATCGTTTCTAGGATTAGTCTTTTTTGAGCCAATTTTCATTGTTTAAAATTTTTACATTGTCGAATTGAAAGTCATGTTTTTGTTCTATTGCATGTTGTGCTAAGGCTGTGTGTATTGTGGTAGTATGTTTTAGGCTATTTTTATGTTCTTTTATTCTGGTTTCAAGGTATCTTTTGGTTTGGCCGATGTATGTGGCATTGCAATCCTTACAATCGATTTTGTAAACTATGTTGGATTTTTGGTTGTTATTTATTTTGTCTTTAATGGAGCCAGTAATCGATGAAATGTTGTGTTTATTGTTTGTGACTAATGTTTTGTTGTATTGTCGGAAAAGACGAATTTGTTGATGATGGATGTTTTTTGTGTAAGAAACATTTATTAGTCTGGAAGAATCGAAATCGGTGTTATTCTTTTTTTGATTGTTGATTGTGGAAAGCCGATGTTTTATTATTTTTTCTGTGAAAGAGATCGGTCAGTAATTTTGTGTCATCGTGTTACTAATAAGTTTGAGGTTTTCTTTGTGCAATGAAGGATGAGATAATTTTATTGCTCTGTAAACTAGCATGTAAATTATGGCTTATTTTGGGAAAGTGGGTGGTGTGAAAAGAAATTTATGAATCTGCCTGACCAGGTTGGTTTCCTATACCATTTTGTGATAATTGAATTTTGTTTATGGATTAAAAGTATATCAAGAAACGGGATTTTTTTATATACTTCATTTTCTGATGGAAATTGTCATTTTGGGTTATATGAATTAAAAATCTTTTTGATGGATTCAATTTTGTCTGTTGGTAGATTTATAATAATATCATCAACATATCTTTTATATAGTGGTAACGAAAATTTTAATTTTTCCAGACAATTTGTTTCAAGATCGATCATGACGATGTTAGATAGTATTGGAGCCAGAGGTGAGCCCATTGGTAACCCTGAGATTTGTTGGTAAGTTTTATTTTGAAATGTAAAGAAAGTTGAGAACATGATGTATTCTATGGCTTTAATTATTTCGTAAAAAGGAAATGTTTTTGAAAATAGATTTGATCTTTTTTGAAGGCTTTGAATAACAAGTTGTAATGGAATGTTGGTATAGAGAGAAACAACATCAAACGAGACCAATTTGTCGTTGAGTGGAATTGAGATGTTAGAAAGTGAATATTTTAGGTGGAAACTATCTTTGACGCGTGAATTAGTCGTATTGATTAATTTAGAAAGTTTAGATTGTATAAATTCAGCTAGTTTATGTGTTGGACTATTTATTGATGATCCTATTGGACAAAGTGGATGATTATTTTTATGAATGTTTGGCAGACAATAGAGACGAGATAGGTTGCAATTTTCAGCTTTTAAGTATTTGTATTTGTTTCATCAATGATTTTTAGGGTTTTCCATCTGGAGAGAATATTGTTAATGCCTTTTTGTAGAGTGTTGATGGGATTTCTGTTTGTTAATTTGTAAGTTGAGGAAACTGCGAGTAAATTATGAGTTTTTGTAATGTAATCTGATTTGTTAAGAATGACTGTTGAATTTCCTTTGTCACCTCGTGTAACTAAAAGTTGAGGGTTATTTTTTCAGAATGAGGACGGGTGTTTTATAATTTGATTTGTGTTGGAAAATGATGTTGGAATATTTATTTTGTTTAAGATTTTAGTGAATCTGGTTCTAATTTCGATTTGTCTAGGTTTGTCGAGTAAACAATCTAATTTGGACTCAAGTTCGGAGATTGATTTGTGGATATGAGTTTTTATGTTTGAGAGTTTGAGGTAAGGAAAACAAAACTTTTCACTTAGAGACAAGAATGTGGAAATGTGTAGCGGAATATCAATGTTAGAGAGATTTATAAGCCATTCTTTCGTTTTATTTAATGTGATTCTCGAATTTATATTATTCCGAGGATCAGTGGAAAGATTATTATTTGCGTCCTGTTGTCTATTAGTAAGAGTTGAGTATAAGATGTTGTGATTTTGTGTTGTATGATTTATGTTTTGATAATTTAGGTGATGTATATTGTGTTGGTTCAGATGTGTGTTGTGATGATATTGTTCTTAAAAATTCGTCATGATTGAAAATGTGAAGATGTATGTTCTTGGTTCGTTGAAATCTAAGGTTTTGAAGTTATTTTTGGTGTTTTTCATATAAGAGTTTTCATATGAGAGCTATGAGAATTAATATAACAATACGAATATAAATATATTTCCGCTTACTTTTATGAATTATTATTTATTTGGCACAAGGAAGGGTGTGAGTAAAGCGTAAACAATATTTTAGAAGATAAATAAGTTGTAATTTAGATTTATTATTATATTTAAATTAATGTACAAACTAAAAAAATAAGCGATCAGAGTGTGCGATACATTTTTTTGTATACATTAATAACGCAGAGAATTAAGAGCTAAATAAGCATTGACATCATCTGAAAGCCTCGCTCGTGCCGTCCGCTGACGTCACGCGCGAGTCGTGCTCAGATTGCTTTTTCCCTCGAGCCTTCATTTCGGCTTGGCCGCACATGAACGCGCTCAGCGTCCATGTATTGGTGTAGCTGCCGAAGGCGCGGTCGGGAAACTTCGATGCCGCTCGGCTCTTTCCGAAGACGTCCGAGCGTCGCTCGCTCACGGACACGCGCTACTATGATTGTGTGATGGGCGCGCAAGAGACTAGAGAGGGGGTAACTTTTGCGCGCGATCTGGCTGCACTGCTGACGACCTATAAGTTAGAATCGTGAAATCACTGTTACGAAGAGGTTCTCTCCTGAAGACCTCTAATCTTAGCTGCTACGCTAGCGATACTCCGTACAGTACACGGGATAACACGCGCAAGTTTTCATTAAGAAACTCCGTAAATTACGTGAACGCGTTTGTTGTAACGCTCAAACCATCGCGCTAATAAACCGGAAGAGTGTTATTCGCATCCGAGTAAAAATAACATCGATGTAACGAACTGATATAAGTGTAATTAAATCATTGACACAATTAACTCGTGATCTTCTCCTTTGTGTTAACCTGAAGACACCTTGTTCCAAATCCTGGCAAGCTCTGATTCCTCACCCGTTTCGCATCGTACTCACCAAGCTTCGTCCTCTTTCTGCAAAGACGTCGACTGTTTGTTATAACAGGAGTCCCAAGGAAAGAGACCTTTGATCAACATTTCGGCAAGTATCAAAATACACGTGAAACTCATCACACTTCCAATATTGGTCCTGATTCTGACATCGAGGAAAGACTGCGCCGTCGATAAAGACACCGTTGGGCTACAGACCTATTGTTACGCGTATTACCATCCAGACACGTAATACAGCCCGGAAAGGCTTCAACAAAAACTTAAGGCAGGATTCTACTTTGAAAGTTTGAAAATTTTTTTTTTTTTTTTTACATTTTTCGAAAGTAAATATGTTCAAGAATGTTCGGTCAAAATTTTATAAAGTTCCAAGCAGTCTAACTATCCTTTTTCGCCTTTCGAACGCACCTACCTGAGCGCGCTATTGTGACTCGCCCGGCGCGCGGCCCGGATCAGCCGTCTACCTGGCTTTGTTCGCTAAGACAGATGTTCCCCTATCGTAAACCGTTATACCTATATATGCTTATTAACCAAAGTACATACCTTTGCTTCTCTATATTACCCTTCCTTTATAATTTTCCCTTCGCTTTATAATTCCGGAGTGGAGAATCATTCGTGATTTGGAGTTCGAACGTGAAGTATCTATCTGTTCGCAATGAATACGAAGAAAGTGTATCGTGCACAGAAAAGTTCTATTCGTCCATCTAGAACTAGTAAACGTTCTTTTCACGGAAACAGATTTACTGACGAAGGAAGTACGAGCAACGCGAGTTCGTCAGCAGCAAAATTGAAAAGATCGAATGATCCGAGTTTTGATGTGAAGACGGCTGGTGCAAGTATAAGAAGGCCGAAGCAAACAACGCTTTAAAAGATTATAAACATCCTCCTGCTCTTGCTAGTGACGTACAAGAGGTGCTGAAGCCGATCTACGAAGATCTAACAAAAACGGAATTACTGGAGAGATGTTTGGGTGGATACACTCAAAATAACAACGAATGTTTCAATTGTACAGTTTGGGCTATGGCACCGAAACATGTCTTTAATGGCAAAAAAATCGTCAAAATTGCGTGCCTCACTGTTGCCTGCGTTTTTAATGCAGGATTCAGCCCAGTTTTAAAAATAATGGAAGTCATGGGCATTACAATCGGCCCAACCGTCATGCAGTTCGCCACTATGCGCGACCAACATCGCATCGTTCGAGCGAACCGCCGCTTGACTGAGGCTTCTAAGGAGGGCAGAATTTAAAAAAAAAGGCTAAGTTGGATGAAAACACCCACCTGGAACACGTCGAAGGCATATTATATGGCCCAGGCATCGCTGATTGAGGGTAAGATAATTTTTTCTACGATTTATCACTCACCAAAACTTTAAACGCGTTTTTCTCGAAACGACATTTTCAAGTACTTTGGTCGTGATAACTCAAAAAGTACTGAACCGATCCTTATGAAATTTGGAACACATATTCTATATGTGTGTACCAACCGACCTAACTACAATCAACTTAAAATTTTGATTAGAACTATTTTTTTATTGCAAAAAAAGACCCAAAAAAACGCATTTTTTCGTATTTTAGCCGCCATTTTGTTAATTTTGCACGTATATAAAATATTCTAGTTAGGTCGGTTCCTGAAGACATACTGAACATGAAACTATTTGATTTTTTTGTTTCAGACCATCCGTCGGGAAGATTTCACGACCACGGCAACGGTACCTGCTTTTCGAGGCGTTGGCTTTAAACATATTTTACGTGTATAAAAAATGAATAAAATACATATAAAATTTTTTTTATGTACTTAAAGAGTGTATTTATTGAACAGTTAAACCCCATATCGATATTTTTAATAGTATTCTCAGAAAAAATTCACGAAAATAGCGTTTTTTTCATGGTTTCAAAGTAGAATCCTGCCTTAACCTGGCGATTCGAAAACCAGAGGTTCTTTATAAAGACGCGTTATCTTGTGATGTGTTTTTTGCACAAGGACAGAGTTTATAACGAACGCTAGTTGGATTCGCGTCATTGAGCCATTTTGCGTAACATTCGTTTTGGCTTGGCCGCACATAAACGTGCTCAGCGTCCATGCATTGGTGTAGCTGCCCAAGGCGCGGTCGGGAAACTTTGACGGCGCTCGGATCTGTCCGAGAGGGGGTAACTTTTGCGCGCGATCTAGCTGCACTGATTACATCTACATCTTCCCCATTACTTTTAAAAAAAACTACAAAAATATTGCGTGCGCGCTTGCGTGTGTGTGAGTTTGTGTATATTATATTCGTGTGATGTGTTTATCCCCGACCCAACTTTAACCCCCGATACGGTTGGGTTCCGGAAGTAAATAATCGATTGACAGTCAGGTAATATTAGGTGTATGACTCGATTTTTTCAGATTTGTTCTTCGAGCTCAATATTATATTTAAAATATAAATATTTTCGCTACCTTTTGTGGGTTTGAAAGGATCGGACGTAAGGTTTCGGAACACCGAAAGACAAGTCTACGCAAGTTACACAACCACTCAGAATAGCAGAGTTTACAATGGCAACTGATAAACAGCACACTCGGCACTGCATACTATGCGAATTCCAACAAGGAAAAAATGCTTCTAAAGCACGGGAATCAATTTGTAGTGTTCTTGGTGCCGACGTTGTGTCTTATGAAACGTGTAATTATTGGTACAAACGTTCTAGAAATAATAATTTCGATTTAAGTGACCAACCGCGCCCTGTACAACCTCGAAAGTTTGAAGATGCGGAATTGCAAGCTCTACTGGATGAAGACTCAACGCAAACGCAACAAGAGCTTGCAGCTCAGCTCGGAGTCATCCAAACATCTATTTCCAAACATTTGCACCAAATGGGAGAAATTCAAAACATTGAAAGGTGGGTCCCACATATGTTGACCGAACACAACTTAGGTCAGCGTATGAACACGTGCCTTTCACTGCTTGCTCGGCAACAAAAAAAAGGACTTCTTGTGAAAAATTGTAACGGGTGATGAAAAGTATATTTTTTACGAGAATCCCTAACCTAAAAAGTCGTGGGTAGATCCTGGGAAACCGTGTACATCGACTCCGAAATAAGACATCCACTTAAAGAAGGTTCTCCTGTGTATCTGGTGGGATATGACTTTAACAAACTGAGCGAGGAAGTTGATGAGAAAAGGCCATTTACTGGGCAAGGCAGCAGACAAGTCATACTGCTGCATGACAACGCTCGACCTCAGGTTGCTCGCTCGACTCAGAAGACTCTATCTCTTGCATTTGGGATGGGAAGTTCTCCCGCACGCGGCATATTCACCGGACTCGGCCCTATCCGACTACCATTTGTTCCGGTCAATGCAGCACGCCTTAGTGGAAAAAAAATTCAAAACGCTGGACGATGTGCGTAAATTCGTCGATGACTTTATCGCCGCGAAGCCTGCAAGTTTCTTTCGCGACAGCATTCGTATGTTACCTGAGAGATGGCGCAAGGTCATAGAAAACGATGGACAATATTTCCAAGATTAAGTTCGTTGTTATCTATTTTTTTATAAAATAAATTTTCTGAAAAATGTGTAAAAATTACGTCATACACCCAATATATTATTTTAAAAAAACTGACTAATTTTTTACTTACCTAAGCTACCCTTATCACCAGGTCAAGACGAATCGAACACAAAAAAATCACACTCGCACTCGTATATTTGTCCGACGTGTGGGTTTTCGAAAAAAAAAATCACCACAAAAAGCTTTTTCTTTGAGAACACAAAATGGGATTTAATTTTGTTCCCTTCATATTTCGAGTACACTTGCTGTAGACTTCTGACTGGGAAACTATTTTAAAGCTTGTTTATTGCCTTGGCGACGGTGACAGTTGCGATCTGTAGTACTGACATATCTGCCGCCACAGTTAATCATACAACGGCCACGGGCTTCACGCGCGGCTCTGTATACGCAAAAAGAAATAAAAAAATTCAATAAAAATATTCTGTTAAACGAGGAACTTTTCGGGCGAATTATAGTTGGTTTTTCCAACTATACGGATCCAGCTGGGAAGGGGATTTCGGCAATCACTTGGAAGAAAATTTTTAATGATACGTTCGTCGTATACCCAAATAAAAAACGCCGGGAAGATTTTCGAAATTTTATTAATAAACATCGAGGCGTAATCACTGAATTTATTATAACTCATAATATCCAAAGAGAAATTTCAGCCGGATCCAAATTGTAAGTAAACCTACCGTACTTAAAAAATCGAGGGGTAAAATAAATTGGTGGAAATTTTCAGTGATCTTCATTGGGCTGTAATTCAGGAAAAAGTAGTCGTAGAATAACAAAACAAAAAAATTACGATTCATAGACTTTCTAGTTTGCATTAATCCTTCGGATTTAATTTCATCCGTTGGAAAGCTCTACAGGATTTCGTAAACTTCAAAGTTTTCTCTATAAATAAATTTTCTTTTTTTTCTAATATTTTTTTTTATAGTGCCATATAAATTGTACAATAAGCTTAAAATCTGCATACCCCTCATTTTTTTTTATCAAAGGCGGTAAGGGGGCGAACACAAATTACCTAACGCAAAATTGCCAATTTTTGATCGCCCCCTCCCCCCCACGTAACGGGACCGTAACGCTTGACCAGAACTCCCCCTATCCCGTTACGTTTTTTTTTTTACAAAATGCCGACAGTTTTGACACTTTTTTTATTTCCAAGCTCTTATTCTGTATCCAAGCAGTCGTTAAAAATAGTAATTATCAAATGTTGAAAACACGGATATGTACAACCTTAGTCACTGTGATTGAAAAAATGTTTTTAATAAAATTAAAAATCGGTTGATAAGTTTTTAAGTATTCGCTCGCACAAGGTCGAAAAAACTAGTTCTGAGAAAAACACCTTCAAAGTTTTCGTTCTGTGTTTCTTGATATAAAGTTATGTTTTTTTCTAGAATATTGACACTTACATTGACGTATCTAGTCGCGGGCGACATGACGGTTCTTCATCTTCATAATAGTTCACAAAATAATAAGAGCCTGTACTTTATATATTGTAAATGATGCCACACCTGTAGGAACTGCGGGCACTAACCGGTCGCGCCACCTGTTCTTACTAAAGTGACTATAACTCCGTCAATTTTCGGACTTGAGAATAAAAATGTTGCCAAGATATTTTTAATAATTTCAATTTCAATTGCAATTTCAATTTCAAGTATTATAAAAAAAAAATCGTTCAAATTTTGCTTGGGCGATGTGGGAAAGCTACTGTGCAAGTTCTTGCACAGTGACTTTCCCCCTTAACTGATATTGCGTACAGAAACCTGTGAGCTGTCCACGGTAAAATTGCACGCGAGGTTTAAATTAAAAACTTCAACATGCAGAAATTTTTCTATTTCTGGCAGTTTAAAAATCGTGACGTAACGCAAACCTTGACCCCCTTGCCCCAATTGTGTTAAGTAATTTGCGTACAGCCCCTAATCAATTTGCAAATAATCATTGCAACAAGGACCGGCTCGTTTTTTTTAGGTCAAAGCATTCTTAATAAGCTTTAAAAAGTTTAAAGCTTTGCAATTTTTTCAATTGTGTTCACGTCAATCTAAATTGTCATTTTAGCTAAAGAACCAATTAAAGGATCATTTTTATCCTTTCAAATAAATTTTAGGGGTTGGATATTTTATCTAATTCTTCTTTAGCATTTTTGTATATGTAAATATATTTCATCTTTCTTTCTAAAATCAACATGCGCACCGTTATGGTATGCGACGGGAAGAAATAAAGTTGAAAGCTTGGGCGGGATTTATCTTTTAAAAAAAAAACGGAACGCAACAAAAAAATATACATTTTTCAAATTATCTAATTTCTTTTATTCCAACAATTAAAGTCTGGTAAGTACGATACTGCTCGAAAGTTTGGATACACCAGTCGATATTTCTTGCCGCACTAAAATTTAGATAGCACCATCGAAAAAAAGATAACCAACTTTAACGAATGGCGTTTTGAACAGAATAAATACAACGTTGTTTTGTTTTTTTGAAATATTGTTTGTGATTTTTTCGACGAGGTACACACTTTCGTTCATGCGTGACCGTTTTTCGGCTATTTTTCGACCATCCAGAATTGCACGCATAACTCATAAAAAAACCTTTTGTAATTTTTATCCATGTTAAACTTGAAAGAAGTAGCAGTAGCTCCATTTTCGTTTCTTTTTTAAGTTTTGTACGAATTTTATACGCAAAGTTAATTTCTTTTTGGCCGAAAAATACAACTTTTGGAAAATGCCACGCAACTCAAGAACTATAGGGCTTAAGGGGAAATGTCAAAGATGTAAAAAGTTGCGTAAGTTTATACTGGATCGCCTGGATTATTTTTTAGAATGTTCCTTTGACGTGTTTTTTAAAACTATTTTCCCTTGAAACTATGATGAGTAGGATGGCTCAATCCGAAAATATGGCGTTCAGAACAAAATAAAAGAAAAAGAAACATTTTAAATTTTTCATTCAACATTCGCTTGAATTTTTTCATTTTTTTTTGAAATTTTGTTTCATTGAAACATTTATTTTTTAATTTTCTTTTGCCAAAACGCTGATAATCAATTGCTGGGGCGACTCTCCGAGTTGTAAGTGTATTTTTTTTAGTAGAGGAGCTAGGCCGATTCTAACTCAGGGATCTCAGTAGGGAGCGGGGCGGGGGCGTCGAGCGCGGGGAGCCGGGGTATGCATGGCGGAGGGGGTGATCCTGCATGCGGCAGCAGAGTGCGGGGTTCCGGCGGAGGGAAAGGGGAGGGGTGTTAGAGAGTGGGGAGGCTAGTTTTTGGTGACGATGTCTTCCTGGCGATAGCTGGACCCGCGGGCGAGAGGGGGAAGCCGCTGTCGACTCTGTGGGGGAGGGGGCATCGTAGAGTCGCGGGTCCTTGAAAACCCATAAAATCTGATAATTTATTATCAACATTATAGATGTAAGCGGAGCATTTTTGTCTAGACTATTCACAGGAGTTTATATATATAAAAAAAAAACTTAGACAAATGTGTGCATGTGTGTGTGTGCGTGCGTGCGTGCGTGCGTGCGTGCGTGCATGCGTGCGTGCGTGCGTGCGTGCGTGTGTGTGTGTGTGTGTGCGTGTGTGTGTGTGTGTGTGTGTGTGTGTGTGTGTGTGTGTGTGTGTGTGTGTGTGTGTGTGTGTGTGTGTGTGTGTGTGTGTGTGTGTGTGGAAACTCCCATTGATGGCTAGGAAAATTATCGAGAGTGAGATAACGATAGTTCCCATATGAAGGGTGGCCCTTTAAAGCCCATAAAATGCTTTATTTATTGCATGCAGCTGCAGTGTTATTCAACAACAAGTTTCAACCCGTCGAGGTTTCATTCCACAAGATTACGTCAAAATGTTCACATGTGCAAGTATGTACGCAGTGCATCCGGCCAAGCACCCCCTGGACTTGACCAAAAACGAGGTCGAACAGGTTCCAAAGGTCTTGCTCCTAAAGTATTGGAGTAACTTTATTGGTTTACTGTGGGATCGTTTGCCGGAGCATCATCGGAACGATAGTGAAGTGCTATCGTATCTTCCATGCATGGAGCATTATAATACGCCACAGATGAAGGATCACATTGATGGTCCCCCGCCCCAACGTCGGGACTGTGAAAAGTGTTGCGAGCGGGAAAATTCTCTACGTGCGAGGTTCTTCGAACGTGTTTGAACCTGTTACACATGCCTATGATTGGATAAGTGGGGAGAAGTTTTTAAAGTCTGAGTGGAGGGGTTACGAGGGAGCTTATGATTTCGTGGACCAAGCTCAGACTGCACTATTCCACCGCACCATCAACTTCTCCGAAAAGAACTTTGAAAAAGAGTGAAAATGGATCTCTCAAATATCAACAAAGTCAGCCTGATGGCGGAATTCCTCCCAACGAAAAAGCTGTCAGAACTCCACGTCCATTCGGATCATCAAATCACGGACATGAGAGCTGTACAGACGAAGTTTGGAAAACGCTATATCGTGGACGTTGCAAATCAGTTTGCCGTCTTCTTGCCAGCGCGGCTGGTAAAGGCCTTCGATCAAGATCTGAAAATGTTCGAGAGTATGCTGCAACTGGCGCGCAATGGTCAACTCTACATGAAGTACATTGGTGGAAAATACAACAGCGTCGAGTTCCATCGAGTCTGAGTATGGTGGAAAAGAACGCTCGTGAAGGCCCGGTGGAAACAACGAGTTTAACAGCAGCCAGCATCATCACCATCGTAGAGTGCAAGGACTGTTTGCATCACAGTCATCATCATCGTAGAGTTTTCGACGCTCGAGTCTGAGTATGGTGGAAAAGAACGCTCGTGAAGGCCCGGTGGAAAGAACGAGTTCAGCGGCAGCTGGCATCGTCACCATCGTAGAGTGCAACGACTGTTTGCATCACAGGCATCATCGTAAAGTTTTCAACGCTTGGTGCTATGTAAAAATGTACAAAAAAAAAACTTTTTCATCAAATATAATGTAAAAAAAAAAAAAATTATCGTCAAACTGTATTCGCCGTAGATATAGGAAATAAATGGAGAACGATATTTGTTCAAAATGTTTTTATTCATTTAAAAAAAAATCCCTCGCTCACACAACGCTTCGTACACAGAGAGCCAGCTTTTCAACGACTTTACATTCGCTTTGGCGCAATTGTTTTTGTATTGAAGGAATGATGGGGACATTTAACGTTTGCGATTTTCGGCAACTTCTGCAGCGATGGACAGTCCAGAGTCTCCAGATCGATGACTTTGGTTGCTGAATGAGCACTTCTCGAATCCCTTGGCATAGATCGTAGGAGCTCCTTCCAAGATTCCTCGAATTGTCGTTCTAGCTGCCTCGTATGGTATGCCGCTATGTTCCCATCGTATTTCATGACAATTGGGTTCGAGCCACTTGTTTGTCATTTTGTACTTGGCCGGTAAAGCGTCCCAGGCGAATGGTTCATCGAAGAAGAATGTCAGCGGTTCAGCGTTCTTCTCATGGAGTTTGACGATGGACATCTCCTTTAGAACAAATTCGTGAACGGGTCTCTTGAACCCTTGCACGTCGACGATAAGCTCCATGTTGACTGAAGTGGGCGCGGATCATTGGCATGATTTTATACCAATTTTCTAACCCCACCACCGATTGGATTGTACTCGACAATACGATCATGGAGGATCATGCAGTACGCTGAAGTTTGCGGTGGAATATTGTTTTTCAATTCAAACTCAAGGCGCACATCAACAGGACTGGACTTGAGCGAATCGTTTTGTTTTGAGCAGTCAATGGCAACGAGGGGGGCTTTTTCTAAAAATTCCATCCTACTCAGCCATGGTTCAGCCTCTTTGTTGTAATAGGTCGGTTGAAAGTTTGAATACATCTCGTAGAGAAGAGCATATTGATTTTGATCAATGTTCACATTCAAATTTCCATATGGATAACATTGCGAGTTGAGGTATAGTTTGACGTCGCTCAGGTTACAATGATCAAAGTGGCTTGCATTGTGTTGTTTCTTATTTTTTCGTTCCGTCTGCAACGCGAGTATGACATATCGTGGCTTCTCCAGCTGATTCGAAGTTTTCACAGACCACACGTGCTTGGAGGTAGCAGGCAGCAATGGATATTCATATAGTTCCCATGTTCGGAAACTCATGGAGATTGGTGCGTCTTTGGCGAGAAACTTTAACTGTTGAATTTTTCGCTGATCCGAGACTGTCACATACGGCACGAGCCATTCTATTTTATGCAATACGAGTTTGTAGTCTTCAGGCGCTGTTTGTACAATGGCATTGTCGTCGGTCTTTGATCTCGTGAGAATCAACTCGTGCTTGGCATTTACGATAATTTTCCGATGATTTCGGCAAATCCGAGGAGCATGCTGAGCGGAATGCACACATCAAAGTTTCCCGATACATCTACAATCTGCTTGGTCTCTTCGACATCGAGCCATCCAGTGTTCTCGAGCATAGAACTTTTGGCCGGTGAGAGAGATGAATATCCCTTAATTACATTCGTAATGCCGACATTCTTATTACGATCGATTTCTATGGCATTCAGCTCATATCGCACTTCCTCAAACAAATGGCATTGTTGACGAGACTTGTAGCGGTGGTTGGCGCCCCGTCACGCGACCGTAAAAGCTGCATCCAAACTGGAGAAACCAAAATATGTAATTGGCGCGGTGCAGATTGGTAAAAAAGATAATGTATGGCAAAGGACATTATATTACTCACCGACTGCAAACTTACACGTGCTAAACTTTATCTCAATTCAGCATTGTTTTCTCAAGATGACTCGAATTTGGACTTCAAAAAAGTTTCGACATTTTGTTCAAAATGTACTCTCGATTTTGTAAATACCATTATGACTGCAATAGTGATCGTTCTTTACTAACCATCGCCAAGTCTTAATGTAACGACCCTCTCACGGTTAATGATTGAACGCATCAGAACGAGCCTATAAAAAATGCTACCGTAGATGTGTGAATAGAGTTCGAATGCAAAGAAGATTCACCACCGAATACAACTGCATATTGTTTTAATCTTACATGATCGCGTTGTTGAATATTGTCCATTGACCGACATTATCCGTAAAATTGCATTGATCAGCAAAATCTGCGAAATACGAAGCATCGTGGTTGATTCGTAATCATCATGGTCGAATTTGGGCATATGGAAACGTTCCATATAGCATGGCTGAAGATTCAATAACAGCTGGAGTTGAAGGTTCAACGGACGACGACATGTGTCCTATCGTACATGTGGAGGGTCATGAAAAACGAGAATAGCTAGCTGATATAATAAATATGAAAAATTAGCTATTTATTGAGTCGTTCAATATAGACTTTGAGGATATGGATGTCTCAAGTAAATTAGATGGAAGTTTTACTCTACGATGTGAAAAGCATAAAAACAGTTGTGCCTTACAAAATGTATTTGAAATATTTAATTGGTGGCTGAATCATAAAGATTCATGCACATACAAGAAATGTAACATTATGTACTTTGTATTCTCCGCTCCCCGTTCTTAGTTATGTCAGCATCACCTGATATTGGATTGTGCAACTGAATATAATATTAATTTCGAATGTGAAACTAATTTTTTTTGTATTGAATTAGATTGAAAATAAATTAATATAATCGCCGAATTATAATGGAAGACATTCATCAGTATATGTTAGTTAGATGTTCGTGAGCCATTTGTTGGAAGTTTGCGAGGCATTTAAAGATTTTCGATAGACGTTCGTGAAACGTTCCAGAGACTTCCGAAGACATTCATAAGACGTTCGAAGTCATTTAAGAGACGTTCGAAATCATTCATAAGGCGTTTGAAGACACGCATGAGGGGTTCAAAGAGTTTCTAGAGACTTTTTACGACGATGATAAGACGTTTGAAGATGTTCGTGAGACATTCAAGAGACTTTCGAAAACGTTCATAAGACGTTTGAAGACATTCATGAGAGGTGCGCAGACCTTCAGAGACTTTGGAAGATATTCAGGAGATCTTCGACAATATTCATAATACGTTTGAAGACATCGATGAGGGGTTCGAAGACGCTTGAGAAACTTTCAAAGACATTCACGAGGAGTTTGAAGACGTTCAAGAAACTTTTGAAGACGTTCAAGAGGCTTTCGACGACATTCATAATACGTTTGAAGATGTGCATGAGGCCTTCAAAGAGTTTCAAGAGACTTTCTACGACGATCATGAAACTTTTGAAGATGTTCGTGACATATTCAAAAGACTTTCAAAAACGTTCATAAGAAGTTTGAAGACATTCATGAGAGGTGCGAAGATTTTCAGAGACTTTCGTAGACATTCACGAGGGGTTTGAAGACGTTCAAGAAACTTTCGAATACATTCAAGAGACTTTCGACGACATTCATAATACGTTTGATTACATTCATGAGGGGTTCGAAGACGCTTAAGAGAGTTTCAAAGGCATTCACGAGAGGTGCGAAGGCATTCAGAGACTTTCGACATCGATGAGGGGATCGACGATGTTTTAGAGACTTTCAAAGACATTCACGAAGGGTTTGAAAACGTTCAAGAAACTTTCGAATACGTTCTAGAGACTTTCGACGACATTTATAATACGTTTGACGACATTCATGAGGGGTTCGAAGACGATTGAGAGACTTTCAAAGACATTCACGAGGGGTTCGAAGACGTTCAAGAGACTTTAGACGGCGTACATAACACATTTGAAGACATTCATGTGGGGTTCGAAGACGCTTAAGGGACTTTCAAAGACATTCGCGAGAGGTGCGAAGGCATTCAGAGACATCGATGAGGGGATCGACGATGTTTTAGAGACTTTCAAAGACATTCACGAAGGGTTTGAAAACGTTCAAGAAACTTCCGAATTCGTTCTAGACACTTTCGACGACATTTATAATACGTTTGTTATAATACGTTTGAAAACATTCATGAGGGGTGTGCACCCAAACAAACTCAAACACGTTCCACCAAAACTGTAAAAAACCAAAACAAACCCAAACAATTCCAGCGAAACTCAAACGTCATGAAAGTCTTCGGTTTATGGATGTCGTCGAAGATTCCTGAATGTCTCCGAAAGCCTCTTGAACGTCTTCAAACCTCCTGTGAATGTCTTTGAAAGTCTCTGAAGCGTCTTCGAACCCCACATGAATGTCTTCAAACGTATAATGAATGTCGTCGAAAGTCTCTTGAACGTCTTCGAACCCCTCGTGAATGTCTTTGAAAGTCTCTCAAGCGTGTTCGAACCCCTCAAGAATGTCTTCAAACGTATTATAAATGTCGTCGAAAGTCTCTAGAACGTATTCGGAAGTTTCTTGAACGTTTTCAAACCCTTCGTGAATGTCTTTGAAAGTCTCTAAAACATCGTCGATCCCCTCATCGATGTTGAAAGTCTCTGAATGCCTTTGCACCTCTCGCGAATGTCTTTGAAAGTCCCTTAGGCGTCTTCGAACCCCACATGAATGTCTTCAAATGTGTTATGTGCGCCGTCGAAAGTCTCTTGAACGTCTTCGAACCCCTCGTGAATGTCTTTGAAAGTCTCTCAAGCGTCTTCGAACCCCTCATGAATGTCTTCAAACGTATTATAAATGTCGTCGAAAGTCTCTCGAACGTATTCGAAAGTTTCTTGAACGTTTTCAAACCCTTCGTGAATGTCTTTGAAAGTCTCTAAAACATCGTTGATACCCTCATCGATGTCGAAAGTCTCTGAATGCCTTTGCGCCTCTCGTGAATGTCTTTGAAAGTCCCTTAGCATCTTCGAACCCCACATGAATGTCTTCAAATGTATTATGTACGCCGTCGAAAGTCTCTTGAACGTCTTCGAACCGCTCGTAAATGTCTTTGAAAGTCTCTCAAGCGTCTTCGAACCCCTCATGAATGTAATCAAACGTATTATGAATGTCGTCGAAAGTCTCTTGAATGTATTCGAAAGTTTCTTGAACGTCTTCAAACCCCTCGTGAATGTCTTTGAAAGTCTCTAAAACGTCGTCGAACCCCTCATCGATGTCTTCAAACGTATTATGAATATCGTTAAAGATCTCTTGAATGTCTTCGAAAGTCTCTGAAGATTTTCGCACCTCTCATGAATGTCTTCAAACTTCTTATGAACGTTTTTGAAAGTCTTTTGAATGTCTCACGAACATCTTTAAAAGTCTCATGATCGTCGTAGAAAGTCTCTTGAAACTCTTTGAAGGCCTCATGCACATCTTCAAACGCATTATGAATGTCGTCGAAAGTCTCTTGAACGTCTTCGAACCCCCCGTGAATGTCTTCAAACGTATTATGAATGTCGTCGAAAGTCTCTTGAACGTATTCAAAAGTTTCTTGAACGTCTTCAAACTCCTCGTGAATGTCTTTGAAAGTTTCCCAAGCGTCTTCGAACCCCTCATCGATGTCTTCAAACGTATTATGAATATTGTCGAAGATCTCCTGAATATCTTCCAAAGTCTCTGAAGGTCTGCGCACCTCATGAATGTCTTCAAACTTCTTATGAACGTTTTCGAAAGTCTCTTGAATGTCTCACGAACATCTTCAAACGTCTCATCATCGTCGTAGAAAGTCTCTTGAAACTCTTTGGACCCCTCATGCGTGTACTCAAACGTCTTATGAATGTTTTCGACCGTCTCTTGAATGTGTTCAAACGTATTATGAATGTCTTTGGACAAACCCCTCGTGAATGTCTTTGAAAGCCTCTCTTAAGCGTCTTTGAACCCCTCATGACTGTCTTCAAACGTATTATGAATGTCGTCGAAAGTCGCTTGAACTTAGTCGAAAGTTTCTTGAACGTCTTCAAACCCCTTGTGAATGTCTTTTAAAGTCTCTTAAACGTCTTCAAACCCCTCATCGATGTCTTGAAACGTATTACAAATATCGACACAGATCTCTTGAACGCCTTCGAAAGTCTCCGAAGGTCTTCGCACCTCTCATAAATTTCTTCAAACGTCTTATGAACGTTTTCAAAAGTCTCTTGAATGTCTCACGAACATCTTCAAACGTATCATGAACGTTGTAGAAAGTCTCTTGAAACTCTTTGAACCCCTCATGCGTGTCTTCAAACGCCTTATGAATGATTTCGAACGTCTCTTAAATGACTTCGAAGGTCTTATGAATGTCTTCTGAAGTCTCTGGAACGTTTGACGAACGACTATCGAAAATCTTTAAATGCCTCGCAAACTTCCAACAAATGGCTCACGAACATCTAACGAACATATACTGATGAATGTCTTCGATTATCATTGGGCGATTATATTAATTTATTTTCAATCAAATTCCATACAAAAAAAATTAGTTTCACATTCGAAAGTAATATTATATTCAGTTGCACAATCCAATATCAGGTGATGCTGACATAACTAAGAACGGGGAGCGGAGAATACAAAGTACATAATGTTACATTTCTTGTATGTGCATGAATCTTTATGATTCAGCCACCAATTAAATATTTCAAATACATTTTGTAAGGCACAACTGTTTTTATGCTTTTCACATCCTAGAGTAAAACTTCCATTTAATTTACTTGAGACATCCATATCCTCAAAGTCTATATTGAACGACTCAATAAATAGCTAATTTTTCATATTTATTATATCAACTAGCTATTCTCGTTTTTCATGACCCTCCACATGTACGATAGGACACATGTCGTCGTCCGTTGAACCTTCAACTCCAGCTGTTATTGAATCTTCAGCCATGCTATATGGAACGTTTCCATATGCCCAAATTCGACCATGATGATTACGAATCAACCACGATGCTTCGTATTTCGCAGATTTTGCTGATCTATGCAATTTTACGGATAATGTCGGTCAATGGACAATATTCAACAACGCGATCATGTAAGATTAAAACAATATGCAGTTGTATTCGGTGGTGAATCTTCTTTGCATTCGAACTCTATTCACACATCTACGGTAGCATTTTTTATAGGCTCGTTCTGATGCGTTCAATCATTAACCGTGAGAGGGTCGTTACATTAAGACTTGGCGATGGTTAGTAAAGAACGATCACTATTGCAGTCATAATGGTATTTACAAAATCGAGAGTACATTTTGAACAAAATGTCGAAACTTTTTTGAAGTCCAAATTCGAGTCATCTTGAGAAAACAATTCTGAATTGAGATAAAGTTTAGCACTTGTAAGTTTGCAGTCGGTGAATAATATAATGTCCTTTGCCATACATTATCTTTTTACCAATCTGCACCGCACCAATTACATATTTTGGTTTCTCCAGTTTGGATGCAGCTTTTACGGTCGCGTGACGGGGCGCCAACCACCGCTACAAGTCTCGTCAACAATGCCATTTGTTTGAGGAAGTGCGATATGAGCTGAATGCCATAGAAATCTATCGTAATAAGAATGTCGGCATTACGAATGTAATTAAGGGATATTCATCTCTCTCACCGGCCAAAAGTTCTATGCTCGAGAACACTGGATGACTCGATGTCGAAGAGACCAAGCAGATTGTAGATGTATCGGGAAACTTTGATGTGTGCATTCCGCTCAGCATGCTCCTCGGATTTGCCGAAGATTATCGGAAAATTATCGTAAATGCCAAGCACGAGTTGATTCTCACAAGATCAAAGACCGACGACAATGCCATTGTACAAACAGCGCCTGAAGATTACAAACTCGTATTGCATAAAATGGAATGGCTCGTGCCGTATGTGACAGTCTCGGATCAGCGAAAAATTCAACTGTTAAAGTTTCTCGCCAAAGACGCACCAATCTCCATGAGTTTCCGAACATGGGAACTGTATGAATATCCATTGCTGCCTGCTACCTCCAAGCACGTGTGGTCTGTGAAAACTTCGAATCAGCTGGAGAAGCCACGATATGTCATACTCGCGTTGCAGACGGAACGGAAAAATAAGAAACAACACAATGCAAGCCACTTTGATCATTGTAACCTGATCGACGTCAAACTATACCTCAACTCGCAATGTTATCCATATGGAAATTTGAATGTGAACATTGATCAAAATCAATATGCTCTTCTCTACGAGATGTATTCAAACTTTCAACCGACCTATTACAACAAAGAGGCTGAACCATGGCTGAGTAGGATGGAATTTTTAGAGAAAGCCCCCCTCGTTGTCATTGACTGCTCAAAACAAAACGATTCGCTCAAGTCCGGTCCTGTTGATGTGCGCCTTGAGTTTGAATTGAAAAACAATATTCCACCGCAAACTTCAGCGTACTGCATGATCCTCCATGATCGTATTGTCGAGTACAATCCAATCGGTGGTGGGGTAAAAAAATTGGTATAAAATCATGCCAATGATCCGCGCCCACTTCAGTCAACATGGAGCTTATCGTCGACGTGCAAGGGTTCAAGAGACCCGTCAACGAATTTGTTCTAAAGGTGATGTCCATCGTCAAACTCCATGAGAAGAACGCTGAACCGCTGACATTCTTCTTCGATGCACCATTCGCCTGGGACGCTTTACCGGCCAAGTACAAAATGACAAACAAGTGGCTCGAACCCAATCATCATGGAATACGATGGGAACATAGCGGCATACCATACGAGGCAGCTAGAACGACAATTCGAGGAATCTTGGAAGGAGCTCCTACGATCTATGCCAAGGGATTCGAGAAGTGCTCATGGCTATCGAGATTCACGGATTCAGCAACAAAAGTCATCGATCTGGAGACTCTGGACTGTCCATCGCTGCAGAAGTT